>NC_047562.1:4931428-5500213 GCF_902806645.1 Magallana gigas
AACTTGTGTGGAAGCATCCTCAGGTAGTGTAGATTCAAAGTTGTGAAAATCATGACCCTGGGTGTAGGGTGGGGCCACAATGGGGGTCGAAGTTTTACAAAGGAATATATAGAGTAAATCTAAAAATCTTCTTCTCAGAAAATGAACAGCCAGGAAAGCTGAAACTTGTGTGGGAAGATCCTCAGGTAGTGTAGATTCAAAGTTGTGAAAATCATGACCCCCGGGGTAGGGTGGGGCCACAATGGGGGGTCGAAGTTTTACATAGGAATATATAGAATAAATCTTTAAAAATCTTCTTCTCAGAAACTAATCAGCAGGAAAGCTGAAACTTGTGTGGAAGCATCCTCAGGTAGTGTAGATTCAAAGTTTGTGAAAATCATGTGCCCTGGGGTTAGGTGGGGCCACAATGGGGGGGGTCAAAGTTTACATAGGAATATATAGAGTAAATCTTTAAAAATCTTCTCTCAGAAACTAATCAGCCAGGAAAGCTGAAACTTGTGGGAAGTATCCTCAGGTAATGTAGATTCAAAGTTGTGAAAATCATGACCCCTGGGGGTAGGGTGAGGCCACATGGGGGTGGGGGGTGTTAAAGTTTTAATAGGAATAAAGAGTAAATCTATAAAAATCTTCTTCTCAGAAACTAATCAGCAAGATGATTCTTTATAATTTTTAAGACTTTGGCTCCAGGACAATTCTTCGGCTCACAAGAAGGTTCAGAGTTTGATGTAGCTAAATATCCCACATATAAACAATTGTAAAGGATCTTTTTGAGAACTGCAATACTCAACATGTGATAGACTATAAAATTGAAGCAGGCAGCTATTTTTCATTAGAATCTTTTTGTATTACTGTTTTGGGTTATTGCCCTTGATTTATTGATTCTTGTTTTTTTAATTAATGCATCCACTGTTAACCAATTAATGTGATGATTATTTATATACAATAATAAATATTCAATGTATAAAGGTGTTCTGCATAAGTAGTTTTGGGTTAGGCTGGATTAGTTTATTTTTGATTTCCAATTTTTAGATACTATGAATTATTTTAGGCTGGCACATATATAGGAACAGTGTCTATTGGATTGCAACGAGCGACTGTTTGGGGTCAAACTGAACAGGTACGGGAGATTGAGGGTGTTGACACCCTGCTCTTTCTAATCTTCGTGGTTTTCTAACCAACGATACAGAATGTGCGGTCATTTCTGCCTGTATCGCATTAATACAAGTGTGCGGTCCTACCTGCTTGTATTGTGTGGTGTGCGGCGGAGCACTAGTGTATGGTCATTCCTGCTGGTGTTCTGGACTTTCTAGCGCAAGTGTGCGGCACTCCCTGCGTAGTTGAGCTGTTGGCGCAAGTGTGAGGTCTTCCCTGCTTGGTTATCTCTGCTTGCATTAACGTTGGTACCTGTTGAGTTGCGAGGTGTGCGGTCATCCCTGCCTGATAACGTTGAGTCCTATATATGTGCAGGAGCGGTGATTAAAGTTGCTCTTGTAAATATTTTCAGCAATCAGGGCTATCCGAGTTCCAGGGGGAAAAATGGATTTTATTTATACAGGATCTACATGTATTAATGTACATTGTCCAGATTGTATTATGACTCCATTAAGCTGACTTTATCATACCATTGTTCCTCAGGTGAGGATGTGGCCCATGGGCCTCTGTTTAAATTGTGACAGACCAAATGTAATATTACTCAAAGTTATTGATTATGTCGACAGCATTACGAATATAATATTGGAATTAATAATCAGTATGCATGCAATTAAAAAAAGAAAATTGATATTTTCTTTTATTGATAAAAAAAATAAAAATTAAAAGCGGTATTCATTGAAATCAGGAAGAATTAATGGTTGTTCTCTAACAATAAAAAAAACGCATTACAGAAGATCACAACCCATGCAGATATTGTAGCACACAATTAGTCTAAACGTGAAGGAAATCTATATATTCTATATGTAATACAACATTATCTCTCCACGTCAAGTAAATGGGCCAATTTACGCCATGAAAAGTCATCAGTTTTTATTCATATCTAATATCAGAAATTATAAAGCGCGCATCTTTACTCCGAAACTCGAAATCTAAAGTATGTAACTGTTATTATGCAGTTCTTTTTTGAAAATTGTGTTGGGTCAAGCATGTACTTACTATCGATAGTTCCTGTTCAGAGAACTTATAGAAAATACTCAGTGTTTGCCTTAACACATACTTTCTGTGAAAGTAGATCATCATCAATTTGAGACATCTCTATCATACATCGATAAAACAATTGATCTTGTTAAATATATATATTATATATGTTTTAATCTCTCTTTTAGCAATTTTTTAAGCCTGATTTAAATTTTGATGCATAAAAAACTTAATTTAATACGTAGTTTTTTTATTTTATTTCAATGAAAGTATGAAAACGCCACATCTTTTAAAGTAAATCTTTAAGAACAACTGATGAAAAGTAAATAAAGGTATTACTATTTCTTTATGGAACATTTCTCATTTTAGACATATTAATAAAGACTTTGAACACAGTGTTTACTTTATTTGAATATTTATAAAACTATAGATAATTAAGAATAATTGCAAATGAAATAAAATAGTATTTAACAAAAAAAAAAACCTTAATGGAGATGACTTTTTTGCTATACTGGCCAAAGCTACTTCAAGCACATAAAAATAAAAGCAGATATGAAAATAATTGCCAGGTGTACCCTGGGAACAGACGTACACCTTTTTGTGGCAAATCTTTAAACTAAGCCTTTTAGAGTTAAACTGACAATATACATGCCCTAAAAAAGCACTATGAGTAAGCCAAATTCCGCCACGAGACTATGCTACAGCATAGTCTGTGCCATCAGTGGCAAAATATAGGGGTTGGTTAAGATGATTTAACAAAAACGATGTGTCTAACAAATAAAATTGATAAGGATATAAAGTCGATCATTTAATAGAAACATACATTGGTAAGTTGAAATAGTATAGAAAACAACTGCAAACGAGAAGCATCAGAGTGGTCGACCTTGAATATTATAGGAGCTGGACCTGGGTGTCTAAATGATTAAATCTACAAGAAAACCAACCAAGTACATTAATTAAGGGAGGCTAACTTGCTTCCCAAAATAAAAAAAAACCACCTAAGACGGTCATGCCTTTGCACACGAATTTGACACAAGGGGAATTAAATTTAAAAAAAATGAGGGAGTCTAAATCAGACATCCCAATCAAAGAAAGGCGGGCAGACATTCAGATTAAATGTCTTTTAATGGACATCCCGCAAATGAGATTTCAGTAAATAAGCGGGCCTTAATTGACATCAACAAAAGGGAGGAAGGCATACAGTCAGATAGCATCATTTGCCTAAAATTTGTGCATCACTAAGATATTAAATGCAAAACGAGGTAGACTTAATCAGACCTCTCCGTCAGATAAAAAGGGGGGGGGGCAGACATTCAAAATAAATGCTTATGATTAGGATCTACAAAATCAAATGCTTAGTTAGAATCATGTTGTATGCTATTCTATGGTATGCTAGGCTATGATATGACGAAAGAGAATTAATGAGATTGTATGCGATATTTAAAACTCCGTCCTCTAAAAATGAATGCAAACCTTGTTTAAACATATTATATATATATACCTCTTTTATTTCATTTTTTGCACGCCGTCTATGTTGTGACTTTTCAAGTCACATGATGCATAATATAATCGCCTTTAATTGCTCGGCCAGCAGGAAAAAACCTAACATAAACATAAGGGAAGCTGTTAGCTCTTACAACTGCTTAAACATGACCTTTGTTTGGATAACAATGCTCTAGACTGAACCTTAAAAAGATAAGTTTTTCCATGGGTATCTCGAGTGTCATAAATAAATTAAAGTAGTCGTAGGACCAATAGTTTTTTTTCCTTAGCTAATGCAAAGTTCGAGGAAATCAACTATGAACTGTAAATATTTCTGTGTACCGGATCTACCAGCAAGCAAAAAAAAAAATAAATAGTGCACAACATTTTACTTTGAGATTTTTCCTTCAAAACCCATTCAAAAATATTGAGAATATTTTAAACTTTGAACAACTTACAGAGTAACCAAATGAGAGGCATTTGTAAAAACAAATACTGCCATGAACCTTGTATATAAGCAAACAAAATCTGAGGCATGAATAGGTTATAACCTAAAAGCACTTTTGATATCTTACCGAGAAACCAATGCCCCTTGTCCTAAAACTAGCCAGCAATCTCAGAGCTAATCAAATGATGCGTACTTAACAGAGCTAAATGACTGGTCTATAAAATCATTTACACGTTGTCCCTGTAGATATAATATTGATGGATTTACTCAAATGAACCATATTTTTACTAAAGCCAATGGGCGACAGGGTAAGGTTGGAGAATGATGAATTTATTTATGAATGAACCAGCAACACTAACTAACGAGACTTCCTGTTCAAGATCACCAGGGATTTGAGATTATGCAAAGTTGTAGCAGTGATTCATATGCGGCAATGTGTTAGGGTTTGTAGTAAAAAAATTAATTTAAAGGTCAAGGACATTCTCTCAATTTTTGGTTGTTAAAGCATTCAATGTCATGAGTGAAATTTGTTCTAAACACAATTATATTATTTATGAAATGAATTATTATTAAATAACATGTCATATTTTTACTAAGTTATGGAATAAGGCTAAAAAAGTTTGACATTTAGGAAAATAGAGGAAATGGACTAATTTTTTCAGATTTTGTTTTCCACTAAAATTATTTTTTTTCTACTTTAATATCTGAAGTTAAGATTTTATGTTAATCATCAATTTTGCATGTTTTGCTGGTTTTATCTCACTTTTTCGTTTGGATAATAGTATGGCACATACTACAAAAATATTTAAAAATGCTTAAAAATGATAAAAGACACATAACTCAAATTTTGATCACGACCTCATATAAATTTAACTCCAGCAGAGAAAGGTCAATAAACTTAGTTTAATGCATAAATGTTTTAGCATTATCATCATTTAGTTTTTTGTTATACTGAATCAAAATTTAGTAAGGATTTGAAAACTAATAGAGAAAATTTGGACTTGAATATCTCTAAGAATTGTGAATGAAAACTTAATACTTTGAATCTATTTAATGTCACTACCATTCATAAATGTATTTCATATGTTAAAGAGTTAAGCAGTTGTATTATTTTTACAATTCAAAAATCTCAATCATAGTGTAAAAATTTTGGATTTTTCTTAAATTTTATAAAAATATTCAATGGCCATTAACTAAAAAAGTAGGTCATTGACCTACTTTTTAGAAGTGAAGAATAACACTACCTTGTAAGGTCTATAACAGACAAAGATGGTTTTTCATTATCATCAGTGGAATCTTTTTTTCATTCTAGTAAACGTCATACTTAATGCTAAATACTAATACAATTTTCTGAATTATAGACAGCGAATAAAAACATCATGTAACCAATGTACATGTATTTAAACAATAAAATGCTTCTTTGGTGATTCATACGGGTTCCGAGGAAGAAATATTACGTAGTTGCATAATATCCGTCAATTCATTACGACATATAAGCATTCGTTATATCTATTATTAACAATCTATTAGCGATCAAATAGTAAACTAGACTCTTGTTACAAATAACAACAAAATGGTCTTCCGTTTTGATACACATGTTTCAATTTAACTGTAAGACATTGCTTCTTTCACATGGTTAAAAATAGTGGATATGATAATTATTGTGAATGAAATATCCAGAGTTATTTCCATGTAAAACAACGAGAATAAAAAAGAAATCAATTTTAGAAGTACTTTCTGTGACGACCGGTGTTACGAAAATTTTTGACCCGGGTTGAAAATTGACCCGGGGGTCATTTTTCCACATTGAATATTGAGACCAAAGGTTTTGAATAAGACCCTAATCCGTTGAAATTGACCCGCATCGTGGAATTTTGATCATGAAACCGGTTCAAAATTCAACAGCAAAGAAGCACAAATTATCGAACAATATTTATAACTTAGTTTATTTGATTAAAAATTATCAGTGTTTACATATTTATTCTTTAGATTTACATGTTTACATGTTTCAACAAGGGGAGGGGGGGGGGGGTAAAAATGAGACTTAAATGATTTTTTTAATTACATATTATCCCTTTAAACATGTAATAACTATTTTATTCTAATAAACTTTTCGCGTATACTTGCTGTTTGTGTGATATCTATAATTTTTTTTTAAATATGTAAGAATAGGTGTGACCGGTCATGCACTACTGGCTCTAAAAACCCCTGTCCGTATGAAAATCCCCTGTCTTCCCCTGTCACCCCCTGTGTTTTCACTGTCATCCCCTGTACATCCCCTGTGTGCCACTGTACAGAACCCCTGTATACCCCGTCATCCCCTGTGCGCCCCTGTACACAACCCCTGTGTGCCACTGTAAGCCCCCTGATCAGCAGAGGATGCTAACTCCTCCATGGCACCTGATCATACCTCTATCTTTTTAGAGGTCTGTGTTGCTCTCCTTTGAATTTGTATTTCGTTTTGTGGATTTTTGATATGATTAACATTTGTTATTTCCATGTTTGTCTTGGTATACATGGTTACACGTTTTTCTATTCAATTCAGCATTAAAAACTTCTTTTTTTAAATTCGCTGGCGAAGTGTCTCAATTTTCAACGTTGAAAAATGACCCTGCAGGTCAATATTCAACATTGAAAAATATGGAAACGGACGACCGAAAATGATTAATAGAAACGAAATCTGGTATTTCTCCTTTATTTTGCTACCGTACAAATGTACATCACTGTTAGGCTAGATGAAACACCCAAGAAAGTTAGTTAAACTTTTTAAAAACACCTTATTTCCTTAAAAAACAACGAAATTTTGACACATCGAATATGTGCTTTTACAGTATATTTTAATCCTATGAATTGTATGATTTTTGGTAATAAACAATATATTACAAATAATGAGAAAGCGCGGCATAAGGTGTGTTACATTCAATTTTGTATATCTAAACATATAGGTGCACTGTGACTAAAACCAGTCTATCAGTCAGAATGTAGAATTTATAAGCAGCCATGTTACGACAGAGCACGTCTTTTTTTCCACCAGTTCTTGGTATACCTTTATCAATATTTCCCATGAATAAACAAAAATAGCTTCAATAGCTTATAAGTTTGCCTAAAGAATAATTTTTGTATGTTTAATATTTTTCTGACCAGCCTGTTGGACTCACTAAGAAGTGAGTGATAAATAGGCAGTGCTTTTTCGATGGGTCTCTCCTGTGTTAATGAGGTTTCGATAATATTGTTAATAGTGTTTTGAATACTGGCATCTGCAAATACACAGCAGTGTTTTATCAAACCCATGCCACATTGAGTTTTAAAAATATACTCCTAATAGGCTTCAAGGAAGAAACATTGATGGTAGCACACAAATGGTCATCTATCTTAGTATTTATCTTAGCGGAATTTTTTTCCGAACATATGTAAACCACCTGACAAAGGAAAATGATTCTTTTCGTCTTTCAGAAAAAAAACCTTCAGATATAAATAAAAAAACACCACCAAAGAAAGTTGTTTTTAATTGTCTATCATCGACACTTCCTTGTTGGTAATTTACGAGACGATTAAATGTTAAAATAAAACAACCCTAGAATAAATACGAAATCCTACAGTTTCAAGATGGATTATGTCCTTTGCTGGCATAGATATTACTAAAATCCATTTAGCATATATGAGAGCAAATACAAATAAAGCTTTTAGAAGTGGTGTGTTTGTAGATGATGTTTAAAGAATAGCTGATAGGTCTCATACTGGATCCTAATTTTTAATTGTATTGTAGATTAACAAATGACGATGTTTTATTCCATATGTCAGGGTGTTCTCTATAAGAGCATACATGTATTACAGAAAATAGATACAACGATCAGAACTCAATGGCCACTTTTTCATTGCATAGCACTGTCATATAATTCATTTTTTTAAAATAAATGTTTACAAAATGACTTTTTTTAAAAAACAAAACAGTAAAAAGGTAACCTTAGAAAAATTCTAAAAAAGGATTATTAACTTATGTCATTCTAAATACATGTATGAACAATGCCGAATATCGATATTTCTTAAATTTCTTTACATAATTTACAATTGAAGGCATTATCAACTCCAAAAATAAAACAAACAAACAAAGTTAACAAAATTATCTATAAGGTATATGGAAAACAACTTTTTATTTCTAAACGGATGCAACCACTAGACGAAGGAATTTCATTCTTTTGGCTTTAAAAAGCTTCCCTGTTAAGATATATATCAAAATAACGAAGAGACGGTTGTAACTTGTTATCACATTATTATCTACTTTTGACTCACTGTTTCAATCATAGATGGACAGGATAGACAATTCTTGTTTTATTACAAAGTGGCAAAAAAATAAATAAATAAACAGATAATTAAAAGGAATCGTGTTCATTTTGATTTTGATTTTTTTTGTCATAAAAAACATACATTTTATAATATGTTTTGTATGCTGGTTAATGATGCAAAATGCGAATGCGTTTCAATTAACTAAACCAAAGCATTGAACATTTTAAAAGTTGTAATTGAAAGTAAAATGATGACATATCAACAACTGCATGAAACTCTTTTGTTTCTATGTGATACAATTATCATTATTATTATCTATTTTTATTATACAACACAGCCATAATAGTTTTTAAACACTGTGCTTCCCTGCTCGCTTCCGAGGTTGATAGGGTTGGCTCTCGCTGTACTCATTCGCTTTTTACGAAAAGCAAATTTAAATCAACAACGCATGCTTTTCATGCTAAACCTCATCTCTGGACATTTAAAAATTAGGGATTGTCAATGTAAAAATCGGTTATTTCTTTTGTTGTTCAAACAGAATTTCCACACATTTAAAGAATAAACATTTGATTATGCATGTTGTGATGTTAATGAAATTAAAACTGCTATTAGAATGCACAATACTTGAGAAATTTTCCATTTTCATGTTATGTTTAGCACAATAGTTTGCTAATTATGACATATCATAAGTGATTCATTTACAGGATTATTTAAGCGGTGAATAGTCCACTGGAGACACTTTTTGAGGGTGGTGTTAAAAAGTAGGTACTCTATAAATATTTCTTTTACTCTCTAACTTCATGTATATTTGGTTGTTTTGTTTTTTTTTTTTAAATCATATTAATATATAATGTAACCTATCATGATAATATTTTTCATTGATACCTAGTGGAATTAAATTTGAAATTGATAAATATTATTTCATCATTTCAGGCATTTATTTTCTATCAACTGCACTCCCTCTTACTATCAAAAAGACAGAAGAAAACAACATGTACTGTGCAAGAAGAATGGTCAACTTCCATAAATTCAAGATCATGATTGAATAATTTTATTCTGGTTGTAACGCACTTTCTGATTGGCTAAAAAATATTGTATATCGTATAAAGAATGTTGCCTACGTCATAGTAAGACTAACGTCAACAATGTATTAATACGCCTGACGTTACGATTGAATTTTGTACAATTTAACGTCATTTTTAAGGTCGAATGACCGTTTTTATCTACAATTAAGAGTAAAAAATTTAAATTTTAAGGAATGAATTCAATATTTATTTGTTTTATACGATATAAAATGGTTTGAAACAGTTTACACTTTTTTATAAACCGCTTTGCGTAAACTGCCCCAAACCATTTTATATCGTATAAAACAAATACATTTTGAATTCATTCCTTAAATAATACTAAAAATAAAAAAAAAAACCACTGGTTTTGTTGAACAGTTTGTCACAGAAGTGCAACCTCTATAGTATTTGTCAATTTGATTATTATAATAAATTCTTGATAAATATGTTCTTGCTTTCTTCATTTATTACAGAAATATTAATTATAATTACAAGTAACCTGATCATATATTAAAAGTATTTATTATTTGTTTACCGGTGTAAATTACAAATTCAACACTTAACCATGTTAACCCCCCCCCCCCCCCCTCTCTACCCGCCCTTATACAGGCAACAGATGAATTAATTTTTCCAATTTCAACAATTTGGTAATGATGACTGGTGTGAGCAGAAGCAACATTTTGTCGTTATATTAGTGAAATTCGCAGCTTTTAATTATTTTAAGAATGAAAATTAAAATCATGATCTTAGTCAGCGTTTAAATTTCACGCAAGTGACGCCGAAAGTGAAATGGGCCAGATAAAATGCAGTAGTGCAAGGGCATACACTTGATCAAATATATTGAAAATTTACATGTCTTACCATTATATCCTCATTATATCAAAAAGTGCTGGGAGCTGTGTGAAATCGCTGCGCATTTCATATAAATAAGCGTTAATTGTGGGAATTCCTTGCAAATTGCTGTTCATACACTGTTAACGTTGAATTTAATAATTGTTCTTACTTGAATATTTCAAGCTCCCAGCACTTTTCGGAATTTTTTATGATCAGTTTACATGTTAGAAACAGAAATAATTATATTTGTTCATGTTAAGCCCTTGCATTTGCAATTTTTCGTATTATTCCTGATTCATCTATTATTAGCAGTATCACGTGACAGGGTATTCCCAAGAAACTAAAAATTTGCCCATGCGATAACGAATTATCAAATTTGTATATCAATTAAATATCACTTTGTGTAACATTTTTTTTTTGGAACTGAATATCAAGATTATTCAAAGGCTAACATTTTATGTGATAAATATCGCTATTTTTATATGAACGCCCTTAACATAGCTGAGAAACCGACTAAAAGATATGGTATCCGAGCAAGACGTCCTGTAAGATGTGTTGTTTTGAACCGGCAACATCGTCAAAACAGGCTTCAGTGGTCTCGCACGCATAGAGTATGGCCACAGCAGCCCTGGAATACCATTTGGTTCAGTGATGAATCAAAGTTCTTGATGCACCGTGCAGATTGTCGAGCAAAGGTCTACAGATGACGACATGAACGATTTGCGGCTAATTGAGTCCATGAAATTGACAGATTTAGAGGCGGAAGTGTCATGATGTGGGCTTCAATATTCCATACCGGAAGAACAGATCTGGTACACGTAAACGGTACTTTGACAGCTCAGCGGTACTGTGAAGAAATACTGCAACCACACATTGTTCCAATAATGCAGAATAATGGTAGAATTTTTCAACATGACAATGCCAGACCGCATACAGCAAGACTTACTACAACTTTCCTACAGACAAACAACATTACTTTGCTTCCTCGGCCCTCCAAATCGCCAGATCTGATTCAAATTGAGCATCTTTGGGATGAACTAGACAGACGTGTACGTTTTTGTAAATTTTATACGACCAAGTTTGTGCACGAATACTACATGATACTTTTTGGAATGATAGACATTTGATTGAAGATGTGCACGTGTTTAACGTGTTTTTTTTTTTGTCAACCGTCACTTCCGGTACTCACCGGAAGGGTAAGTTTAACAGACTTTCTTGGGTGTTTTACCTACCTAATAAACGATGTTGTTATACTTTCATGTTAAATACTGAAATATGATTAGTTAAGACGCAGTTCATAATCCTGTCTATTACCCTCAGCGTTAGCAACGCCCTAGCAACGGGTAACATTAAAAATTGTTACATGCGCGAAAATTATGCGTACGGTTCGCTGTAGAATTCACGTTATTCCTATATAAAAGCAGTAACATTTTCTTAAGAATTAAGACATTCAATATAACAAAATAAATAGTGCCTGTTTGGGAGGATAACAGTTGAAATTGACACCCCTCGAAAACCATTGTCAACCTCCGCTTCGCGTCGGTTAACAATGGTTTTCTCGGGGTGTCAATTTCAACTGTTACCCTCCCAAACAGGCACTATTTATATAATGTACACTAGGCAAGTGTACAAGAAATACCACCATTTATTGTCATTAATCACTTCCGTTCGTCCGTTCCCGGTTGCGAGACAAAATAACCTTGTTTCAACAAGATCTCAGATTTGGAAGAGAGTGTCGAGATTTCATCGTATCATATAAAAACAAATCGGACAGAAGACCCACTCATTACTTGTAATGAGATCTAGTTCTTCTTCTAGACTTTTTTAAACCTTTATAACTTTTTTGTTTGTCATGGGATTTCATTAAAATTTTCAGGGTGTATTGTAAATTAAGTTTACTTTTCAAGTAACCAAAAAAAAGGAGAAATCATAACTTCCATTTTCGAGTTATTCCCCTTTTTAAATATTTTAGGGGCATTCGTTTCCGGACAAAGGCTCCGAAATGGTCCGTAGCAAATACTCTAAAGTTAGAAATCTTTAGAATGGACACTATGAATGTTGTCCTCTGATTTTTTAATTTTTGTTTTTTCCAATTTTACCACTTGAATCATATAATAAAAATCTATGTTGTATAAATTGCTAATTTTTACTCATGTTTTTGCTTTCTCACTTATTAGTTTGAAATATTTTCTGAATGCATATAGAACAAAATTTGTGCATAAATTGAAGGGCTTTCATTTCAGTCCAGAAAAGAAGGGCTGGCCCCTTCAGTAAGGGATCTGGGCGCCTGGAAAGTCTTTGCTGTATAACTAAAAAACGATACATGATACGATGATGATGTCGCTTGAATAGTTGTTTTTTCATTATCTAATCAATCTAATTGTAATATAGTATTGTTTGGATATTGCTTAATATGAGAGTTAAAAGCTTCACATGAATACATGCATATCCGTTTTAATTTTGCTTATAGGGAATAGCTCCATGTGCGTAATAGTGTTTTAAAGTCGCAGTCAGTTCTTTTCTTGTCTAAATATATCCCCAACTTATCACAGATATACCTTTATCTGTTTTACGAGAGGTCTAACTCTTCAATACTCTGCCGTCTGTGGGTAACATTAATACATCGAAAATGGGCATGAGCTAATTTCCAAGATTTCAAATTGATTTTCTAAAGTCCTGATTGGTCAGAAGTTAAGGTAGTGTGTAAATGACCTCCTATCTATATCTGCAGACCCTGGCAAGTGTAAGGAGAAGGGGGTGGTTTTATTAAGACTGATTGACAATCCTTTCTTGACTTGAAGCTGTAACGAAGACCTCCTCGTTGCTTGCAACGAGTTCGGCTTTAGTTTAATTTTTATGATTCGATTGTATTTGTCAACATCGTATGCTCATATAATTTGAAATAAAAAGTCCCTAAAATTCCGAAGAGGTGAGACATGATATTCATTCCCCGGAGACACGATGTTTTGCTCGCCCTGTCACATGACTCTCTAGACTTATTAGTTGACGTGTTATATAAAGTTGTCATATTGAGGTATAATTATACAAATAAGGCTTCAAGGAAGAACCATTGATTACAGCACGAATTGTGTTATCTTTTTTAGCCAAAATTGTTTCCAAACAAGTGTCAACCACATATCGAGGGAAATTGACTCTTTTAGTGTTTTAGAAAAATGTCCCTGTTCAGATATAAATCAAAATCACAAAAATAGGGTTGTTTTTAAATGTTTTTCTCTTTCGACTAAGTATTTTAGGTTTAAATGGACTGGAAGGGGTTTTTTCGTTTTCAAAGTTGAAAAATATAATTGAGTACAACTGAATATTGAAACCGATGGTCAGAAAATTGCGAACATAAATGTTGTATGTTTTAACAATGTCATATATATATTTATGATATGACTTAATCTGCATTCCGATTGATAATGCAGAGCAGGTTGAATTCATCTCATTTGAGAATCGAAATACGAGATTTATGATTCAAAATTTGAGATTCAATATCTTATTTAACCATTCAAATTATAAATTTGATACCGGTATCATACAACAGGAACCAGTTCTTAAAAAATGTATTACCATGCTCTCAAATACATATAAACAATATTTTCACTGGTTTATATTTATTTTCCAAACAGATCATATGGTAAGCAAGTAGGAATGCAGTGTATTTCGTGGATCAAAGCCTTTTGTGTATATTTTCTTTTGATGCGTTCCAATCAAATATATTGAAACATCAATAGATTTAATCATGTTGTGATTATGATATAAGGAAGCATACGGGTCCATATTTTTTAAGAGGGAAGAAGGAGGGGATCCGAACGCATTTGAAGTAAAGTCTCTCTGTAAATATCTTAACGTTCATTGCAGATATCTGTGTACTTAATATACTACTACATTACACTTTGCCAGTTAAAATTTCATGTGAATGCTACAAGGGTTGAATGGTGCAAAATTACCACTATGCCCTCTTAGTAATTAAAATAGTTTTCATCTCTGATTTAAGCATAACATCTCGTTTATAATAGTTTTGAAAAAGATGTATGCTTCGAAGCTTTCATAGAATAACACAAACCGGTAGGGGACGTGTACAATCTAATTAAAATTAGACCTTTCATCTCGCTCTCTGTTATATATGGATACCGCTCGTGCTTTCACGAGCGGTATCCATATATAACAGAGAGCGATATGAAAGGTCTAATTTTAATTAGATTGGGGACGTGTATTGCTTATGCAATACTCTCCGAATGCTTGCTTGTTTAATTTGTTTTTTTTAAACTTCCGGGCACTACGTTGATAACATAGCGATCGTTTTTATCTCAGATGAAGTAATATACATACATTCTGTTTTCAAATTCAATGCTTTAATATTAATATTAATACCATATAAACAACACCTTATAATGGTGTCGCTGTCAAGACAATCTGTGTATCACCTCGATGTCCTCACTGTGTGGTTCTGTCTGCTGTCAGTCTCAAAGGCGTACGGTGAGTCAACTTTTTGGTCAATTTGAAGTTCATATTTAAATTTCTGCATAACTTTTCTGACGTACGATCATTCGTGAATCGCTTTGATCCGCACCTTTTTAAACTGCTCCACAAAAGCCAAGAAAACGTCAGATATTTAAAACTATAAAAGTATTGGTTGATAAAGAGTAGAGAGAGAGAGAGAGAGAGAGAGAGAGAGAGAGAGAGAGAGAGAGAGAGAGAGAGAGAGAGAGAGAGAGAGTAAACTCCATACAAGTAACGTATCCAGTGGATTATGATGATAAAGGTGTTATTAAATCCAGTACAGTGATTTTAACAATTTCTCAAACACATAATGGTATTCTTAGGTGTTCCTGTCTTTTTAGTCCCCGTACCGGTTTTCACCGAAGGGGACTATAGCTTTCCTCTGCGTCCGTCAGTCCGTCCGTCCGACCGTCTTTCCCACTTCAGTTTTCCACACTTTTTTTCTTTATCCGTTTGAGGAATAACATTAAATTTGCTGAAGAGTTTCAAAATGTCAAACTACAGATCAAGTTTACACTTTTGTAGCGTCTGGTTGACATATTTTCGAAAAAGTTAATTTTTCATATTCCAATTTTTTAATGTTCGGGTTCGATATTCTGCAAAACAGTGCATTGTTTTCACAATTTCCACAAACCGGAAGGGGACGTGTATTGCTTATGCAATACTCTCAGAATGCTTGCTTTTTTTTTGGGTTTTTTTATTCACATAGCATACATTTCGACACTGTTACGCTATACAGCATATAGGACCAATGGCAAGTGAGACTTATCTATCGTCCTAGAGTCCATTGCGACTCTATTAACTTGAATAAACCATTTTAATTTCATTCCTTGTCATGATGTTTATATAAAGCTTTTGGGGCCCGTTTCTCAAAAAGGCCTACGTCCAGGCGATTTAGGGTGTTCAAACTTATCATACATTGTAGGTGCCAACAAACTTTCTCAAGATTTTTTTCCCCTAATAATAAAGCTGCTTGGTCTGATTTTATATCAAATCTTATTTTAAATTTTATTTTTATTATTTATAGCGAATGTCAAAGTCGTAAAACAATCATATCCGCCTCGACATCGGAGGCGTATCTAAATAGGGGGCTAATTAACGAGGTACCCTTTAATTCAGAGTTTGTTTGGTAAACTAATTTTGTTTCTCCCATTAAAATATTGCTTAATTAATGCGGCAAACCACCACAATGCCTGTTATTAACTTATTATATACATACTCAGCAAAACTTCGTTCAAAAAGCGTACATAGACTTATATATAGAAAATCGGACCAAACAACTTTAAACTTTAATGTTGTTTTACATATAGGAATATATTAAAAATGCCACTAATTATTTGCTAGATTTCGCATTATTCCGCAAAAACTAAATCCAGAAGAACACCACAGTCAAGTAATTTTGTTTTGAATTAAAAATTTTACCGATTGTCCAACAAACGGATTTTTTAAGGCTTGTTATTCTGACTTAACATTGTTTGTATCAAGTATACTTGTACAACGGCACCTCAAAGTAAGCTGCTTTAAAAAGTGCATAAAATAACATTTAAAGATTAGACAATTGGTTCAGCTTATAACAATGCTACTCTATGTGTTTATCTTCACAGTTAATGTCGCCATTAACAAACCAGCATACCAACAGTACCCCGTAAGAGGTGAAGAAAGATATGAAGCCGGTAAGGCTGTAGACGGACGTAAATCTGATCTGAGTTCGTGGGGAGGTCAGTGTACTGCATCAGAGAGTTACAAACGTACCGCCACCTGGTGGGTTAACCTGATCAGCATTCACAGCATCCATCACATCACCATTTACTTCTTGACAAGTAATAAACAATGGGGTATGGTCAAATATACTACTATTCGTTCATGATTAAGTCCTCAACCCGCTGTTGTTATCATCTGTAAACTAAACTGCATGGCTGGCTAGTCCCGTATCACATTTTATTTCTATCATCGTGCAAAATTCACATTTCAATTATAACTTTATTTTGAACTTTACTTTTTAAATTCAACATGTTTTATAATATTTTCTCACAGTTTATTTCTTACAAAGTTACTTATCTAATTAGTGATTGACATTTTTCGGACTCTATGTGTGATTTCAAAGAGACAGAGTGTCATGTCTCAAGAACTGCTAATCTCTTAAAACAACATTGTGCAATTATCAGTTTTTTTCATGTCTTGGACATTAAAGACTCACTGAGTTTATTTAAATATTTTATATCTGTGAACCTTTTACTCAGCTCGCTAATGTCATCACCTGTCAATTTATACTCATTGTTCAGATTCTTATATATAGTTATGTACAATTGTCAATCGGCAGTCTGCAATACGGCGACCAGCCTCGGCCACGTCCGACTCACCCAGAGTCTTGAGTTCGGAGGCCACTTCTGGCCATATCCGACTTGTTTGTAACATGTCTGTCTGTTAAATTGTTATACTGTTGCCATCATTGATTCGCGTCCAATAAATTCAGAATGATCCTGCATCAATTGCCTATTTATTTCTCTGGAACTGTATACTGGTGGACCTTCGGGAATACGTCAAACCTACCCTTCGTTTTTACCTTACGGCCTATAACGCGCCACAACCTTATACCTTATACCCTTTACGCCAACATTCCCTAACCCGGTTTGTACTGCACACGACCGAAGCAGATCCAGACGAATTCTCTAGCACCGTTAAACCTACGCGGTCACATTTCAAAAAGATAACTTTTCAGTGTAAAGGCACAAATAAAGTAATTTATGCATGACAAACCTTTTACAAATATAACGTAAGGGTATGAAACAGATCAAAAATAGTGTGATATTTAATATTGATTGTTTGTCTTTAAAGTTGAAAATGTCAGAATGCAGAGTTTGTTTATTACAAAGAAGACTAGTTTGAAAATTGTTTTATTTAAGTTGAGGCTGTATTTAAGAGGGGAAATTTCGCCAAAAAGGGGAACGAATGGTTATGCTATTAGTGAGAGTTTTTCAGAGAAAAGATGCTACATGTAAAAGATGTGACCTCATCTTTAACATTTATTATTTCACACATAAAACATGCACTCACAATCATTTTGTTCGGGGGCGGGGGGGGGGGGGGTGCTCTACGAGTAAAGACTAACTATAAAACTAGCCTCCAGATAAGGGCTGGATATGTTGCCATTCCTTCTGGGAAAATCTCATTTTTCACTTAACAAGTTTTATTAAACAGCATGCCGCACGCTCATTTATAACCCAGTCGGCTCCAAGGGGAGAACATTTCAACAAACCAGTCCTAACTAGTCACATTCTTTTAATCAATACTTTTTTCGGCCTCCTTTAGTTTGTAAACATGAATATAAACGTAAGAATACAAAACATTTATAAGGCTTCTATTAGATAGATTAACCTGATATATTTCTGTAGTCAGTCAGTAACAACCCCTATAAGAAATACATGTAATATTTATACGCAAATTATGGAAATTATTTATTAAAAACATAAACACATGCAATGTCAAAATGTATGTGTAAATTAAAATTGTATATTTGAATAGGAAGTATCAGGAAAAAGATTTAGAACTGCACATTCAATTGTTTTTACGTAATGTTAATCGTTGGTCTTCAGAAACATTCCTTTGTAAATGAAATATCAAGCAATGGTATATGAATATAATTCATTTAATGCAGACTGATATGAGATATCGTTTTAAAATGTTGTTATTCACTATGCACTGGCATTACCTCTGCATTCTACCTGTCTATAGGCACGCTTCACTTTTGCGTTAATACCTTTGTGTCAATCATATTTGTATTTAGAGAAAAGCGAATATCATTTATCGTTTTTATTTAGCTACATATATCTTTTCATTTGAAACTATTTAATAAATTTTTTCTGCAGGTCCTTCTAACTGGCGAACAAAATACTATCTTGGATTTTCAGTTTACGTCTCCAATACAGCAGACAAACTACAGGGAATACTGTGTTACAAGGACAACAACTTTACACTAGACACCATACCTGCTGTCTTCACCACCACCTGTCCTGTGCATGGACAGTACGTCATCTACCTCAACGAGAGACTACAAGGAGTTACCTACCCTGACGAGTACTCTGATTATGTTACCAGTAATCTCTGTGAAGTGGAGGTGTATGGTGAGTGACCATAATTATTCCATTAAATAAACAAAACAAAATTGGTAACTGTTATTTAAACAACACTTTTAAAGTTGACTAACTTTAGTATCAACATGGTATACTATGTTTTGATGGATTTGGAAATGTGTTTGATTCAATTGAGTGACGATAAGTATCACAAACAAAACTATAAAGAATCAAATCATACGATTGATAATTGTTTTATTCCTGTCAATTTTACCTTCACACATTGCTTAATGAGAGTTTAAAAAAAAGCATTCAGAATAAAAAAAAAATATAATGCACAAGATGCATCATTAAATTTCCATGATGTATTACATATTAACAATATAACGATTGTGTGTTATGCGATACGTTCTATGGTGATTGTGTTTGTATAGTCGCTAAGCAACCATACTTTCGGCGTCACGGATTGCCACGTAACAAAAAAAAAATGTATATACACGAATGATTTGCAGCCGCGGCATTAATTCCTTTTGTCACATTTCTATTTTAAGACCAGTCATGTTTGAAGACCGGTAACTAGTTGTTGGATATTTTGACACTGTTTTCTTAGAAGTAACTCTAACTTTGTCGTCGATGATAATGTACTAGGCTAGTATTAGGGAAAGCGTTAGCACAGTGACTGCTTGATTGTTGATAGTTTTTGCTTTGCTGACGTTAAATCTTATTTTGAAATATGTGGTCTAAACAAATGGTGTATATTAGGTACAGGCATGTATCTGTTGGTAATAATGAGAGATTACTCCCAACGTGTATAAGGTAAGCTAATAAAAGACGAAAAGTACAGACTATTATGTACGGCACTTAAACGAACTCAACTGCGTGAGAGACTAGATAAAGCCGCAAAGACGTTAACTGAATGAGGAGAATATAATAGGCTGACTAACCTTGCCGCACCGGTTAAAGTTAAAGAGAGGCTCGTCAAAGAGCAGTTTAAAGACGCACATAAAAATCAAAGTACCGTATAACTGACGGGAGTTGATTTTATTGATGATTATTTATTTTAAAATCAGTGATATGTTATTTTGCATGACAAGTACAGGTAGTTTCTAATCTGTACTTGAATTACGCACATTTTTATAATATGAATTTTCGGACACAAAGATGTTGATAAAACCCCATATGAATCATGTAAAATAATATTTAAAGATAGAATAAATTCAATCAAACTATGTATCAATGATAGAAATATTTCTGGAAAATTTATGGATCCAAGCAATATTGAACTCTCGTCTCGTTCAACCAAACGCTCGACTGTCGCCGTTAATCTCCGACAAGCAAGAGGGATTCTTTGTTTCTCGGAGATTTACGGAGACAGCCGAGCGTCGAGTTGAACGAGACTATATTGAACTCTGGCGTAAGAATACATACAACTACAAAAAATATCTAAATTGTTCGAACCATTTAAAATCTGACTATTTTTAAGGTATTTATAAATATGTTTCCTTGAAAAACAATGCTTTAGCATACATTATTTCGGATTTATATATATATTCTCAAGAACTAATTCTTGTCAGCGGCGATGATTTGTGATTTGGTCCAAACACTGTTTCACTTTCGGTTTGTCAGAATAACTGCATAGGAGAGTTGATTAAAATCAACTCCCAAAAATGAGATTTGCATCTAAGGGTACAACAAGCAAGACTTAAATTGTTGATTTAAAAAAGCTATTAGACATGCTGAAGTGTAAGATGCATTACAGGCGACAAACCACCGAATGAATGGCAGTCTAACGTATGAACGAACGACGCAGAGTGATGATGAGGAAAAGTAAAACCCGGATATGGTATTGACCAATGCGGTACTTGGTCTTCAGAAAGAAATAAAAATCCTGTCGGAAAAGAAGGCTTACCAGGATGACACTTGTAATACATCTACATAAGTTGGGACACACATAAAATATGATTTGATATTTATGTGAAAAGGAAGTTAATATCAACATCAAGTGTTTTAAATACATTAAGTTATTTGAAAGTGATATAATATGAAGCAAGAAGGTTAAGTGTAACGTTCAAATCTGGAAAGACCAGCATTTAAAAAAAAATGTTTTAGCTAATTGGAAATTTATAGATATACTGATCAATTTTCTTTATTATCTCCTGGTGTCTTCAGCCTAAATTTAAACTTGATGTTAGGAACTTCGGTCTAACTCTAATTAAAATGCAGTTTTGAAGTGAGGGCTTCTCCCAAATCTCAACATTGATGATAACCGGGGTTTTGATTTCCTAATATAAATCATAAATGATACAGAGTGTAGAAAAAAAATGACATACAACTTACTGTACACACATTATGTACACACATTACAAATTTTGTGTCTATACATTGCGATAAAGTGGTTTTAGAAGAAAAAATATTTAAAACTCAGCGTACACTACGACATCACAAAAGTCAATAAATGCATGTGGACTTTTGCCTTCCTGGTATTTTATTCCATTGATTCTCTCGTCGTAATAGATAACGTAACGGCCAATACCAAAACAGATAATGTCCATCACAACAGGTAAGGTATGAATGATGTGATGAATATCGTGGCGACAAAGTATCAACAGTAATACCAAGAAACCTCGCCTAAAACCATTGTTTTTATCTACAATGAATGATTTACTTGTAAATACTTGCAAACAAAAAAGTGAACATTTAACTGTCATAGTCATTGGATAAATCCAAGAACAAGATTATTTAACACAAAAAACAGGAGTATTAAAGTTGTAAAATAATTAGAAGGTTATATTGTGAAAATAATTGTAACAAAAAAGTTTACTAGGTTATATTAATAATAATAAATAGACACAATCTCGTTGCGAGCAACGAGAAGGTTTTCTGTCCGATTTTTAGAAGGAAATATGACATCATCGACCTTGATTTTCGACAACAAAACGTAAAATGGAAAAAGGAGTGAAGTACTAATGCTTTTTTTGTATCGCTTTTTATAAATTTTCTTACAATGCTTTTTTAAATACTGTATTTTTTCCAATTGAGATAGAAAGAATTAAACTTGTTTACCTCTGGCCCCTTAAAACCCTAGTTGGGGTACGCAAGAGAAAATCATTATATTGTTAGGATATATCAACGTATTATACCTAATTCAGCTTTAATAACTTTTCACAAAATAGCTCTCAGTAAAGGGCTATAGATAAAAGACTTTAAAGCCATTTGGTCCCCTAATTTATGGGACCAGTCCCTTTTTCTTGATAATCAAATGAAAGTTCATTTATTTTGAACACATTTTGTTGAAAAGTGCTTAGAAATTCGATACGTTCTTGAGATATATGTTAAAGAAGGTTTTAGGGGCCGATCCCTTATCGTCCGTTTAACGAAATTTTGAAGGTTGCATATCGTTAAGAACATCCTTTGAACAGCTTTTTCCCTTATACTACATTTCAAAATATTTTTCCTTTCTGGTTGATCAACATTTTGGACTTTTAGTCCCTAAAATTCCTAAAACCCGTAATTACATAACAAATATTAACATAATTACATTGTTTCGATACATAACTTTGAGATAAACATATTTGCATCTATAACATTTTACAAAATATCCCTCAATAAAGGGTAATAGATAAAAAAAAACTTTAGAGCCCTTTGGCCCCCTTATTTTAGGGACCAGCCCCTTTTTCTTGATATCAAATGAGAGGCCATTTAAATCAAAGCACATTTTGTTTAACAAGTGTTTAGAAATTAGTTACCGTATTTGAGATATATGGGAAAGAACGTTTTAGGGGCCGATCCCTTATCTCCTTATAGGGACCGTCTAACGAAATTTTGAAGGTTGCATATTGTTAAGAACATCATTTTGAACAGCTTTACCTCTATACTACATTTTAAAATATTTTTCTTTTCTGAGATATTTGTCACAATCAAATCCTAGTAATTGCTGTAGTGTAAGTTGTTTTTATATAGAATGGATTTATTCCGTACTGAACTCCAGTGTTTTGATAGACTGTTTATTTGTATCCCGTATGGAGCCTCATGTTTTTCAGTTTGGCATTGGTCAGGATAATAAATTCAACCTGGGTCATTCTACCTGCATTGTTAGGGTTTTATAAGGTTTGAATTTAGCAGTTCTGGACAGAGCGCACCATTTCCCCACACGGATCTGACCACATGTATTCAGTTTTGTAATTGCCTGGTAACTAAATCTCCAGACGGGGTAAGTTTGCTTTTATTCATTTCATTTTTATTTTTGTAACTCTTAAAGCTTATAAGTGCTACTTTTTATCACTATAAATAGCGGAAAAGAGTTGTCACATAAATGTTACCTAAGCGTTGTATATTTTAACAATGCCACGTGTATGACACGTATATATCGCAATATTTGTGCATTATAGTCTAATAATGTCATGTTTTGTTTAGATATGTAGTATATAGTGTAGTTTAACTACCTGTGCCGTTCGCTACGGTGTGTAAACATATATCTAAGTGTCAAGAGTTCACTCTGTTTAAATGTATTATACGGAGACCGGTTAGGGTCATTAATACATTGTACTTATGTAAGCATTATAATTAAAGGTTCCTGGGTTTAGTCACATTCTATGCATGGACGAGGCTCTGTGTATTGGCCTGAGAGGTGATGGTGACTGACGGCCTATGGTAGACGACCGGAAGAGTTTCTGGAAGTTGATTACCTGGAGCAGGTGAAGTGGTGAACTGGTGGACACGGTGGGCACAATGGACGATGATTCAGGGTAGCATGGTGATGGGCGGAGACAGGAGGATTAGAGCCTAAGGACCGTCTTGCGTCGTATATTGCCGACACTTTTTTGTATATTTGTAATTTTTGTATATAAATATTTTATTGTATATTGTATTGTTGTTGTTACTGATAAGAGGCAGGGTCATGGTGACAATATTGTTTATCAAAATTTTGGATTTTTGGCCCCTAAAATCCCTAAACCCCCTAATCAAATTACACATGATAACATAATTACATTGCTTAGATACATAACTTTGAGATAAACACATTTGCTTCTATAACATTTCACAAAATATCTCTCAATAAAGGGTAATAGATAAAAGACTTTAGAGCCCTTTGGTCCCCTAATTTTAGGGACCAGCACCTTTTTCTTCATATCAAATGAGAGGCCATTTAAATCAAAGCACATTTTGTTCAACAAGTGTTTAGAAATTCGTTATCTTTTTAGAGATCTTTGAGAAAGAACGTTTTAGGGGCCGATCCCTTATCTCCTTATATGGACCGTTTAACGAAATTTTGAAGGTTGCATATTGTTCAGAACATTATTTTGAACAGCTTTTCTTTTATACTTCATTTCAAAATATTTTTCCTTTCTGAGATATGGGTGATCAAAATGTTGTTTTTTTGGCCCTTAAAATCCCTAAAACCCCTTATCACATAACACATGATAACATAATTACATTGCATGTATACATATATGTGATATAAACATATTTGCTTCTATAATATTTCACAAAATATCCCCCAATAAAGGGCTACATATTAAATACTTTAGAGCCATTTCGTCCCCTTATTTGAGGGGCCAGCCCCTTTTTCTTGATATCAAAGGTAAGGTCATTTAATTCTAAACAACACGTGTTAAGAAATTCCTTACCGTCCTGGAGATATATGAGAAAGAATGTTTTAGGGGCCAATCCCTTATTTCCTTATAGGGGCCGTTTAACGAAATTTTGAAGGTTGCGTTTTGTTAAGAACTTCCTTTGAACAACTTTTCTTCCGTACTGCATTACAAAATATGTTTCCTTTCTGAGATATGGGTGATCAAAATTTTGGAATTTTGGCCCCTAAAAACCCTTATTTACGTAACACATGATAAAATCATTACATTACCTGGATACATAACTTTAAGATAAACATATTTGCTTCTATAACTTTTCACAAAATATCTCTCAGTAAAGGGCTACAGATAAAAGACTTAGCCCTTTGTTCCCCTAATTTGAGGGGCCAGCCCCTTTTATTGATATCAAATGAAAGGTCCTGTAAATATAAACTTTTTTTTACATTACACGTCGTAACAAAAAATTTTTCAAAAAAGAGATAAACAAAGAAAACCAGAAAAAATACATTTTTTAAAACTAAATTTTCGGGTCCAGGCGAGCTTCAGTACCTTTCAAGCCAGATCAAATTGAAAATAAAATTGCAAATCTACAATCTTTAGTCTACTATCCCTGAAAGTTTGAACTCAATATCATTTATAGTTTAGGAGTAAGATAGATAATTTAGAGTAACAAGCCACCCCTCTAAAAATCGCTAAAACGTCAATATCTCAAAAACGTAAGTGACGTCATCAATATCATAAAAACTGTTTTGATCACTATCTATCATATCTTAAAGTTTAATGAAAATCGGTCGAGCCGTTTCTGAGAAATCGCGTGCATAAAATTTGTAAGAAAAAAAAAGAAAAATAACTAAACGCTCGTTGCGAGCAACAAAAGGTCTTCCGTTTGAATACACATTTACATTGTAATAGGCTATCGGGACAGCTTCTTTCATTTATCAACACTTTCTCGAATTCCAGGAAGCCTCTCTAAGGATTTCAACAGAATATCATTAGATTAGGAAAGGGCTCTGTTACTGGCATTTTTGTTAAAATTTAAACAAAAACATAGTAAATTCATCATTTCAGGGATACCATTTTGAATCAAAACACAATTAAGGAAGAAAAAATAGTCGGCACTCGGGGATTGAACCCGGATCGCCTAAACAAAAGTCTACCACTCAAACGTGGATCAATTTTAGAACAAAAATACATATCCTGCATTCATTAAAAAGTCTGTATTTTAACGTGGCAAAAAATATTTTAAAACAAGACAAGTTGAAAAATAAATTGTTTTTGTTTTCTTCCGGTGAGGACCGGAAGTGATGGCGGACGTTCAGATGTGCGAAGAGCACTGCAGCTGAAGAATAACAATCATCACTGAAAGTTTGAGAAACAACGAGATAAGATAGGCTTAGCGAAGTTAGATTACTGAATTCAAAATTCAATTACAATGTATATTCCCCAAAATTGACCTACATTGTCTGACATTTACTGAACATTAACTGTACTTTATTGTACCTTTCACTGACTACCTCTGTTCCGCACTGTACAGTCCTACTGAAGCACTGTATCTCACTGTACGGCACTGTACAGGGAACTGACCAGCACTGTACCCTACTGAACGCCCCTGAACCATTAATTTGAAAAATAAAATCGTTCTAAAAATCTTTATATAACAATAACATTTTGTACATAGAGAAGAAAACATTTATTCAATATGTTTTACATGTATAAGGAAGAAAACGAAATTTTTAATCACATATTACAATTTGAGGAGAAATCGCTATTGTTTTTTTTTTTTAATCTGCTTCTAAGTGTGTAATATGGCAGTTTTCTACAATTACGATAGTAAATGTACCTGTATTATTCGTTAGCCCTTAAAAAGAACCAAATGTTAGATTTTCTTGTAACTATGCAATTATACTTCAGTTGTTGTATATTATATAAGGTGAATCAGAGTTTTGCTATTTGAGTTTTTAATCACTAAATCAAAAACGGTCTCCTTATATGTAAGGGTATAAAATAAGGATATAGAATAAATTGATCATTACAACAGTAACTTTATTGATAGAGCCGGTGTTATATATTGCCTTTTCCCCCTAGCCATCTTTCCCCCCGGAAAAATGGCTATATAGCAGGTCTTCCCCCCCGGAAAAATGGCTATGTAGCAGTTTTTCCCCCACGGAAAGCTGACTATATAGTGGGCTTTCTCCCTTTTTATAGCCAGATTACCCCCACGGAAAACCTACTATATAGTGGATTTTCCCCCATTTTTACTTTCCGGCCATGTTTATTGCGGACCATTCGTGAAAATAATTTGCAATAACTGATATGATATCAATTTCTCACAAAAAAAGATAATTATGGCATTTATTAATACATAGAATAAAATACATGGTTTTTCAACCCCAAATATGAACTAAGGCATGCACCTTCATAACGTTCATGTTTCATCATCGTTTATTTCACCTGTTCTCACACTTTTTTGGAACACCTTTTACACGGATTTCGGAATACCTCGAATCTTTTTCATCTAATCGATGCTTATCTACACTTTTCACTTCGACGTTATGAACATGTGAGAACACATTTGAGTGAAAATACGCCGGTTTGGAACTTTAATTTTCCAATGTATTACCATCAATGTATAAGCTTCTCCCAGGGAACTAACTGACCAATCTTGACTTAATTTTGTAGAGGGAGGGAATAAAAAGTGGAAATGTATTACCCCCTTCGTCCAAAAGGCTATCAATTTTAAATTAATACCGTTAGAATTGACGATCTTAAAAACAATTATGTATTTCTTCTTCTAAATATCAAACGGGAGTCAGGATGCAATGATATGATGAAAAACTGAAATGTTTTAGTTTTACTTTGATTGATAGGGCTCTAAATCATTACGAGTTAAACGCATTTTGATAAAGAAATATACGAGTGATTATGTATTTTTAAATGATGTTTTCACTTTTAAATGACCGTAAAAATATGTTCATGTGGTCATCTATAGTTTTTGAGATATGGGGCCCTAAAAAATACATATTCTTTATAATTGGATTTCAAACATCGGGCTCGAAAACAACAAAGGCTCCTACCCTGCATGGGGGCTTAAATTTTCGGTGTCATCTACTAGTGGTATATCACTACCACTGTGAAAATATGGTTAATTGGTCATCTCTAGAATTTGAGTTTCGGGTCCCCACTTATAGAACACTATTCAATCATTATAATTGGGTTTTAAACATCGGGCCCTGAAACATCAAGGGCCCCCACCCTGAGGGCTGAAATTTTCAGAGTCATCTTCAAGTGGTAAACCACTGCCACTATAAAAATATGGTGATATGGTCATCTCTAGTTTATGAGACATTGGACCCTAAAGAATATGCACTATAGTTATTATAATAGGATTTTAAAAATCGGGCTCTGAAACATCGGAAACAAAATTTCTCTAAAACAGAGGTTTAGCCTGGATGAAATTTTCACAAACAGACAAACAGTCTGATAGATTTATCAAAAAATCCTTAAAACATTTTCGCCTAATACAATTTCAGAACACAGAATTATGCATATAAGTGTATAACTTGTAAAACGTTTTTTGAATAAATTACCTAAATTAAGTTCTATGTGTGATTCCATTACACACATGTTCAACTTTCAGCATTGTCTATAAAAATAATAAATCGGCAAAACGAAACTCAACCTGTACAGATGAATGCAGATATACAAGTATGCACCCTTGGAGTGTAGAAACATTGATTTTAATCCTTACTGGATTTCCATGAATATTTTTTATAAAATCTGAACCAAAAACGTGAGGGAGAAACCATACTATGGGGGAAAAGCTACAATATAGTACCTTTACCCCCGGGGGGAAAGGCTACTATATAGTAGGTTTTCCGGGGGGAAAAGCTACAATGGGGGAAAAACTGCTATACAACACTGGGCATCGTGTCTCGATTGTTCTGATGATCCGCGTCTCGTGGCTCAAATTGATCTGATTGAAACTTAATGTGCTTCCAATTGATATTGTGCACATATCATTTTTGTGTTGATTATTATTTGACACAGATAATCTACATTATCAATAATGACAGTGAAATGATTCTTTCTTACAATAACGATGTTTTACTCAGAAGAGCTATGATGCATTAGATGTAAACCAAAAAACCAAACCAAAAACTCAAGGGGGAACTGTTGGTCGACGATAGGTGTGAATACCCTTCAACTCTCACAATTGTATACTGACTTGCATTATATAGCAAAGTTATCTAGGTATTTGAATCCCAGTTTGATATCATCGCTGAGATGAGCAATAACGTTTATAGGTCTTTTTCATTCAATTACAACAATAAAACATTCCAAACTTCAATACAATTAGATTTGTTGTTCTTTTTCCAAACTTTATATTTTTATTAAGAGTTGTGTGACTGAATAAAATACTGGATAATACACATATGCACAATATCAATTGGAAGCACATTAAATTTTAAATACTTGAAAACATCTGAACAACAGACCTTTGGCGAATCAGACAAAAAGCACATGGAACATCGTGAGCTTAAAGGGTTTGGATTTAGCCGTTACAATTGTCTTTTTCATATTCTCATCATTGTACATCCCCCATTCTGGATCTCTCGGTAAACAGAGAAGTTCCACTGATGCTCCTTTGTGATTATAATGAGACCTTCCAGTAAACCCTAGAAAATAAAATCTCACTTGAACCTCTAGCCTGGATGAGCTATTTATTTACGACGGACAGCGGTAGTTTTTCTCACCTGAATGGACTAACTCGGCATTGGAAGGGCACATTTTCTTTCCCCATATATTGTAAACTGTACTAACATTACAGGTGGCTTTTAAAACACCAACACATTTATTTCATTGACAAGTTATGCTTAAACTTCTAATACTTCATCATAAAGTCACTTGATCAAAAGAGCCAGATCAACAAATTTTTATCAAAGACGACACCATAATAATAGTAATGAAAAACCTCTGATGCGTTGCATATCAAATGTTTTGACTGTCCTTAAAATTATCGTTTTAAAGATGTATCTATTTTGGTTTCATGTTTTAATAACTTTATTCCAGTTCAATATAAAGTCCAAAATATCATTTCTTGTAATGTATTAGTTCAAGCAGATTAGCTTATTTTTTCTTGGAATGCTTTATAGAGAATTAACCTCCTTTTAAAAAAGCAAAACTGAGACTGATGTGTGTAAATCGTTTAGTCTTAATGTGTACAAACATGTTGTAAATTTATTACCTTCCTTTATAAATTTATCATTTTACATTTTATTAAAAATTAAGAAAAACAGTATAAGCTCATTTATATATCGTTGTTAATTGAGCTGACTCATGGTTGAGTATACATTAAATACGAGGGAGTATTTGTTTTGTGTTGGTTTATTTTTTCTTTTTTCTTTTTTTTTTTGGTGGAGTAAGTATTTTTATAATTTCAATGCTGGGTTTTTGGGTAGCATTTCTGTCACCATTGATTCAAAGACCTCAGTGTTTGAGGTGTATAATAGTTATTTTGCAACACTCATGTTTTCACTATAAACTAAAAATTAACCTCAAGAACGTTATTTTTTTTAGTTCCTCTTTTCCGTGTAATATGATGCAAGAATTCCTTGGAAAACAATTGCTATCAATAGGAAGAAATTTTTTAGGGTTTCCATAATAAAGCAGGTTCAACAATGAGACGAGGTTGCTCGCGAGCTTTTGCTAAATTTCTCTATACCTGCAATACAAATTTTGACAAGCGTTTGCAAGAACCCCTAGCTGCAGGTCTGTAACACCCGGTGTGAAAAAATCGGATGGACGACATGGGAGCTACAGTGCCTCCCATAGTAAAAATCTGCAATTTACGGCGCACACAGATTTGCGCTAGTTTTGGACTGATTAACCCTATTTTCGAACACATTATGTGAATAAAATTAGTACCATTAACTTCTTCATTCAATTTATTGCTGAAATAGGTACTTTACTTGCCTCAAACTTTCTCTTAAACACACTGCCGACCTCAATATTGAGGTATGTTAAATACACATCGAGCTCGAGAGTCGCCATTTTTAAATGTAAACAAACTGCATCACTTCACATTACTGAGCTGGTGATGGAGTTTAAAATGATATCAGAGGCAAGAAAAGTGATGATGTCTGTAAAATGTCCAGGGAATTATTTGGAATCAAAATATTTCTATAGAATGTGTTGGAAAATTAGAATAATAAGTTCAAAACTAGCGCAAGTCTTTATGCGTCGTAAATTGCAGTTTTTTTTACTATGGGAGGCACTGTAGCTCCCAGGTCGTCCATCCGAATTTTTTCAGACCGGGGGCTACAGTCCTGCAGCTAAAGCACCCCCTGCTGAACAAGCAATCTTTGTATTAGGATACAATTCAATCGTATATAACTTTGTACGGATTTACACAACACTGTCTACAACAGCATTTGTAAATGAGAGCAAAGTGCAGTTAAAAGATTTTTAAAGGGGTTAATTCTCTATAAAGCATTTCGAGAAAAAATAAGCTAATCTGCTTGAAGCAATACATTACTAGGAATGATATTTCGGACTTTTATATTGAACTGGAATAAAGTTATTAAAACATGAAACAAAAATAGATACATCTTTAAAACGACTATTTTAAGGCAAGTCAACACATTTGATATGCAACGCATCAGAGGTTTTTCATTACTAATATTATGGTGCCGTATTTGATAATAATTTGTTTAATCATTTGTTTTCTCAATTTCAATGAATGTAAGCCCTGAGTTGTTCGGGTGCAGTCATTGTATTTGCACGTTATTTGTCATACTCAAACGCGAAGGATGATAAAAGTGCAAGTAGTGAGGTCTACATTTTGTGGATTTATAATAAATTTTAACAGTTATGAAAACACAGTTAATTGCCAATTTATTAGTATACAGTCTGTTCATTTTTCTTCAATTAATTAAGTAATCCAGTTATGAAAATAATTGTTTTATGTATTCTCAGATGTCTTTGTTTTCTTTTGCTACTTAATGTTGCAAAATAGAATTAAGTACATGTACCTATTAAGCCGGACATATCCAAATTTGTACTGTTCGGTGTTGATGCCGTTTTAATTCAATAGAGATCAATCGGTAATTTGCAGAAAATTGAATTCATACATAATAAGCTATCCATTTAGTTAATAAATGGTTAATGAATAAAGTAAACATTCTCTATTGTGAGGAAAGGTACGTCTAAAATACCGTAAAATGGTATGGAATGGTGATATCAAATTGTAAGTATAGATATTTTGATGACTTTAATCGTATAATTCAAATCAATTAAATTACTAAAATATGATTTGACTCTAGGTTTTGTGCTGTATTTATTACTTGCAAAATTTGCAAAATAAGCAACCATAATTGTACATGTAAAACGTGAACCAAAGGTTAGAACCTGTAATAAAATGATACCTTTAAGGAACGATACAATGATCACAGGCATTTATAGGAACTCAAGGAGCTTAGAGGGAGAGAAAAATGGCCATAGTGAAAATGTGAATTTCTAAATTGTCTTCCGAATCAAAAACTTAAGTTTGTAGAGATTAAAGGTGTTCCATGCTCTATTTACAAACGGTAAAGACGGACATTCTCTGTTTTGATCTGTTTGAACAAGCACAGCTTCAATGTGGTATTTGATAGGTTTTTTTTCATTACAATACAGATGAATGAGATTGCATCTAGCTAACATGATTTGGTATTTAAATATTTTTTTAAAAAATAAGCTAGTCGTTTTATACAACCGTCTTTAATACCCTTTCCACATACGATATACGTAGTTTTGGCCTAGTACTATTCCTATATCAACAGGAAATAATCAAAAATCATTATGAGATCAATGCACTTTTTATTCACAAAAAAAAATGTTGCAATAAGTTTACCGTCAACTTGAATATGCATATACATATATTTTTTGGTAAAATATTTCACCATATATAAACATTAACAACATCGTGCTCTGAAAATAAAACATTCAAATATTTCGATAAACTCTATAAAAGATAAAGTCTTAAAGCATGTTCATTAAGTGATATATTTAAGCTTATGCACACGGGGTTTATACTTATCCATGCAAAGAACTAATGAAAAAGCAGTCAACAATATTTAATCGCAGTTTTAATGACAGCGATTTAATTCAATTTGATTAAATAAAAAAAATAGAACCTTAGCATGCCAATTGTCCAGCTATCTAAAATCAATTGCGTCGTTAGATTACACAACACTCGTGTACAGGGATCCTTGTCATTCAAAAGACTGCTTTTTGTAAATTTTAAAAAAAATTCTAAAAGGCATTTAAATCTTTGAGATGGTTGACGGTTTGTTATTGTCATTTTTGTTTATTGAAACAGGAGGCCTAAGGGCAACAACGCTCACCTTACCAATAATAATCAACAGAAGCTTTAGACCCTTATCAGAGTATCAAATATCAAGACAACTTTGCAGAGTATATTGAATTTCAAAGATTTTTAATTTTCTCTCGAACACTTACATATTTAAGTTTAATACTGAGCTCATTTCGTCGTTTCAGGTTTTGAGAAAAAGATTCTAAGAATTTTTTTCTATATATGATAATGTTAAAATTTCATTGAAACCCCGCCCTGACTCCGGGGATCATGATTTTTTCAAAGTTGGCCCCCAATTGTGGCTCAACCCTACCCCCGGGGATGATGATTTGAACAAACTTGAATCCACACTTCCTAATATCACTTCCACACAAATTTCAGCTTTTCTTGCCGAATGGCATGAGAAAGGATTTTTGAAAAATACCAACGAATTATTAATTATACAAAATTATGTCCTCTGTAAAGATTGTGTGGTCTTTTATTTGATCAAATTTGAATTCTCTTTACCCAATAACCCTTCTGCCTAGTTTGAATGAAATTTTCCCTGCAGTTTGAGAGAAAAATATAAAAATGTGAAAATATTACGTACAACAACGACGACAACGACAGACAACGGACACATTTTGATCAGAAAAGTTCACTTGAGCCTTCAGTTCAGGTGAGCTAAAGAGCTCTAGCATTGAGACAAGTATAAGGTTTTTCGCCATATCAACAAAATATTTCCACCACTTAAGCTTTAAGAAATGTAGGTACTCAGACAAGTACTCTTGCGCACTTAGTTTACGCATTCTTTTCATTTACAAGTTCCAGAAAACGGTTGTCTTTTAAAGACATATTGGTTTATGCTAGTAACCATTGCAGAGGAATCATGTCAAAGAACACTTCGACGGCTTCCAAATCTCAAAACACTCAGGTATTTTTTCCTCCTTTGAACGTGTCTTTATTTGTTTGAAATCCTTTTAAGAAAGTGAGGCAATCGTTATCTCATTGTATGTCATCGGTAAAATAAAATGAATTTGTTTTGGATTCAAAATGCGGTTTTTTTTGTACGCGTGTACGCATTTTAAATTTGTGTGCATATTGAGATGTACAAACAAATGCATCCAATGATGAAATTATGTACACCCTTATTGATTTTTCTTTACAAATAACAAATACTTTAAAAAGTGTTTAAAAACTTAACTTAATTTTGAATCACCTTCAATTGTTATTCTCATGCACATTTGAGGACTATGCAACAGATTTAATTAATTTTGATTTGACATGAAGTGAAAATTTGTTAGTTGCATATGGCATGTACATGTACCAGTATAAGTGTTTGCAAAAGATAAAGAATCGAAATCGGCGTTCTTTCAACTTAAAATCAGATGTGACGTTTTTGACAAAAATAATATTGACTTATTATTTAAAATCAATATAAATAGGAGTAATGGATTGATTCTAGTTTTGTTGGCTTGAAACTGGCCGACATTCAATACCAAATTTAATTTTTGAAGCATTTACTCGTATATATACTTTTTTTTAAATTGTACACTTATGATTGGATACCATTAAACGTAAATATAAATCGAAAGTCTTAATTTAAATTATAAATTTTACTTCACCGTCTAGATGTATTAGCATTTCATTGAAAGAGACATTAATCAAAATTGATCACATGTCTTCTTTTTTTCAATTTTAAATTTATTTTTACTTTCGGTTTTACTAGATGTAGTGTATTTGGCATTGATTTTAAAGTCTCAAAATTAAGCATAACACTTCGTTTACGTTACATTTAGCCAACACGTGTAGAAGAAAGAGTTTTCTTTAAAACATCAGTGGAATATAACGGCAGTCGTGTTCTCCCTTTAAATCAAATGAAACAGTCCGCTGCAAATTAAACACGACAAGTCAAAACACGTAACTTTAAATTGTTTTGTTATATCATTATAAAGAATACGCACTTTGGGATCTAGTTTCATTATTTTTTCTAAAGTGTTGACAAATATGGAACTTAGTTTATAAAACATTTTTTTTAAAGAATAATCCCTATTGAACTCTACTTACTGTATAATGCAGATAAAATAGAGATAACAGTCTTTTCTCTATCAATGCCTTTGCACAAACGTATTAAAACTTGGTATCAATTGTAAACATTGATTAAGAAATGATCAGCAATTTAAAAAGTTCACCTGGTTATGAACTTTTCATACGAATCTTTGTGAGTTTTCTGTATTATTGTTCTTATAAATACAGAGTCATTTTCAATAAACATGGGTCGTATTTTTTTTTATATTTAACATCAGTTTAAAGCTTTGAAAAAAATGATGTAATCATATTCCTTCTACAAGACCTAATTATCATGCTGTAGAAAAAAATGAAACGACTTAAACACCCTTTAACAATTTAAAAAAAATAATACACGGTATATTAGTACATGTATTTCAAACAAATGATTAATAACAGAACATAAAACAGTTGCAATTTAAAAAAAAATGCCACTCTGATCAAAAATACAGAGGCTTGCCAAAAGTGGAGATAGTTACATGTTAGTCTCTTCTTTCCTTTACTTTCGTCAATAACGGTAAGTTCAAATGTGAATATCTCGGATAAAATTTCAGTTATTCCTCTTGTTTTGTAAACTAATAGTTATGACGTAGAAATGTGACCTTGGGGGTAACAGGAAGTGTGACATCGTTTGCTAGTCTATATATATCCTGTTAGTTCAACAATAGCAACATAAAGACGAGAGTTGTCATTGTTAGAAAGAAAAGCATTCGTTGAGTATACAGAGGGTGTATCAATGGTTCAGAGATTGCTAAACAAACAGAGCATCCACTACCAACTGTGTATGGAGTTTTGAGACGTTTGAAAGACCGAGGAAGTGTAAAAAACCAATGTAGAAGTGGAAGGCCATATTTGTTGTCATTGAGGGATACTCGGAAACCTGGATATGTCGTAAAAGCAAACAGAAAACATCTCCTTTATAATATGTGCAATATTTTTTGAGTTTAGACCTCAAACTATGTCAAAACGAAAAACCCATATAAAAATATACGAGGAAAAGTTCCACAAGTGTGTTGTGCGAAAAAGTGAAAAAGGCGACTTGCATGACGTAGAGTGAACAGACAAAAAATAGTAAATGAGCACTGGAGTAGAGTTATATTTAGTGTAAGGTGGAAGTGGGTGTGGACAAACGTGTTTTAGTTTGGAGACGACCAGGAGAAGAATGAACACCCCGTTTGTTTCAGTCCCAGTCACGGAGCACGCATGAGTTTAATGATATGGGGGTGTATTACGTACGAAGGTCTGGGAACCATAACAATTGTCAATGCTCCAAAATATTTAGATATAATTGAAAACAACGTCTGGCCAATTATTGCTCGTCATTTCCCAAATAACGACTACATATACCAAGATGACAGATTAATTGTATGGAATTTGGCACGCGTCAGTAATATTTCAAATAGTATAAGCGAACCTATGGAATTTGTAAAACTTAATGTTTAGACTGTTCATATACTGATAATTTGCTTCTTCATGTAGTTGCGTTTTTGTTTTGTTTCAATTTTCATACCACGTAGCGATAAATCAGAAGAATCTAATAAAATTTCAATAAAATTAACATAAGCAATGCATCGTTTTAAGATTTGTAGATAAACTCGTTGATGAACTTTAGCATCTCTCTGTTGATGTTGTGCTAAATAGCAAGGCCTAGTTGTCTATTTTTAAAGATCATTTGTAAATGAGCGTTTATAATAACCAGTTATACGACAATTGATTGGAATAGATTGATATTCAACATAACGATCCAGCAGATTGTTCTTAATTTACATTAATTTGAACACTCATTTTTTTAAAACAATCAGCCCTAAACTGTGCATTTTTACTAATGGAATCGAGATAACGATAATGCATTTTTTAATAATCAATATTATTTTTCCTTTTACTTCTATATCATTGTCAATGAAGGATTTAAATTGTTACATCGTGGAGTTAGTGGTATTTCCCGGGAAATGCTAGGAAATAAAATTCAACTACATAGTATATTCAGTCCCAAGTTTCTGCTTCCACCGTAATATCTCGATAATCACAAATACCGTTGTGCCAAAACAACATTAATTTGCTTGAACGAAAAACAAATCTATATTATCTCTCCTGAAACGTTACCTCTGCCTCTTCAGGTTTGAATAAATAACCAAAAAAATAGAAAGTCTCCGGGGATTTTGCACTACATAAAGTACCCCGGTTAATAACGTTTAAGAGGTGTTCCGAGTACTTCAGAATAGAGAAAAGATGTCACCATGTCCCATTTTGAATCTCCATACTATGTTTGTTTTTGTTCAAGCAAAATTCACCGGGTATAAACAGATGATGTATCGATGAAGGAATCTTGGTTTTGCCCCCTTTAATCGATTTGAATTGAACTTAATTTACAGGTATGTTTATGTTAATTAAAAATCATCAAAAAGGGACGGAAGCAATAACTTGGGACAGACTATAGCACTTCATACTTAGTCTTAAAGGGGCATGGTCACGATTTTGATCAAAAAATATTTTCCCGATTTAATGTTTACAATGTTTCAGTGAGGCATTTTTAATAGGCAACCAAAATTCAAGTGCCATTCGTTGAGTTAAATGCAAGTTACAGAGCTTTTGCTAATTTTTGCTATGTACACAACGCGTTTGTTTACATTTTGAACGTTTAAGTGAAAACTTCAGTTTTATACCAAAAATAAATGTGGTAAACCTTAAGATCTGTTTATTCATGCTTGAATTAAATAAGAAGATGGAAAAATCAGCTTGAAAAAGAACTGTTACTGGTATATTGAATTGATGTTAACAAAAACAGGGCATGAGCCTTGTTTACATGACAAAGAATTATGAGTCCTGTATCTTCCTTATAACTTCACTACTGACTCTCCAATTTCATTTGGTCATTGGAAATACATTCCTAAAGCATTGTACATTATAAAAACAAAAAAATAGAATTTGACTAAAATCGTGAACATGCCCCTTTAATCAAATCTGTCGGGATATATAGACAATAGTACACCTTGTCAACTATGGCATGTTATCGTTGTCTTTGATTTTAACAAGTTTTGGCTACCCGGAAATGCAATTAATTTCCATTTATGAATACTCAAAACATGGTTCATTCATTTTAACAATAAGATGCTTTCTTTGATGATTTATTCGGTTTATGAAGGTAGCGACAGTGTAGAAAAAAATACATAACCCGCGTAAACGGGTTATGTTAATTTTTCTGCAATGAGTATATATTATATAAAGCAAGCAAATGTACGTATACAGTTATGTAATTGTCAATCCGCATAGGGAAAACATTTCATTGATTTATATATACTTGTGATTCATTTGCATACGTCGGTCTGTTTGGAGTTTACCTGATAATACCGAGCGCAGCGAGAGGCGGGAGAAGCCCGCTATGCGAAAAAAACCCTTATTACAGGACATATAAATAAGAAAATCAATGTCAAATGAAAGTTAGATAAGGGCTACTAACAGTTAAAAAAATAAAATAGTTCAAGCTTCTTTGCGCCGCCATATTGGCAATCAACTTGCTTGACAAAATTAACTAGATCATTACTGGCGCTTTTCGATGTATATTAGCTCTCATCTCTATTAAAGGTGCATGGTCACGATTTTCCGATTTAAATGTTTACAATGCTTGAGTAAGGTATTTTTAATAGGCAACCAAAATTTTAGTGTCATTCTTTGAGTTTTAAGCGAGTTACAGGGCTTACAATTCTTTGATATGCAAACATTGCTATTGTTTACATTTTGACTGTTAAAGTGAAAATTCCAGTTGAAGACCTAAAATGAATGTGTTAAACGTTAGAAACTGTTTCTTTGTGCTTAAAATGAATAAGAATATAAACAAATCTGCTTGAAAAAGAATTTTACCAGTACATTGAACCTATGTAAACAAAAACAGGTCTCTGCTAAAGCAGTGTAAATAATAACATGAACAAAATAGAATTTGACCAAAATTGTGACTATGCACCTTTAAAAACTTTCCAACATTTCAATCTTAAGTATTTTAGATAACATAATTGACAATGGAAACCATATGTTCTACAAAAGTGCGTTAAACATAACAAATGACTTGTTTTACGCATGTTTTTTTCAAAACATTTGGAAGAACTATCACGAAATCGACCTTTTAGATTCTGAATAAAGTAGCAATGTTCAATTCATAAACATTTGATAGCAATTTGGGGAAAAGAAATAGCAGAGATCAAATGTTGAATAAACGTTATCACAACTAGATAGTGCGTTTATTGTAATTTACAAATATTTTTGTAAGTTTAAAAATGTAAATATTTATAAGTGGACAGAATAACTGAGTATGCTTTGTGATAAACAAATAATAAAGTAAATGTCATGTAACATATGCATAGTTATATACTTGTATATGTTTATAAAAGAATATGTCTGATGCAAAGACTGTTGCAAATACTGATGCAAAGAACACGTGGGATGACATCCTGAAGGTGGTGAAATCAACACCCACCATGGTTTTCTCTGTGATCGGGGACTCTGATAGTTTCGTCCCCAGACCCTGGCCGAAAACTGTGTTCCAAACGGCGTTGATTGAAGCAGCAAAGAGTGGAGGAGGTATGGAATAAGTTCATCAAATTGTCACAAAAGAGATAAAAATTATTGTACTGCTTTTATAATGCAATATTTGGAATGGTGAAAGACGATAAACGATGAAGAAGGGAACATCTTAAGAATAACAATTAATTTTAACTAATACCCCTAACTATACAGTACATGTGCATTATTACTTAAAGCTGACATGAATTCATAAAAGCATTTAGTCGCCATATTAGTTTCGATTGCTCCTCTACTGCCACTGTGGTATATATACCGGTCGAGAAAGTTAAGGTCGGTTGCTTTCCGATCGAGGCATCCAGGTTGCACGGACTTCTAAATGCATGAACTACTTATTGAAGTAAAATGTTTGTACTAAAGAATTAGGAAACAACAATCAATAAAACACAGTATATTTATTCGTTCGAAGAATTTCCGAGGTACCCGTATACTTTTGCACATATTGTGCTGTCTTACCGGCACATTGTACTTCGGCACTTCATCCAACAAGCTAAATGATAATAAATCCAAGAAAGTAAAAACGTAGCATCGTTTCCGACGGTTTATGCAAAAACGTTTCGTTTCTAAAATCCATGCGACATTGCTCGATCTGCCACAGTGTGTGGTTTGCGCATGTGCGATGTTATAACATACACAGGAAAACGGTCTACAATTTTCGAGGATTTTTTAACTATATGTGCCTGGATTTTGGTCGGTCTTGTTTTGTCGTTCATTGCCGGTGCAGTGGTTGTCATAATTTTTTTTGTTCAAACGCGTTTCAGCATGTCTTTCCGTCAAAGGTAACGTGTACGGGTGTATGAAATACCTGAATGCAGTGAAGCATGAATAACGCTCTCGGCTTTATATAGGGGGTGTTTAGCGATGAGCAGAACAATGGAAATCGACAACTAATATGCGGCAGTCCGAGATAAAAAAAAATGCGTATTTATGAATTCATGTCTGCTTTAAACAGTTTGTTACTGCCTGACTACAGAAATTTATCGGTTTGATCAATCTCATACATGTAGATGGCGAGGCGAAGCCCAGCCGTTAATGAGATTGATCAACTCGATGTATTTCTGTAGTCAGTCAGTAACAAACATGATAAGTGTTTTGTTTTCCCGAGGACTATCGAGTGACACATTTATTCACAAAAAACGATGATCGACGCAAACCCAGGTATACAGATTGCCTAACATCTCGTTTAATTTAACTCATTTAAATTCTTTAAAAATAACAGTCTCATCTCTTCAAATATTCTTTGAAAGTCTTTGCTTTATCAATGTTTACGTACAGTGTTTTGTTGTTTTAAACGTTTTTTCCCTTTTCTCTGTAGAGATTTGAGTAAATCTCAATGCTGCTATTTTGTTTTGCAGCAGACACAACGGTGTGACAGCAATATTTAAAGGGCAGCTACTCTAATTTTAAAGAATTTCAAAGGGCAACTACATGTACTCCAAATATTTTAAGAACTTACGGCATGCGGTTTCTGTATTAAATGCTATAAAATGTCGAAATTCGGCAAATGACGACCATCTTGCCGAATGTTAATTATCACTGAACAAACATAAAGATATATGAAGTAGTCTCGTGCAATATTTAAACCAATGAAAGTGTGACATTTCAGTGCGAGGGAAAACAAATATATATACATTATAGTAGTTCTCATCGATATTCTTAGACCCGAACAGGTATGTATATCTTATCGGTAAACCATTATAGTTTGTTTAAGAATTCAAAATATTATGATTATTACAAGAAAAACGAAATAACGGTTTTAAATAGCCGTCTATTTGAATAGAAACCTGGATTTTGTACCGAGGGAATAAGCAAGGGGTATCAAAGGTAGTCACAGACGCCTACAAACATTACGGAAACATGGAGTTTAAAACTGAGCAAAAAGACATTGGTCATCAGGACCGACACATCAAACTTGTCAGTATCGATGGGAAAGAGGTACATTAAATAATTATAGTTCTATGACTTCAAATTATGCTTGAAATGTTAGAAAATATACATTCGCAATTCATTATCTATTCGATCGAGTGAGCTTAAAATTCTCATCAAATAAACAACTTTTAGACAATTCAGCTGTCAGCAAAGGAAAGAGAAAAGGCATACATATACAAAACTAAACATGGAGAAGGAGACAGATCCGAATACCTTATCAATTTTGAATCATTCGTTTCGGAGCAAGAAGTGTCCTTTTTTAGCCAGAAAATGGAAAGCAGTAAGTTTGCACTGACTCTAAGTTACATTTTAATAGATATAGTCAAGTCAATCTACGTTTAAATTTGCCAAACCTTAACAAAGGACTATGTGCGGTATTATGCATTTTTCGCCCCCAAAATTTAAGTTTTTCAAAGAACTTAGAAAATAAGGTGGCAGGTAGTTGAAATCATATTGAAAATAAGTACGTAAAAGGTTGACATCACAGTGACGTCATAAGGTAGAAATGACGTCATGAAATTTGTATTATTTTGATAAATTGATCTTTTGTAGCAAAATAAGGGTGTTTTCCGGTGGTTTTTCGACTGGGAAAGATCGAGCGCAGGCCTGCTCACAACTACCATTTCTGAGTATGATGTGTATAATTATAGGAAGAAAAAACATACGTTAAAATCGTACTTGAGCAGACCTGCGCTTAATACTTCCGAATGCAAAATATAGAGAAACAATTACAATTTTTTGGGTTTTTTTGCAAAATTGTGGAAATTTGGTCATTTAGATGATGTGACAGATAAGTAGCGAATGAGTAATGATGACTAAAATCAAGATTAAAGTGATAGGTATCTTCAGTACGATTTGTGAAGATTTTTTTTATACGCTATTTAAAAAATGGTTACATTTGGGGGCAGAAATGTAACCATACAAAAACTAGTCCTTTGCAACATATTTTTTGTACAGCTTGAATATGAAGTACATTGACAACCGTATACTAAAAGTCTAATAATATAATAAGGTGCAAAATGGAGAAATTTGGGATTTGTCTTTAATTCTAAAGTGCTCAAAAAGCATATTATATTTCGCAATAAAATGGAAATGTTATTTTATTTTTTTAAATTTTACTCCGTCATTTACGGTGAAATTCAAATATTGAGAAGATATTAATGTAATCTTTATTTTCACTTGTTAAGCCTACAAACGAAAATTTTATCCTTAAAGCTGACATGAATATATAAAGTATTTGGTCACCTTATTCTTTTCTATCGCTGGGACACTGCTTTTTGATTTTATATACCAGTCGAGAAAGTCGGTTGTTTTCCAATCTAGGCACCAAGGTTGGACGCCTAGATCTCTGCTTAAACTACATATAGTGGTAATATTTTTGAAAAAAATATATTAAAAAAATCTAAATATAGTGAAAATAAAAAATAAGGGTACATCCTTTGAAAGAACTGCCAAAGTATCTGCATTATATTGCACAGATAGTGCTGCCTAACTTTGCGTGCACATCGAACACGTGTCGGTCATACATAATGCGCAATGTCTGCATTATTTTTTTTAGAACTCGGCTGCACTACACTCAACATTGAAAATAAAATATAGTAAATCCAAGAAAGTAACAAATTCTCCATATTAATCAGTTCCTTAAAAGTCTTTTTTCTGAACATGAACATCATGTTCTCACTGCACAATCCTAAGCATGCGCATGTGCGATGATAAGACAGGTCTAGTACCACACAGTTAAACATTCTACAATAATCAAGAATTTTTTAAGCATGTGTTCCTGGATTTCAGTCTGTTTTGTTTCGTATTTCACTGTATATTATTTACAAGTGCAATGTTTGCCTTTTTTTAAACGCGTTCTTACAATTCTTTCCGTCCAATATAACTTGTTCGAGAGAATGAAATACAATGAAGCATGAATGATGCTTTCGGCCTTATAGGAGATGTGTAGCGGTTAGCAGAACAATAGAAATGGAAATCTAATGTAGTCGGAAATAAAAGGGAAATTTTGCGCAATTATTTAAGCTCGAATCTGCGGCTTTGGGCAACATGATTATCTGTCTTCAGGCTAACTATTTGAAATCAAAGGTTACCTCTTTTAAAGTCAATATTATCATTTCATACATCTTTTACGGTTATCTTTGTATTTTGGTTTTTGAATCAACACTAGCTTTATTTGAAGTATTTGAATCCATTGTGTCTGGTAAGCGTATGATGTGGGAAATGTATCTTGTCATCATGTCTTTCCATTTGATTTTATCATAAGTGCTTGAAAAAAAACCAATTAAGCGGTAAATGAAAATATGATAAACAAATATTCCCTCTATTTTAATTAATTACTTGTTGAATCGTAAACGGTGACGTAAATAACTCTTCACGATTTCAAGACAAGTTGAAGTCATAACAAGGAATAAGCCAAAGCAAGTAAACAAAGTACATGCAATGCGACGGTTTGCCATCATATGGAATATAAAGATTTGTGAATTACTGTGAAGTAACACCAGGTAGAACATCTGTTATTTAATTTCTACGTGCGTCGGAATATCACTAGTGACCGATTGAGCTAAGAAAATTATGGAGATCTGTTTTTTGTTTGTGTCTATATATCACAAAACAAATGTTTACTGTGTGTTTTCGTGCAAAATTGAGTATATTATCCGCCTTGTATTAGACATTAAACTCTATGATGCATTATGTATCAGTAATCGAAATACTTCTGGAATATTGTATCCAAGCAATTTTAAACAAACAAATAATTATTAGAACCAGGTGTTGTCAGCTGTGATGATGTGTGATGAGGCCGAAACACTGGTTCACCTCCGTTTAGAGTAACTGCATAGGAGAGTTCATTAAATTCAACTCCTAAAAAAAGTTAAAATGGAAAAACATGTCTTTCTTACGATGTATATGTTATAAGACGTCTTTCATGCATTTTATAGCGTTCTGTATGGCTTCTACAAAGTATTCAATTTCATGAATTGATAAAGTCACGTTTATAAGTACCTCTCTTTGTTTCTACAGTACCTCATTCGGGCAATGCTAAAAATTTAAAGTTATGACTTTATGAATCTTCGTGAAATGGTTTAAGAGTTTTAATATATACTTCAACTTAGTTACCTTTACAATGTTATGATAAAAATAATGTTACAATTTTGTTACGGTTAAGAAATTGATTGGACTAACTAGAATCCACATTGTATGAGTTTAAATTTATAAAGATGCATTTATTTTTGTTCATGGAATAATGAATAAAGGGTTATTTTCGCCTCATGTTATCTTCGCCCTTCTTCGTCTACAAAAGGTTTTTCCACGCGTACGTCTTGAATTCGTCCAGACGTTGTTTTGTTTAAAGGTCAACTGAAATGAAATTTTACTTTTCTTTATTTTACCGACTATGACTTACAAAGAGGGCCCAAAAATCGATTAGTACTAATTATTTGGTTAATTAAAGGGTAGTTGCAAAATAAGGGCGAAAGAATTTGTCACCCTAGAAACTCGGTCAAAAATTTATTGCGAGTTATCTCCCTTGACACGAACCCGCCATATTGAAACTACAGACGCTGATACGTCACTCATCAGACGATAGAGAGGAAAGAACAAGAACATAGTGCTGTGTGCGGCGCCGAACTGCGATATTCGGTACGGACAGGGGGTGTCCATGTTTTCTTTTCCTGATGACCCCAAATTATGTCAGCTTTGGGTAAGAAAACTGAAAACGGTGAATTACTGGCCCTCCAAGCATTCTAAGCTGTGTGAGAGACACTTCACCCCCGATAGTTTTATTATTGAGCCAAGCAAAGCACGATCTATTGGATATACTCGTCTCCAGTTAAAGAAGGATGCGACATCCAGCATATTTGACTATACGCCAATAAATGTAAAAGGACAGAAAAGGAAAACATCAGAAGCTAGTCCGTGTTTACCAAAACAGTGTCGTTCATCCAAGGCCTTGGAAAAACGACGTGCACTTGACGTAAGAAGTTAATATTTATAAGTTATTAAACAATTATAATGCATTCACAGTTCCTATTCTTTACTATATAAAAAACTTTCATAAACCACTAATTATTAATTCTTAAATTAAAGTGGGGTATTATCATTTTAACTCGACAATATTTTACAGAGTCAAGAGCTTGACAGTGACGTGGAAATTATCCTCCCCCTCCCTGTCAGTTTCAGGATAGCGTGAGCGTGGAAACAAGTACAGAAGACGGAGAAGACACACCCAAATTTGAAATATCTACACAGACTTCCTACGGCTTAGTGGTAACGCAACTATTAAACGTGACATAACTTTATAGAATTTTATTTTCATTTACCGGTACATGTTTTCTATTTTTTTATATTGATATATTTAAGACTTTGTAAATTGACAGAACAGTTGATGAACCCTGAAAATAAATACCGGTGAAATTTTGTTTCAGGTTGCTCATGATTAATGATATGATACATGCAATGGCAATTAATAATAATTATAATATTTTATTTTAGAAACGCAGGCATGTCTCTATACAGACTGAAATTCATCCCTGTATGAAATCTACTGGTACTCAAACAGAACAACATCATTTATCAAATGACCATGCGCGTGTTGATCTTGATGAAAGTTTTGAGTCATTGGCCACCACAACCTCTGAAGCTTCAGAATAGACACCCCCTGAGATTGATGAAAACAACAATGTGGATAATCAGGAGTCTCCACCAAGTCACCACAGCAGAAAATTCATCGTTTTCGAGGAATGTTTGGATCAGCTTCTCCAGTTTTGTACCATCTGTGGGAGAAAATGCGACCATATAAAAACGTTGTTGGGACAATGTTGATTGTTTCTAGGGTTTGTGTCTGTGGGGAGGCTTTTACATGGGAATCACAATCCCTAACTGGATCAATGCCCACTGGAAACTTGGTCTTGTCTGCAGCAATTTTATTTAGTGGATGTAGTATCAAGCAAAGTTTGGTCATGTTTCAGCACGCCAATGTATCTTGTTTCTCCGAGAGGACTTTCCATAATATTCAGCAACATTACCTTGTTCCAGCTGTGGAAAGGGTTTGGAAAGCTCACCAAGATGCCTTATTTGATTTGATAAGACGACAGAATGAAGCTGTAGTTGTTGGAGGAGATGCTAGGTGTTGTTCGCCAGGACACACAGCCAAATATGGGTCATAGTCTTATGGATCTGGAGCTGGGACAAACCCTTGATGTTCAGCTTATTCAGGTAAAACAAAATGTTGCTTGAAAAGCTTTGTTATTTGCTCAATAGATGATAAAAAATGTTAATTGGTTTAACACTGATTTTTCTCATTTAAATGTTTTATTTATCTTTCTTATAAACCGTGTACTTTTAATTTGTTAACGTAGAGTAATGAAGTGAAGAGTTCATACTGGATGGAAATGGAGGGTTTATTACGGTGCCTTCAGAAATTGGAAGAGGAAGGTGTGGTTATAAGTGATAATGTTACTGACAGACATCCCCAGATTAAAGCCTACATTGAAGAAAGAGAGGACTGATATCAACCATTGGTTTGATGTCTGGCATGTGGCTAAAGGTAATTTAATTTAGCCCATTAAGCTGATTTAATACCGGTATACAGTTTTTATGTGTATTACATATACTGTAGTCTGTATTCATGTTATCTACATAACATATTTAACAGAATTAATGTTGTATTGTAGGCATATACAAAAAGCTGGAGACTGTTGGTAAGAAGAAGTGTGAGCTAGTGGGAGAGTGGGCCCGGTCCGTCTCAAACCACCTATACTGGTGTGCATCATCGAGTGACGGGATTGGGGAATTGGTGTCCGAGAAATGGCTATCCGTCCTCAACCATATCACTAATGTTCATGAAGGTCATGGACAGCGATTTCCCAAATGTTTACATGGTGAATTAGAGGATAGAAATTGGATCAAGAAGGGTAATTTTTTTATATATATATAAAACGTTAAAAATATGAATACAATGCATGAAATATTAAAGATCACAATTCAATATTTTTTCTCTTCAATTTTTAGGAAGTTTAGCTTTTCTAGAGATGGAAAAAGTTGTTTAAGGCAAACTATTGGTGAATGACATCAAAAAGCTTTCCCCAGCCGAGCAAACATCAGCACTTGAATCATATTACCATGTTGTGTGTCACTTTGCACCAAAAGCATTGCATTTCTTCTATGCTCCAATGAAGGCTAGGTAAGTTGATTTATTTTATTCTGTTTAATAAAACAAAATTCAAAGTGATTTCTGAAATGTTTATTTTTGAATATAATAAGATAATATGGCACTGTTCATCTCTATTTCAGGCTGTATATTGCTGCCCTACACTTCAACAAGAACTCCTATCGGGATCAAGCTGTAAACAAAAATGGTGAGCCAATATACTCGATATCATATCCAAAAGGCAGAAAAGGTGCTGGTATTCCAAAGGAAGTGAAAGTTCAGCAAACTTACAGTAAGTATTAAGGTAGCAAGGGACAGTTTCGAATAAAGTACCCGTCAATATTTTTGTAAAATTGAGAGTTGCTGTACTTGAAGGCTTATGAGTGTTGCTAAAATTCATGAAATGATTTTTAATGAATATCATTAGTTAGAGGGGTGTCTCTTGTTGAAATTGATATGCAATATGTAGGCCCCTTATGTTAGGTACATGAGAATCAGAAGTAAAATGCGAAACCTGCGGCTTTGACTGTTGTGCTGACTTTACACAGTGAAATTGCAAGTTACAGACGGGAGGTAAAATAACACGAAAAGTAGGTGGATGGGACATTGTAAACTATACACCGGTAAGTTTCTGACATGTGATAGTGCAGCATGCACGCGGTACGGAAGGTCAACCCTCTGCAGGGAATTAGCTGGGGGAGGTCTAAAAAGCTGAAAAATCATGAAAAATTAGCAAAATATGAAAGGGTCAAAATCTCATAAAAACCAGTATGTAGAGAATTTTACAGGTTTTGATTAGCAATTTTCTTCAGAAATTGGTGATTGGCCTTATAAAGAGTGAATTAAAGGTATTTGTGCTGAATGGGAACTGAGGAAACTCTAGCTACAGAGTTCCGAAGACATGCATCCCTTGGCTACAATGAATTGGATAAAAAAAACTGTCCCCTGCCACCTAAATAAACTCTCTAAGATTAAAATTTGTAATTTGTTTCTATAAATTTTACAAAATAAACCATTATTCTATTATTATCATCAATTTTGAGCCCATATATTTGTTTTCCGATTATGTACTAGTTTTGATGGAAGAAGTGGTCAAAGTGAGACTTGAGTGGGGTTCCTACCGAAATTCCAGGAGTAATCGGGAGGCTGCCATGAGGAATTACCCAGCTCCAATAGCAGACTCCTATCCACACGTCCCAAAGACTGAGCTTGTTGAACGCCACATCTGTCGTTTTAACATAAAGTGCAGATTATCAATAAACTGAACTGAATATGATTGTAATTCTAATGTTCTAAACTTTATTAAAATTTATTAAAATCATGACATTTTTTACAAAATTTGTTAAATTTATTGTTGGATATTTTATTTAAATCCAGTTTAGAAGACTTTACAAACAATAATATTTTATTTCAAATGCCAGTGAAAGTGATAATCAGGTAATTTATATGATTTATGTAAATACATGTACACTGTACCTATAAACTTCCTGATGGGTACTTAAAACCACAGTATTGTTGGGAGGGAAAAGCAGTTCTAATCTTGTTTACAACACAAGATGGCAGAATCCCCCTGTTGTTTTTCCCCAGTCGCTGCCAAATCCACCGAACAAAACGTCGATATGCTAGGTGTCTGTAAACCCTGAAATTACAAAAATGTTCCGTCATTATTTTAATTGTACTGAATATAACTGGCTATCTAAGGTACTAATGACCCCTCTAGCTAATATTGTATCTAAATTTAATACCTTCATTAATATGAAAATAAAAACACAAAATTTGATTAATTTCATTTGGAATATTTTATGATATTTATTGTTTCTATTGTACATGTAGATCAAAAATGTGATAGTGGGATATTTACTTGTGTATCAACTCATTTTCTTCCAAAGGTCCATTTTCATGTAAATATTCATAAAAGGATGTTTCCAAGACCCATCTGTTAAGGCAATTGGCAACAAACCCCTCATGTTCTGTGATGCACTTGACACTGGCCTCCTCTAATCTAGACTCTATAGCAGTATAAAAATTGCAGCACTTGCACTCTCTTGCAGTAGGCATAATAGTGCAATTTTCACAGGAACACCTGCATTGCAAAACGAATGTATGAAAATTCATTTACAGAGGCTTGACAGGGCATAAACAATCACGCACACTTGGCTTACTTAATTTCCATGCCACTCAACCCCGCCTTCTTGTCTTCAATCTTTTTCGATCTCGTTTCATACCCCCCCCCCCCCCCCCCCCCCCCCCCCCCCGGCCACTGTTTACTTTAATCAGCGACATGTATACGTCAGTAATTTAATTTAACAATTTTTTTTATTTCATTCTATTTCATTTACTTTATAATTATTTATTTTTATCCAGTAGATTTACGGTATTTAGATTCATTTACCAGTCCAAGTCTGAAGGTATATTTTCATTCTCCGTTGGGTCTTCGTCGTCGATTTGCGACGGCTCCGAGTCACTGTCTTCATTAACAATCTGTTGAGACGGTTCTTTTCGCCGTAGAGGTTCGTATTGATAGGGCTGTACATTTAATTTAAGGCATACATCTATTTCTTGTATACTTTGTCCGAGTCACTTTCGTTGGATTTGAAACGCGCGACGCCATGTTCCACTAAAGGGCAGATAACTCGGTTCAAACTTTTTACCTGCTCTTTGCGTTTTTGTTAATTTCTACCTCTGCATCAATAAGGTGACAAAAATAAAAGTATGGTAATCTTTATTTTTACGTAAACTTACTAAAAACGCATTCTTATAAAAAATTAAAAACCGTTTCAGTTGACCTTTAAAGAGACATTATTTGAGACATCTGATTTCTCCCTATCTGAAATCGAGGGCAAAAAGGGTGAAAATAAAACGAGGGCGAATATTTCCCCGTATACAGGAATTTTGAAAATAAGTACACTTTATCAAAATCAACTAGCAATGTATGATAATTGATATTAGAAATATATTTGAAATCCATCTCAATATATGCAATCCCTGTCTTTATTCTATTCATGTGGGCTTTTCTAAAAACCTGTTGTCTGTCGTCTGCCTCGCTCTTTGTAAACGATTACTTTTTTTACTTTTTCTCTAGAACCACTGAACTAAATTTAACCAAAAAAAAAATGGTACAAACTAAGCAAGCATTTTGAAAAAAGAGACTCTCAATTCTTAAGATAAAAGGCTAACTTTTTCAAAGCGAAAACAAGAATAAAATAGTGTAAATAGGATGTGTGTCTTAATTTTTTTTTTTTCAAGAACCACTCCTCCATTAATGCCAAAGATGTACTGCAAAACATCTTTATATAGTGCATATTTCAGATAGTTAAACAATGACCATCGGATCAAGAAGAGTTCAAAGTTCAAAACAGAAGTATATAAGGGAAACATGTTTAGAAATATTTTTAAGAACTCCAATGCTACATATTTCTATGCAAGCACGCTCTGACAGTGACTACAATAAACTAATCAAACCATGGCCCTTAGGCAAATTAAGTGGCTCCAGGAGAAGTTCTAGGTAGACTACTGAAGTATATATGGAAAAAAGTGAAACAATAATATCTTAATATCTACAAAGCTACAATTTGTGATATTGCAACATGTAAGCAAGCATCCTCAAAACAGGGTAGATTTTAAAATTATAAAGGCTGTTACTCGCGCAAATGTAAACTTGTGCCCCAAAGAGGCTTTAACATAGAAATGTATCGGGAAAATGTTTATCAACAAATTTCTTCTCAAAAACCACAATATGCAATTTATGATCGATATACTATGCAAGCATCCTCATATAGTTTAGATTCTACAAATTGACATATAGTTTAATTAACGCATTGTACATTTGAATGTTATTCTAAAACTTTTAGAAATGCCAATTCCCATTGCTATATTTTTATGTGAGGGAGACATCGATGACATTGTTCACGTAGATAAGGCACTCAAACACAAACTACCTGTCATTGTCATGAAGGGATCAGGAAAGGCTGCTGACCTGGTGTCTGCCTATCTCGAAAAGTAAAGAAATTAAACAAAATTAACCCAGAAAAGAAATTTAGAAAATTGTTCTAAAAGATAAATATTATTTAAAGTTTGAATTGGATTCAGTTTGTTTTAGTTTTATCTTTATCAATCTATTCTTGTGGCTTATATAATATATATTATGAGTATGTTGTAATGTTTTTAACATATTTATTCATAGTCCAAATGACCTTCGTAAAAAAGCTAGTGTTTTATTTGGTATTCGGTTTGATGACGAGAAATATGAACAGTTGAAAGAACATATGCAATCCATTAACAAAAAGAGCGAATTAGTAAGTATTCTTTTCAACGCTTTGATTTTCAAAAATATCCATATACGTAACAAAATAGCAATTACCATAAAAGAGAATCTATGTAACGTGAAACAAATAAATTCTCATAAATATATATATATATATATATATATATATATATATATATATATATATATATATATATATATATATATATATATATATATATATATATATATATAAATAATATGTTTAAACATTATCTCCCTTATATAAAACTTTAAAATTTATTCAAACAAACTTTATGAAAGCGATAAATTATTAAAACAAAGTAAATTTGTGTTTGTCTGGTAGGTTGGTGTATTTGACCTTTACAACGATGACCCACTTATGTTGTCCAATGTCGTAGGAGAGGCAGTAGTTAGTTGCTGGTCAATCGAAAAACTGTTGCCTGGTGAGTATAGTCACATTTGATAAATTGCATTTTTTGTCTTAAAAATTAGATTATCAATGTATTGGTTTTTGAAATTTTAATATGTTATTGAAAAACAAACAAAAAATGCCTTCCAAAAACCCCATTTATTTGTATCTCATTTTTGTGTTCTCATGCTAGATGAGATGTAAATGGTTTTTGTTTTTAATTTTTCTCATAGTGTTGAATAAAAGAAGTAGAAATGAATTTGTAGTGTTAAAAAATATAAGTCATTTATACTACTGGTTTGAATCATTCGCTTAAAGTTAAAACAAGTTATTAACATGACGTTACGGCACAATTAAAAATAATTAATAATTCCAAATCCATTCCAAATCTATGTATAGTTTCTATACTACTATATTAAAATAATAGACTCGAATTTTTATGCTTTAAGTACTGTCTTTTGTTTTACATATTTTAAATATCACTGGTACATGAAGATTACCAATTTGGTTTTTTTTTTTTTTTTTTTCAATCAAGCTTCGCTACTTAATAATCAACGAAAATTCCTTTTAAAAAATCCGAAAATCGTCTGGATTTTTTGGATTTAACAATCTTGCGCATGCGTATTAGATTCATTCTAATCACGGGAGGCTTGATAGTCTGTTTCCACAATATCACATGTACATTTGCATGGATAAGCTCATAAACATTATTACAAATACATGGAAATTTTCATTAAAATTTGTCATATATTCTGTTCATCAAAGGAAATCCGGGGAAATAACTCGGTGAGTTTAAATGAAAAAATCTCGAGATTTCCAAACGTCAACATGAAATAAATTCGAGGCGAGTAAAAAAACGTTGGTGAAAAAGTGTTGAATTCTTCATTGATATGAATTAAATTTTTAGATGAAAGGTATTTACAGCCTCAAAATGGTTTGTTGTGAATAATTTAACTGTTATTTTCAATGCAGCTTCATTAATTGTCTCCAAAATCGTTTTGGAGCGATTCAGAATTTTTTTGCTACATTAAATTACGGATATATGGGAGGCATTTTAACTGTCGCAAAGGCCTGTCTCGAGACACAGCAAGATTATTTTAACAACGCGGAGTGTAGTTAAATTAATAGCATTATTATTGTCGGCTTAAAGGTTGGTTATGTAAATGTTAACAATACGGTGTGTTGATTTATCTATTTCGTAAATGTCCGATATCATATCCAATACCAACCCGTGCACGCACGGATCAAAGTCTAGTTATTAGAAAAATAAGACTCTTTAATCTGCCCTAGGCCTAGAACATCAGTTTGGTTTGTTTTATAAAGTAGTAGTCCTGGTATTGATCTCCAGTTGTTACAATTAGGATTAGGAGAATATAGGTATTATTTTAAAAAAAAATCATTTAAAGTTTTTAAAATATGTTCTAGTTTTAAAAAGTAGCATGCCATTTTGTATTTTCTATGGTGAATCGGGTCGTTATACATTGTATGCTACTGTATATTCTTTAATGATCTCAATATTGAACAAATATGATTCAAGGTCAAGACAATAAGATTGTGTTTATTGTATATAGGTATTAATCAAACCGATTTATGTGTTATAAACAATGTGTGTTTTTGTATGACACATTTTAGACTTTAGTGGTTGGTTTAACAGATGGACAGAACAATGCACTACAATATTTAATGTTTGGTAAACATCTGCTGCTATTAAACAAAGGTTACAAGACCATTTTATTCGGAAATGGGCAAATAATATAGATAATCCATCCAAGGGCCAAATACCTGACAGTGTATATACTATTTGTAAACAAACTTTGGATTAAAAATACTTAAGCATTCTACGATTACAAAAAAAAAAAATTAAAAACGACTTATTAAGTTCAGAACAGCAAATCACCGTTTATCGATTGAAACTGGTAGATGGTGCATTATGGAATTCATGTAAATGACAGGAATCGCACACTCTGTAATACTGGCAAATAAGCTGACGCTCAATTATTCAGTGTAAATCCCTCTCAACTTCACGAAAACAATGTTTACCTACATGTACAAGGTATTGTAAAAAACCAAATACAGTAAAATATAGGGAATTGTTGACATCAAACTTAAAAACATTGTAAAAAAAACTAAGCACTTTCATTTTAAACATCCATAAGCAAGTATGCTGTACAATCTAACTTATATTAATATTTATTATTATAATTATGTATGCATCAAATACCAAACTGTGTATTCATTGTGCAGCTTGATCATTTTTTCTACCGCCTTTTTTAAAATAATGCTTATTGACACTTGAATTATTATGTAATTGTATTATACTATTATGCATTATTAGACCCTTGACATTACGATTTAACCACAAATTACACAGTTTTGTACCTCATGTATATAAATAGTCAGAATGAATTAATTATCGAATTACTATCAATAGTAACAACAACAAATGGCATAATTACATGACTAATACATGTTTAACGCTTTGTAATTGCGCCAACCGCTTACAAAGCTAAGGTAAAATGTTACACAAAACTTTTTTTTAGGTATTTTTAAAGTATTATACTTAGTAAAAAAAAAATTCAAAACAAAATCTCTTTGGATAATAGAAAGAATATATCCTACTTTGAACAATGAAATTGCGTTTCAGATATGATACGGGGGGGGGGGGGGGGGGGGGGGTCTATAAATTCTGATACTGTTTTGAAATCCTATTACAGTTTAAAAAAAAAGAAGTTAAAATTCCGAAAACATATCATATAAAAAAAGCAAGGAATACAGTTTATACTATGTAGATAAAGTGATGTTTGTATGCCTTACATAGCAGCACAGGGAAACTAAACACTAACATCAAAATAAGAAAATTACGTCAAATGTTTATTAACTTTGCAGGTTTTAATTTTAATGAAGAATTGTCATTGCATCCTGTTTATTCTTCTGTTTGGTTCTTCTTCATATTCCTTTCAATTAGCACTTTTATTAGTCAAGATTTTAAGGCTTTATGTATGAACTTAATGAACTTAATCGACCGTTTAATAACATCAAATGAAACATCACCACCCAAGGTTTACTCCATGGTTTTGAGTAATGCAGCAGTAAGTGACCTTTTGGGCTCAGTCCTTAAGAACATGAAACGGTTTCCAGTTTGATTTGGGTTTTTTTTATGTTTGTTTGTTTGGTTGTTTTTTTTTTCGGCGGGGGTTTAAATCATACAATCATTAATTATTCTGAATGTGTTTAAGGTACAATTTTCATGCCTTGATCTACTGTTATTCACAATTATCTTTTTTAGCTCACCTAAACCGAAGGTTCAAGTGAGCGGTGTCCGTCTGTTTGACCGTCTGTCCGTAAACTTTTCACATTTTTGAATTCTCAAAAACCACTGAGCCAATTTTAACCACACTTGGTACAAAGCATCCTTAGAAACAATGAATTCTAAATTGTTAAAATGTTAAAAGACAAAACCCCTTTTTTAAAAGGGAGATAATTGCGAAACAATGAGTGTAGGGTGTCCTTTAAAATCTTCTTTTCAAGAAAAACTGCACCAGAAATGCTAATATTTACACAGAAGCTTGTATATGTAGTAAAAATTTTAAATTGTAAATATCGTGACCCCCGGACTAAAACTGAGGTCCCAGGCGGGGTTCAAAGTTTAACATAGAAATACATAGGAAACTGTTTAAAAATGTTCATCTCAAGAACCACTGCACCAGAAATGCCAATATAAACACAAAAGCTTGAATATATAGTGAACATTCTAAATTGTAAAAAATAATGACCCCGGGACTAAATCTGGGGCCTCGACGGGGTTCAAAGTTTAACATAGAAATTCATAGGAAATTTTTTTTTAAATGTTTATCTCAAGAACCACTGTACCAGAAATGCCAATATTTACACAAAAGCTTGTATATATATTGTGAAGATTCTAAATTGTAAAAATAATGACCCCGGAACTAAAACTGTGGCCTCAGACGGGGTTCGAAGTTTAACCTATATAGAAAACTGTTTAAAATTCTTCTTCTTGAGAACTTCAATGCAACAGTTTTAGATATTGCTTTGAATACATCATTGGCTGTTGTCGATTCTAAAATGTTAAAATCGCTACCCCCGGTTTTATACAGGGGCACCGAGAGGGGTTCAAATCTTAACAAAGAAATATATAGGAAACATATTTGAAAATCTTCTTCTTGAGAACTACAATGTTACAGATTGTGAGATTACCATGCAAAGATTCTCACATAGTGAAAATTCTAAATTGTAAAAGCCGTGACCCCGGACCAACACTGGAGTTCAAAGTTTAATAACGAAGTATACTGGGAAAATGTTTAAAAATCTCTGCAAAAACTACATTGCTATAATTTGTGAGATTACTATGCAAACATTCTCAAATTTTTATTGCTTCTTTTTCAAGTACATTTTTCCATACCTTACAAATGTTATAGAATTGTTGCCATAGGAGAATAAAATGATATCTTATTTAACAGTTTATTTCATCAGACAAAAATTTTATGAAGTTATATAATGGTATCAGAATTTATGGATCACTGTACTTTTGCGATCCAATGAAAAATAAATTGGTTTTCATCTTAATAAACCCATTGGATGTAAACATTTTGAAATAAAGGTTTTAAAAACTGATGCATTATCATTTACGAGGGCCGTTTAAAATTATGTGAACACTGCTATTATCTATTTTTACAGACAGGAAATAGTAATGAAATTTCACATTAAAAATATTTTTTTATATTAATAGTAATTTACATTGCTTTTTTCCGCTTTTATGACAAATGTTGCTGAAATGATATCGCAATTGTGGATTTACGGAGCATAATCAATAAATAATGATTTGAAAAAATAAACATCTTAACATTAATCTATTTTATTTTCTGTGGTTCTCGTAAAATTTCAACAAAAAACTATCTAATCGTTTCTTATTGTTTTTTCATTATGTCTATACAATTTCGATGTTATATTTGGGGTATTAACAAAAATATCCGTGACAATCCTCGATTTATTCTTTTCGAAAATGTTTTTAAAAATTACATCCAAAGACTGTGAGGATAGGTGCATCTTCATCAATTTAAGGAGAATGTTCGAAATAATTGCAATTAACAGCAAATTAAGACAAGGTCTTGGTTTATGGATATGAAACATTGTATAAGTCAGATCCTTACCTCAATTGGCTAAATCTATTTTTAACAAACATCTACATATATTGAATACGACTCATGTGCTGTTAAATGAAGAAAAACATTTATCCTAAACTTTAAGATCGTTTATACATCACATCTCAGAAATTCAAGCAACTGTATGTTTAAATGCATAATAAATTACAACTATCAAAAATATTTATATACAGTTATGTGAATTAAAGGTAATTTTGTAAAAAATAGAATATTATTACTCGCACTCTATAGATCCCAAAGAAATATTAGTAAAGAACAAAAAGGAAAAACTGGGCACAGTATCGACTGGCAAAGAAAATAACACGGGAAACCAGACAATCAAGGACACTTCCCTCGCCTGGAATTTTCTGCGCAAAAATTCCATCGGTCCATCAGAAAAAACTATCTACGAACTCTTGGAAGGTTTCAAAAAAGACATAAGACCATACGTACTGAATCCAAAGTTTTCAGCCCCTACATCGCTTCCGTTATATTTCTTTTTCGGATATCAGCTTTTTCAAGAATCAGAGAGTCTAGAGAGATGTGGACCTGTAAGATTAAATAATTTCTTTCTTTATTTTCCTTTTATAAATAATAATAATCAATATCCAATGTTATTTGTTTTTTTACAATACCATTTACATAACAAATTGGCCGAGTTTGGAGCTTTTTAAGTAAACAACGCATTGTTTTTCCTTTTTTAGATTCTCCTTTTGGAGGCATTAAAAGCCAATCGATGCGACTACGTGAGAGTTTTGTTAGATCAAGGAGTTAGCTTTGATATGAATTATTTACCCGAATTGTATGCGCAGGTAAGACTCATAGGTATGCCATTAATATATTTTTTACCTTTTTCTGAAATTTTCATAGAAAAAAGCAGTATGTGAAAAAAATGAAAATATTTTTCAGACCGTCTCCTGTGAGGGATGTGAGTTTAAAAAGCATGATTGTCTGCATATGCAGTGGATTTTAAAGGTATACACAAAACACTTTTTAGGCCCCCAAACCGTATCAAACTTCAGAGGCCAAATGGTTTGCCATTTTATGTATGATTTTTAATTCACTGATTCTCATTTGCAATGTCTACTATTCAACTGGTAAAGAGATAGCACTTTTTAAAATATTGCAATATGAATACTCGGCAATTTTTATTTGGGTCTTTGAATAGACAATAGGCAATGGTTTTTAGTAAATTCCTAATTCAATCCTTCATTGATTAAGTGCACCACAATGCCGATTTAATTATTTGTTTTGATTACAAAATAAAGCGCATTTAGCCATACCTATCAATTACTAAAACTATATTCTAGATGCAATGAACATACTTTTATTAAGAATTATTTACTACACGACTTTCGTTTATGTTTACTACCTGCTCTGAATTTTAGCAGAACGCGTGCACTGTAGACATACATAAAGATAAACATTATATTTGCTTATCTGTGTTACACCATTTTTTAAGAGACTTTCACGGATCGTATTAAATTATAAAGACATGCATATTTTCAAAGTGTTTTCATTTGTATCTAAACATAATTTGTTTTAAAATTTGATTTGTGTATTTAATTTGTATTTAAAATCTAAATATTCACATCATAATAACTAGGCAAGAAAGATATTTAAATTGAAAAAAAAACCCGAGAACAGGTGCTCTTGTAACACGCTGAAAATCTAGGAAAACTCTAATATTTTTAGGTTGTTATTCATATATTAAATATAGAGATTTTTTATTAATAGTTAAGAAGAAATCAAATATTCCATTAACTTTAAAGTGATTTAAAAAAATCCCTACCTTTGCTAAAAATGTTTGCCGTTGCTTTGGACCTTCTAAAGAGAAAGAATTTCTGCGTGATTTTCTATGCTTCTTTAATTTCCATAGCAACAATACCTCTGTGTTGCATAACAAAGATGTTTCTAATATCTTACGTAATTTAAGGCAGATTTTCACATGAACGTAAAAAATAATTGCTAAAAATCTCTTACAGCAGAAGTAACAGCATACGCGTATCAAAATCAACTTCAATTTTAGTTTTTAACTCACCTGAGCTGAAAGCACAAGTGAACCACTCTGTTCACATTCTGTCCATATGCCCATCTGTCTGTCTGTCCGTCTGTAAACATTTTACATTTTGAACTCCTGCTCTAAAACTGCTTGGCTAATTTCAACCGAATATGGTTCAAAGCATCCTTATGAGAAGTCAAATATAAGTTACAGAAATGAAAGACAGATCTTTATTCAAAGCGGAGAAACCCTCGAAACTGTAGACAAAGGGGGATGCATTTTTAAAAAATCTTCTTCTAAAGACCTACTGAGTCAAATTTAACGTAATTTAGCATAAATAATCCTTATGGAAAGGAAAATATAAATTGCAAAAATTATGGGTTACTTCCGTTTTAAGTCTGAGTTATTTCGAAAAAAAAGAAAGAAAAAAGGAAAGGCGTGTTTCAATCAGTTTATAGCTTTGGGTTCTGTATTCCATACGAGTCTTAGTAAAATGGATAGGCAAACCCCGGCTGGGACAATATAAAAGCCTAGTCAAATCGAGATTTTTCAATTTACGTCGATAATAGATAACCAATGTCATTGAAATTTTCAGGATAAGTTACAGACCGGTATATTCGCATTCGCTGTTAATGTTGGTAGACAACAATGCGTATTTTAAATCTATTGACGATAGTTGATTTCCAAGTTGGTAAAATGGGTAGGAAACCCGGGTCGACGTTTTACGGGTTTGTGCACTTATTTAAGAAAAAACTTAAAAGTCCATGTTTAATTCCATACTTCTATAACGAGGTTCTTTGTTTAAAGCAGCCATGACGTATGATGGTCTGACTATGATGAATTTGTTTGTTGTGCAACAATTCGGGTGCGAAGGGAATCTTTGAAACATGCAAGATACATTAATGCCACTTTTGTGATTAAATTATTTCAATGCGTTGACAGTTTTCACACATGTGGTGTTAGCTTGTTTTGATTTTCGTTTCGTTTTCATTACTTGTGCTTTCTAACATGTGAACTCTCGCCTGTATTTTGTAATTTTAGTTGATCATTAAATATGTCTGGCTAAACGTTAAATACTTGTACAAAAAATTTAAGGATGATATGTTGTAACCACTCTTTAGGGGCCCCTTGTTTTACCATGAATAATATGAAATCTACATTTTGATAGCTTTTCAGACACAAGTAAATAAAAACGACACCGTTTAAACAGTCACGATAGTTCTGACACATTTCTGTTACGGAAATAAAGGCATTGTATATTCCTAAGAAAATATTACAGTAGAAAAATATCCTGGTTTGTAGCTATTTGTTGTTTTTGAATATAGATGAAAATTATGGGTGGACCTTAAAAAAAGTTATATGTCTGTCAATACATTGATTTTTATAGCTCTTTAACATGTCACGTGACAACATTTTTCATTCCAGTGTATTCATCAATTCAGTGTGAGTAAGGTTAAGTCAAACGAGTTTACGCCAAGTAAACAACAGTCGTTTGATTATAATGGGGAAGATAAATGACATTTTTGAATGTTTTCAATTTGAGGAATTGAGCGCATCGCTTCGAGGTACAATTTTCTTCTTCACATCTATAGAATTGTTTTTTTTAATAAAATACAATTACTATCATAATTTTTTTTTAATTATACAATAACTAGTAGGTAGTTGAGGAAGAAAATGTACATATACATGTTAACCCTCATATATTTTGATGGCTTTATTAAGTGGGGAGAGGGGGGGGGAGAACAAAAATATAGGGAATTGTAAGTTAACAGTGTGCCCCTACCATATTTAGTTTTATATCTTGCGTGGGATTTTCTTATTCTCGGTAAGAATAGCATTCGATAAAGGTACAATGTCCAAGATTACGTGTATGCAAAAAAAGTTTAAATTCGAATACATTACAATATTTATTTTTTGTTATTCTACCGTTTATTCTAATGTTGATATTATGACCATTTATAGGAATGTAAATTGGCTCATGTTTTATTATGAAGTATGTCTGTTCTGTTTTGAGGTTGTTTTTTTTGCAGCAAATAAACGAGAAACACGCAGAAAGACTATGCCACGTCTACATTTGTGTGAATGACAATTCAAATGCAACAGAAAAACATCCCGATTGTAAAGATGGTCATAAAATGACAATAAATTTTTACAAGTCTGTCGCACAAGCAGCAAGACTGTTGTGCTGTGAAATTCTGCGATATCAAGGTAAATTTTCATACTATAATTAAAATATAAAGAATAAAATCATGTCATTTTTGTTTTACTATTATTACTATTAAACTCAGTTGATAAAAATAAGCATAACATGTCTAAAATTATTGTCGAACGCCCATCCTTCGTTTTCATAAGCACAATGCCTCTTGCCGTTGAGCAACCCGTTCCTTTTTATTAAGGTAATGGCTACACTCCTTTAAATGCACACACACACACACACACACACACACACACACACACACACACACACACACACACATATATAAGTCAATACTCACAGGAGATATTCCTTTCAAAATGTTGGTATGTTTGTAAAAATCATGACCTCTAAAACAAAGTGCGACAAAGAGTTGTAACATATTTAAAAAAGGGTAACATATGGACAGTATTGAGAGGTTATTCAATTTTAGATCTATAGGTTTGCTTAGATTACTTCAGTTCCAATTTATTTTAGGTTTGAATTAAAATTGCAATACTTTTGCTTCAATGGAAACTAAATGAGCAAAAGTTTGACTCCTTTGTTTAGATGCATGATGTGGTCAACTACATTTTTGTTTGTTTCATATATTTATTCTTGAATTGTTTTTATTTTGCAGGAAAAAATGATGATATAGAGGACGATGATACGGATGAGCGTATTTCTGATCTCTTACTGTGGACAATATTTGCCAATAGAAAGAAACTTGCTGAAATATTTTGGCTTAAAAGCAAAAACCATCTTTGTATGTGTTTTATAATTGATCAATCAGAATTTTTAGATGCTTGTGCTGATATATTATGTTTAACTGACATTGAATTAAATAAAAGTTTAATGTTTTCATGAGATGGTTTCCATGTCAGTGACAGTATATATTTGTTACAGTGACTGGCCTAATCTGTGCGGCAATTCTTCAAAAGCTCTCAAAGAAAGCTGACAATGTCAAAGAACAAATATTATCCAATGAACTTGAGAACCATTCAAAGTAAGAACTACAGTACATGCAACAAAAACGAACTTTTAACTTGTTTCAGATTTTCAAATACAAAATCTTTTTCAACAATAAACTTAACTTTGATTATATTGTTTCTTTTTCGTGGAGTTTGTTATTTTGTTATTACATTTCAACAAATTTTTAATAACAGTGCATTCAATTAGATTGTTTGAACAGCGTTGTATCAGCATCATGGACATAATGTTCGAAGAGGACACACGAAATGCGATTGATTTGATGGATGACGAAGCAACTATCTGGGGAATTCATTCCAGCCCATTAACTTTTGCTTATGAAAATTTCATGTATGATGTCGTAGCCCACACCTGCTCTCAGAAGAACATGAACAAACAGTGGTACAACACCTTGGCACCAGATCTAAAACCATTCATGATGGCAAGTATTATCGATAGAAATAGTCAATAAAATCCAAACAGGACAACTTTTTTGGATTTGAATCTTATAGGAATTGTCATGTGAATAAATAAAACTGTTAGTTTATGAACTTTTAAAATATATTTAAAAAGTGTTAAGTTGGTGCATTTTATTTAAGTAATAAACTTTAAATATCGTTGCATAAATGTCAGCAAAACAATAAACTATTAGAGACATGTATTATGTTATTCAAACATGTATCAATCTGTTCTTTAAGTGATAAAACATGATTAGCAACCGCTAATGATGTGAAATAAGGCACAGTTACAGTCTAACAATTCTTTTACTATAGACAAAATTCACTGAACCATATCTACATGTATATAAACGTACCAAAATTATAAGCACATTCAATATTAACAAATATTCTCAGATTTTCTTTAAATATATTTGCAGTCTGCGATCAGCAAGCCAAAATTATTCTTTACTGCGCCTTTGACGAAATATGTATTCAATTACGTAAGTAGATAGGCTTTAATTTTTTTTATTCACTTTCAAATTTTTTTTTTCTAAGCAATGTGTAATTGACAAATATAAACAAGGCACTGAAGTGTTATTAAAAGCCAAACAATCTCTTGAAACTTCTGTAAGAATAACGCATTTGTGTTTAATGCTTTAATTCGCATATGTCTCTTGCTTTTTATCATACGATTGAATTTTAATTAAATCAATACATTGTATCAAATTATAAATAACTGTTAAAAAAAAAAATCAAAAATTAAAAATAAAATAACATCAAAGTCAAGTCCAATACATTTACAGACTTTAGATTAAATTGTGTATTCAAACTAACAAAATATTTATTTTATTTGTTTAGATGATGTTTTTTACAATGTTGGTGATGTACAGTGCATTTGTTCTGACAAGTATTAGCACTAAATACTACGTTTTAGACATTGCACGAGTATTTGAATACTATGTTTACTTCTGGGGAGCTGGAGATTTCATCGAAGAACTCATCAGCTGTTTTGTAATATCAAAAATTTTTATTCAATAGCGAGTTTCTTTAATTATAAGATTATGTTAAGGCAACAATAAATCAATTAAGATTTGACAGACATATTTACATATTTAAAATTGCACAGTTCATTAAAGAATTTGTACAGATTCAATACTGTAAACAATTATCCAATTAGTTGATTTATTTACAAGGGCTGTTTGGAGACAAGAGGTCGCTCCCACAGAAACTGGTGGTCACGAATGAAGAGATACCTTTACGACTTCTGGAATCTGGTGGATCTGCTTTCATACGCATTGCTCATTGCGGCACTGTTCGTTCGGCATTTTTATATCGATGAGACATTCACTATTGCCAGGCGAATGTTCGCTCTGTCCTTGCTAGTTATGTATCTTAGATTCTTGGAAGTATTTCTCATTCACAGAAAAATGGGACCCACTCTTATCATGATAAAAGAGATGGTAAACATTTTTTTAACCATTACTTGTTTTTATTTATATCAATTTTCAATAACACTTCATTAAAAATAATCAGATATAATACAATGCATTCCACTTACGTTCTTATCTTTGTTTTAAGCTTAAAGATTTGTTAGGTTTCTTAATCTTGGCTGTATTTGTGGTGTTGGGAGTTGGAATTTACTACCATGCTAACATTTGGCCGGATCATCAAACAATATGGAACGGAGATTGGACTAACTGGAGAATTTGGACAATTATTTACTACCCGTACTGGCAGCTCTACGCTGAGCTTAACCTTGAATCTCTAGACGGTAATCTATTTATTTCTTTTCCGTGTCTTGTTCATGATTGTGTTTTAATTGTAATATTAACGTCAATAATTTTTTTTAAAAATTAACTAATGAAAAAAAGAAACCGAAGGCTCAAATGATTTTTTCTGATCAAGTGTTTCCTAGTCGTTGTCGTAGACTTTTAACATTTTTAACTTTTCCCTAAAATTACTTGATCAATTTTAACCATAGCTTGCACAAAGCAACCTGTTGGTTGAAAGGGTAGATAACGGGAAATAGAGTGAAAAAAGGGTAGGGTTATTTAAACATTCTCAAGAACCGAAAACTTGCAATGTCTTATCTTTATCATTTACTTTCTAACATATGGTAGCTTTAAGTTTGTTCAAATACTGCCCCCCCCCCCCTCCCTGGGGGTAAAAAAGAGATTCAATTTGAATAGAAAAAAGTAAAAAAAAAACAGCACTTAAATAACTCTACTTAAGAACTGAAAAGCGATGCTTTGTGGAAAAGTTAAACACAAAAGCTATTCTACCATATTCTATGTTTGGCCATGGTATATTGCTTTCAAAACTGTTAGTCTATCCGATAGGGCGAGGGTTGAATTATAAAACTATACTAAAACAAGCATCTACTAGCTTTTCGTGTGTAAAATTTTTTCAAATTGAAGTAAGTAGAATCATTATCTCTTTCAAATATATCATAGGTTAGAAACATTAAACAAAAATCTGAATACTGAAGTCAAATTAATGTCGGGATCAATATTCACAAAAGAATAAACAACCGAATTAAGGTATTCGATCCATAATAGCCCCAGATTAAATGAATGTGGGTGCATTACAGATATGTATGGGCTTAATACTCAGTATACTTGGACATAATTTTTATGTTTAAGTATCAATATGTAAGAGTGGAATGTGTCCTAATTAATGACCTTTTCCTTTTCTTTAAGAGGTGCGCCCCTTTGCTTTTATTCTATAAAAATTATTTTTAAAAAAATCTATACAGTATAAAATTTATTTTCAATAGTTTTTGTATTCCTAATGATAAAATTCATCTTTCCACCAATTAAATCATTTATTGATATTCCTAGTATTTTTTTTGTCTTTAAAAATGTGCTTGTCCCCATAGACCATAATGCAATCTTCATTAATGTATTACTGCTTATTTAATAACATTTTAGAAAATTTCTCTCGGTAAATCTTTTTCTACTTTAAAATACTTAATAGATTAATATCAACGTATTAAATACATGATGGATATTCAAGGTTGGAAAAATTAGATCCTAATATGGATCGGATACCTTCGGAATCCGAAAGTGAAAGAAGCATAGGCATTTGTTATTCACAGTCTGAATCTGTTTATTGCAGCTAATTACCTTAATTAAACAAGTAACTTTAACCTAGTTATACTAGCTTACTGATTTTAATTCAATTATATTTTTTGTATATACATAACAGAAAGAAACTTTTAATTTGAGAAAATACAACTTAGAACATGATTTTAAATGTTAATGGTTTCCCAAACATAGATATTTTTTTCTGAAGTTATATCTCTTATCACACGGCCATTACTTTTTAAAACAAGTACTTTAATTACAGTTTGTAAAAAGCATATATTTTCATCTGTTATAGTTTAGTTCTATTTAATTTCTACTGTTATTACGAGATAGCGTAAAACACATTTAGTTCGTTCATCTAAACATATCCATAAAGTGTATAAAACTATAACTTATTTTAAGTAGTGTTATAAATTATCAAGAGAGGTATTCATGTAGTGTAGGTTCCTTTCATTTACCCAATTATGTATGGAAACATTGTTATGTTTATCCCTCAATCAAAACCTTTAAATCTGCATATGCTGAGTACTTTTTATTCATGTATACTTCGACATGTTGACCTTCTTTTTATATTAAGCAAGTGTTTACTTTCGGGATTATCATCATTATTATTTTTGTTTAATTACGATTATTATTAGGTAGCGACCAATCAGATTGCACCAATATAACCTCTATTTGGGAAGCTGACCCCTCTATTAACCGTTGTCCCCAAGAGGACTGGACAGTACAGGCAGTAGCAGCCATCTACCTGTTGTTCTCGAACCTATTGTTGGTCAACCTTGTTATCGCTATGTTCAGGTAAAACGAAGCAATGTTTTACTTGCATGTATATCTATCTGTCAACGAAAACTATGTCAATAATGAAAGCAAAAGGTTTGAAAATACACGTCGAAATGTTTACATATACTAGTACAAGCAATATTGTCTGGATGACGCATTTTTTGCTCACCTGAGCTGAAAGCTCAAGTGAGCTATTCTGATCACATGTTGTCCGTCGTCCGTCTGTCCGTCTGTAAACTTTTTACATTTTGAACTTCTTCTCTAAAACTGCTTATCCAATTTTAACCAAATTTGGCACAAAGCATCCTTATGGGAGGGCGAATATAAATTGCAAAAAAAAAGTCCGATCTGTATTCAAAGCGGAGAAAACCTTAAAACTGTATCAAAAGGGGGGTGCATTTTTTAAAATCTTCTTCTCAAGAACTACCGAGGCAAATTCAACGTTGTTTAGCATAAATTATCCTTATAGGAAGGAAAATATAAATTGCAAAAATTAAGGGGTTATTTTGTTTCAAATCTAAGTTATTACGAAAATAATAATAAAGAAAAGGCGTGTTTAAATCAGTTTGATAGTTTCGGGCTCGGCATCCGGTAAAATGGGTAGGCACCACTTGGCTTGGGCAAAACAAAAGATTGGCAGTTATTAATCTGCCAATCTCATTAAAATTTCAGGATATTTGATGGATTAGTATATTTGTATTTGCTGTAGATATTGCTGTAAAATAATGCGTATTTGGAATTGACGATTGCCGATCTGCCCCGGCATTTATTTTTCCACGGCCCGGGTTTGCATACCCACTTTACCAAGACTCGTATTCCATACTTCTAAAACGAGGTTCTTTGTTGAAAGCAGCCATGCCATTATACGAAAAAGGGTCGATCTGACTATGATGAATTTGCTTGTTGTGCAACAGTTCGCGTATGAAGGGAAATTTTGAAACCTGAAAAATATATTGGTGCCGATTTTGTGAAGTAAATTGAGGCTAAATATTTCAATGCGTTGACAGTTTTCACACATGACGTCGGTGTTAGCTTGTTCTGATTTTCGTTTCGTTTTCATTATTTATGCTTTGTAACCTGGAAACTATCGTCTGTATTTCGTGATTTTTACGTATCAAATCAAACAGAGACTTCGGTAAATCAAACAGTTACGTTAACTGTTTACCTGCGCAAATTAAGCAAAATCTGATGTAGGGGTACTGAAATACAATTCATTCTATCGGTAATTCGGCATTATCTTTTGCGTAATGGTAGATTAATGCAATAGGTTTTGTTGAGATGCTCGGCATTTTCTCTAGTTTATTCAGTTTAAATAGAGTTTGATATCGCTTACGAAAATATGTAGGTATATACATGTATATATATGATTCATTTCGAAAAAATAAATTGTGTTCTTTATTTGTTATACATGTAGTGCATGTTTCTTGTGTTGAATTGTTTACAATTTCTATTCACTAACCATATTTGAGTGTTAAGCTTCACATTATAAGCAAGATACAGAGATTTGCTCACAATTCTATGTTTGTACACAGATCTTAAAAGCTAAAGATTAAAAAGGTAAAAAAAAATTGTCAATATTTATTACGAAAATTTTCAAAATCTGTTCTTCCAGAAACCAACTTACTGAATTGTAAACTTAACCTTTTTTTTTTTAGCTCACCTGAGGATGGGGCCATAATGGGGGGTCGAAGTTTAACAAATAAATATATAGAGTAAATCTTTAGAAATTTTTTTCTCAGAAACTAATCGGCCAGGAAAGCTGACTCTTGTGTGGATGCATCCTTAGGTAGTGAAGATTCAAATTTGTGAAAATCATGACCCCCGGGGGTAGGGTGGGGCCACAATGGGGGATCGAAGTTTAACATAGAAATATATACAGTAAATTTTTAAAAATTTTCTTCTTAGAAACTAATTCGCCGGCAAAGCTGGAACTTGTATGGAAGCATCCTCATGTAGTGTAGATTCAAAGTTGTGAAAATAATGATCCCCAGGGGTAGGGTGAGGCCACATTGGGGGGGGGGGTAACAGTTTAACAAAGGAATATATAGGGTAAATCTTTAAAAAATCTTCTCAGAAACTAATCAGCCAGATGATTCTTTATAATTGTTAAGACTTTGGCCCCAGGACAATTCTTTGGCCTCACGAGAAGGTTCAGAGTTTGATGTACGTTTATTTCCCATATATAAACTATTGTTAGGGATCTTTTTTAGAACTGCAATACTCAACATATGATATGACTATAAAATCATCCTGTTAGAAAAGGGACTAATGATTATAAACATAAGACTATCCAGGGGAAAAAGGATTTTATTTATACAGGATTTACATGAGTTATTGTACATTGTCCAGATAGTTTGTATTATGACTCCATTGAGCTGATTTTATCATACCTATTGTTCCTCAGGTGAGCGATGTGGCCCATGGGCCTCTTGTTTCATATTAATTTCGTTTTTGGTTGGGTGTGTATGTACAACTTTCATATATATGTACATGTATTTCTTGTGAATCAGAAGTATTGTTTGCTATAAAGACAAATAACAATAAAGTGATTGTTTGTAGCTATACGTTTGAGAGAGTACAAGAAAATTCGGAAAAATTATGGCGCTTTGAGCGGTACACTGTAATCAATGACTATGACTGGCGGATTCCGTCACCCATCAACCTGATTTTTCTCCCCTATCGCTTCATTGTACGTCCAGGTAAGCAAACAGTAAGGCAAATACGAAAGTTTATATCAGTATGATTATTACAGCAGAATTAAATGTTAGAATAACCCGTTGGAAAAATGTTAATGAATTAACAAAATGTTAAAAGATTGAGCAAAAACGCCATACATTGTCATATTATTGCTTTTAAAAAAAAATCATTCATTTGTCTAATGTCTATTTGTTTACTTTTTTATTGTATTGTTTGTTTGTTTGTTTGTTTTTTGGTTTTTGCTTGGTTTTTTTTTTTTTTGTTCTAAAAGACTTTTAACTAAAAATATTACAATATGTACACTAAAATGAAAAAAACGAAGACAATACATTAAACAAACAAACAAACTTTAAAAAACTTCCTTTATATTTATAGGAATATGTTGCCTTAAGGATGACAATGATAGTAGGTATCATTTACTTAAGGAATACCGGCAGAACTTTCAAGAAGTAACAGCGCTAAGAATCCTTGACAAACTTTAAAAAAGTGACTGAAAAAGTGTTGTTATCGTAAAGTGTTTGTTGACAAGTTTTATCATACTGTACATGTAGCATGATAAATATTAAAGTAATATAGTTACATATCCAATATCTAATTTATAACGATAATAACAATATCCTTTGTGTCCTTCTTTTGCTATTCTTGTACAGTTTATCGGGTTTAATTCTTTTGACTGTTATCCGTATCTGCTGATTTGTTTTAGCACGTGCACTTTTGTTTTCATCTGTTTACAATATTATCCTTATCATTGTGATTTCTATAGTTCTAAAGTACACGTAATACAAGAAGACTATGCATCTTAATTAATTTCTATCAGTTGATAGTCTACATGTGAGATCGCGGGACATCTGAGTCATATTTAAAAAAAAAAATTACATACCCAGGAACAATGAATAAACAATGACTCTAATTTATGATTTCATACCACTAGTTCCGGTTTCATTAACAAAGCATCAGTGTATTAAGTAATTATGATACTATCTTTCATTTTACAAGTTCTCAAATAAAAAGAACAATATTGATTAATAAATTGTTAGAAAAAATCAATCAATCTTTTAGTTGACGAAAGTGTAAATGTGTGCAAGTCAGAGTAAAAAGTCGGAGGGTTGGACTTAGAGATCACCAGATAGATGCCAGGCATAATAGAAAATGTATGATGTCGATATTATAACCGAGTAATTCGGAATGAAGGGGATTAAAATATTCCAATTACAACACGCTAATTCTGTTGCGAACTGAATTTTGAGTCGGGTTATAAAATTGACTCGATGGTCATTTTTTTAACATTTGACTTTGAAAACAAATATGTTGAATTTATGTTTGTTGTAGTCTTAACAGTATCAGGAGTTAAAATCGCTATCCGCTGCACCGTATGTGTATTCAAAGAAAAAAATATTAAATAAAAATCGTAATGCGACATATAAACAGGTAGAATATCACTAGGATTTAATTCAAATGATCATTTAAAAAATATATAGAACAACCGACTAACATTTACTAACTAAACGCTACTAGTACTGCCATCTATGACCGGAATGTAATATAATGATTAACTCTAACAGAACAATGCATCTACTGGACTATAACAACATCAACTGAGAACATAGAAAACCTCCAATCTCAAAATAAAAGAACGCAAATTCAACATATTTTTAATTCTGAAAAGAGATATGTAAATATTTTGAATTTACTTGGAGGGTGTAAATTTAAAATTTACAACATGATAAGTTGTTAAGTTGTAAGGTTAGTATATTCACCGTTTACACCGTTTACACGATTTTTAGTCCAATTCACGCAACTTGCACTTATTCTTACAGCGATTCTTGCAGATTGCTCACAGTTGATGTTAAAGATATAATGTTTCATTGTATTTCCTCCATCATTTCTGTGGATAGAACATTGTCCCCCACACCTCCATCTTTTTTCTCCGTGAAGGTGTACCCATTTTACTGTACATACAGCTTTTCAAATGCGTCTCTATGCTGTACAATATAGTATCAGGAAACACATTTGTAAAACTGTACATAGTATATCACAAATCACACACTTTATAAATAATTCGATCATGCAATACAAAAGTAACTCAAATTTCTTCTGTCTCTGAACAACGCTAACTTATCTATAAACCACGCGGTATAATTATCATAATTATCATCTCATTTGAGATAGAGGCCCAAATAGGGGAGAAGAAATTCAAAATTTACGACAGGACAGATGAATTCTTAAACTAATCAGGTAAAGTTGGTTTTAATTGTTGTTATACATATTATACATATTTTTTAAAACAAATTTGAAAAAGAATGTAACGAAAATAATCTAGGTATTAAAGAATGTTCACGTGTCACGGGGTCTTTATTCCTCGTACAAAATAAACAAAAGAATGCATGGTTCAGTTATCCAACGTTACTTTATTATGATGAATGACAATGATAATGATGAGAAGGTGACCAAATTTGCCTTCAGTGGAACTCTAACATATTAGGGTGACAGTCTCAATTTATTTAAACAGACAAGTCGTACCACTTCCAAATATAGACATTCTATAGCTTTAACCGTATATGGTGAATCAAAACACAAAATAACACAGTCATGTGACAGAACACGAATACCAGTCAAACACGAGTGAACCATGAATGAGTTAATAATGAAATGTATGGATGAATGAATAAGTAAATAAATGATTTAATGAATACTAAACTATATTCGATTGTATCCCTGTGACACATGCATAACATCAAAAAGATTATAGAAAAGAAAATTGAAAATATATTTATTAATTACATTCTTGCATTGCACTTTAATGTTTATAATTTATATTTTAAAGAATGCTGATGATGATTCTCGTATTCCAGATTTGTGCTTTTTTTTTCGCACTTAATCTACATCCCAATACATATTTCCGTTTACGATTAAAACCTGCACATAAAGATCATATGCGGATCAAAACATGTGGTCGGGCGTGTCTGGTTCCTTCCCCCCGCCCGAAAAACTACTATGTATTAGATTTACATGATAAAAACTTGCTAAACGTGTGCCTCCCCCTTAAAAACAAAAAAATATATCAGTCGAATCTCCCGAACTCCCTCCGGAATAATAACCTTTATAAAATAATGTCCAGACTTCAAATAAGGTTCAAGAAAAAGAATTTGTAAAGACTTTGTACTAATGAACTTGACTAAAACTCTAGCTCTACAACTATTTCCTTACCATATTGTCTGACAAGCAGAATGGGGACAAAATCATACTGGCAAAGAGAGAGCTGTCTTGTTGATACGTTAATAAACAACAACAAACCTTATGGAAAGTGTAACGACACGCTGCAGTTTTATCATATTGGTCACAATTAATGTACAGTTGCAAAATACATGTAATATTTAATAAATATTTGTTCGATATAATAGTGTTTATTAAAAAACAAAACTGATGAATGTGTTGTCTAATCAAAACTTTTTTTTCGAAATTGTTCTTATGAAACCTAATTACAGTAAAAGTTATTGAAATGAAAACATGTCCAAACAAATAATTGTATTATAACACGAAAGCAATATATTTTTGTCTAATTTGCATATCGTATAAAGAAAGTATTATATACACATTCAATTTATTTAATTTCAATATGTAATTTTAATCCAGAAACTGTTAGAAGAGAAGTGTAAATGAATTTACATTTGTAAAATTCATAAGACCAGATTAATTTCCCAACTTCTTAAACTGTTTTTCTTAATACATTTTTTTAAATATGAGTCATCTGATAAGGGCATAGAAACAATATTTGTAAATTCTTTTTATTCTTTATTTGCTTGATATTGAATCAATATAAAGTACTTTTTCTGTGAATTCAGATTTTGCGTTATCCAACTGAATTAAAATCACGAAATAATCACAACATATGTGTACATATCAATACCTGGTGTCACATTTCAATTTGATTATGATATTTCATGTTAACTGCAAACAATGCTTCAAACGTATGCTGTCAAATCATATAATTATAACTCAAAGTAACATTTTCTCAGTGACACAAACGGCATACAACTGTTCTGGTTCTATATTTCCAGGGTATTCCAGTCATTAACATGGTACGATATGCAATTGGTTGATAAAATGCAAATACACATGAATTGTAAATTTCATTATTAAGTAGAGACATAAAACTGCGTTAAGAGACAAATTCAGAATTTAGGATCTGATTGCATTGTATTAGTACTAATGGTCAATCTTGGATATATTTATGATATTTGTATTTATTTTTTTTACCATTTATGTTTAAATTCTTGCTCAGAGGATGGAATTAGCAATTATGTTAGTGCTAATTGCTGCTACACCAACGAAGACGAACGCCGAAAGTTGCAAGAACATGTTGCAAGGCTATCTGACAGGACAGCTGTCGTCTGCTCTAGGAGCGTACCAAGTAGATGCTTTGAGGCGGGAATTCAAAAGCTTTACTGACGTAGTCGAAAAATCTATAAAGGAGTTGAGGGAAAACATGAATTCTACAGTAAAATCTCGTAAGATAAAAATCTTTAAAGTGAAGTTTTGGAGCCAGTTTATGAAATAGTTAGACAACATAACAATTTTTTTTGTTAACAGACACCGTTAACAGTAGTGTTGTTTACACCAGATGGGGGAAGAAAACATGCCCTTCCAATGCTGAGTTAGTACATTCAGGTAAGGTTTATCAAAACAACTATAAAGTAGATAAACACTTATCTAAAATAAAATGATGCATTGCTTGAAAAATTATGAACTACACCGTATATAAACCTACAAAAGTAATTAAGAGATCAATATTTATTCATCAATGTTTTAAATTATTGCCAGGGAAATATAATAAAAGAACTTGAAGTACTTGTCAAAATTGACTTTACATTAGTATGTTACTAAAGAATCACTTTACTTCGAAAATATTCACGACTGTGTCACATATTCTATTTGTAGACAGCACCCTTTTAAGCTTACCTGAGCTGAAAGCTCAAGTGAGCTTTTCTGATTAAAATCTGTCCGTTGTCTGTCGGCGTTGCCCCAGGCGGTGGCGTTGCCGTTGGTGTTGTTGTAAACTTTTCACAATATCATCTTCTTCTTAAGAACCACTGGGCAGATTTAAACCAAACTTGGCACAAAGCATCATCAGGTGAGGGGAATTCAAGTTTGTTCAAATGAAGGGCCACATCCTCTTTTAAGGGCAGATAATTAAGATATATTGAAAATTTGTTGGTATTTTTCAAAAATCTTCACAAAAACTATGAGGCCAGAAAAGCTGTAACTTTTACTGATGCATTCTCAGGTAGTGTAAATTCAAGTTTGTTCAAATCATGGTCGCCAGGGGTAGGGTGGGGCCACAATAGAGGGATGAATTTTTACATAGGAATATATAGTGAACATCTTTAAAAATCTTCTTCTCGAAAACTATTTGGCCAGAAAAGCTCAAAGTGTAGTGGAAGCATCTTCAGATAGTGTAAATTCAAAATTGTTCAAAAAATGGTCCCTAAGGGTAGCATGGGGCCACAATCGGGACAAATTTACATAGGAATACATGTATACATAGAAAATCTTTAAAAATCTTCTAAAAAACTATTTGGCCACACAAGTGTAGATTCAAGTTTGTTCAAATCATGGTTCCTGTGGGTAGGATGGGGCCACGATGGAGTCAAATGTTTACATAAAAATACATTTATGTAGAGAAAAGCTTTAAAAATATTTTTCTCAAAAACTCTTTGGCAACAAAAGCTCAAATTGGAATTGATGTATCCTCAGATAGTGTAGATTCAAGTTTGTTCAAATTATGGTCCCCAAAAGGTAGGATGGGGCCACGATGGAGGGTCAAATATTTACATAGGAATATATAGAGAAAACCTTTAAAAATCTTCCTCTCAAAAGTTCTTTGGACAGAACGCTTAAACTTGTGTGGAGGCATCCTTAGATAGTGTAGATTCAAGTTTCTTCAAATCATGGTTCCTGTGGGTGGGGTTGAGCCACAATAGGGAGGGGGGGGGGTCAAATTTGTACTTAGGAATACATGTATACAGAGAAAAGCTTTAAAAATCTTCTTTTCAAAAACTATTAGGCCAGAAAAGCTCATACTTCTGGGGAGGGATAGGAATATACTACATTATATATATACATATATATATATATATATATATATATATATATATATATATATATATATATATATATATATATATATATATATATATATATATATATTACATAGGAATATATAGAAAAATTCGTTAGAAATATTCTTTAAAAGTTTGGTCCAAAAAGCAGTAACTTGTGTGAAAGCAAGGGTTGTGCAAATTAAACTTTGATCAAAACATGGTTTCCAGAGAAACGTGGGGCCACAAAGGGGGGGGGGGTATATAGAAATAGAAAAAAAATCTTCGTACAGATACAACAACAAAAGGGGCTTAATATTTTCCATAAAACTATGTGGATAAAAGTAATCGGTAGATTTTTTTTTAATTTTGAGAAAGATATACTTTACTTTGTTGTCAAGTTATTTTGATTTTGATACTGTAATGCTTATTTGATCAGAGTCAGGGATATTGTTGCTCAGGTGAGCGATGTGGCTTCTGGGCCTCTTATTGTTGTTTTTATCACTATTTTTACGTGTAGGGTTTGCCGGAGGGTCCCAATGCAGTCATAAAGGAGCAGCTGTAGAACCTCTGTGTTTACCGAGGAATCCGGAATGGGGAATGTACACTGATGGTCACGAAGGATACAAAGCTTACGTTTATGGCGCAGAATATGAGACAGAAAGTTTTAAAGGCAACATCCAAACACTTCACGATCACGATGTTCCGTGTGCCGTTTGTCTGGTTCGGCAAAGGTCCGTTGTTCAGATGTTTCCAGGTTAGTACGGCAAATGAAAAGTAATGCGCTTTTTCTGGATGTGATGTATTTCTGCTTAACAAAATAACCTGTTTTGATAAATAACATATATTTTTTATAAATGTTAAGCGTGAAGAAAATAATCGAACTCCAGTTACATACGCAGTAAGGTATATAAAAGATTGTAGTTCTTTTGTTCATTTGATTACTAGAATTAAAATTTCTGATATGCAATTAAAACTAATTGTTCTATGTCCTATAGTTAACTCAAAAAGAGACGTTTTGGCCAAATCGTTCATTAATGACATTCTAGATCAAAGTAGCTATACCCATTTTTTCGAATAAGTTGAATTATTTAAATCGAATGAAGCTCATTTGTGTTGAGACTTAAAATGAATGAGAAATAGTTCTTAAACATACTAAATCCTTGCTAAAAGGTTTGTGCAACTGTACATTGCATTTCTAAGTTAACGATTCAAAAATTCCAGAAAAACATAAAACGTGGCGTGATTCAAATTTATTTGTAAAGCTTAATCATGATTTTTGAGCACGATTAAAAAAACTGCATTTATAATATAAATCGATATAGTTATTATTTGGATTTGTTTTTTTATTAAACGTCATTCAATAGAAAAAAATATTCCTTTAGAAAATCAATATTTTTGCAAAGTGTATGTCCTAACTCTTTTTTTAATTAATTGTCTGTAAATCACTTTAGAACTATACTAATTACAACTATCTAAATCGTCACGTATTATCATCACGATGGCTTTTAAAAAAATGAAATTTTATAAACTTAATTGCCATTGTAGCAAGAAGATCGTGTTACAAAGGATGGAAGCTAGAGTATCATGGTTATCTAATGGCGAGTTATCATAATCATGATGCTGGAACAACGTACACTTGTGTTGACAGTCATCCAGACACCTTACACGGTGGATCTACAAATAAAGATGGTAAACTGTTTTACATGGTAGAGGCTGCATGTGGTTCCTTGAAATGTCCTCCGTATGTTGCCGGGAGAGAACTGGTTTGTGCTGTTTGTTCCAAGCAATAAACCATACGCTTCTTAAGATTCATGTTGTCAATGTTTTGTATTTATATTTTGAATGTTAGTAAAGATCACATGTACTACGGTATGTAAGAAATGAAGATAATAATTTTTCTATTGATCGACGTATCAAAGAAAAAATTGACCGGAAAACTTCATCAATGCGCGTAGCGCATTGATGAAAAAGTTTTCCGGTCAATTTTTTCTTTGATACGTCGATCAATAGAAAAATTATTATCTTCATTTCTTATCATTTAATAAAACATTTTCAAATAAAAAAATGTTGAGTGTCATTGATCAGAAATTTAAATAATGTAAATGAAGCGGCGCGTATGAATACAAAACAACAACAGCAACAATATTCAAAATGGATTCGCCTTCAGCTGATGCAGAGCTATTGTGCTGAATTAATGGATTAAACACAAATAGTGAGTTAAAATCTGAACCGGCTGAATTGAGAACGAAAGGAAAATACATGTGATAGCTTGTGATATTATTCACTGTGCAGAAAAACTCGTAATAAAACTAGTTTTCATGTGAGATCGCTGGAATATGCAACTGGACATAACCATCCAAGGAAAGGCGATCGTGGACGAAAATAGCTGATATGTCGACAAAGAATAGTATGTATAAGCGACTTTTGTAATCGCTGTGGTAACTAGATAGCCAGTGATGTACTTTAATGGTATATCTGCCGCTTGGAATGCGCCGAATGAGTTGATGCATTACTGAGTACTCATAGCTTTTCTTTACGACGCTTATTCTGATGACCGATCATCTACGTGTGTAAATTTAAAAAATTATCGTTACCAAATTTGAACAGCAGTGTTACCGTGAAAGTTTATAGGCCTATATGTTCGTTATAATATTCCTGCAAAAAGGAACAGCCAGCCTCGCTGTAAATGTTGATCGATCTCAAGCAGACGAAATCATGAGAAGACGCTTAATTTTCCATTTCGTGAATCAAACAATGTGTTTTATTTATTTTTGAAGGTTAAACTTTCAAGTTTTTATATTCACAAGGTTGCATTTTGTTTGCTGACAATAAAACAGACGCAACTTTACATTTTGTTGACATTGTTTATCTTGGAAATTACCGTTCTATAAATAGTGTTAGATCAGAACAGTTGAGAAAAGTAGATCCGGCAAAAATTTTATTGATGCAGGTATCAAAGAAATTTTTCAACCAATCAGAAGCGCCGATATCTCATCAAACGAATAAATATTAAATGATATACATAAACCGACGAAATGATTGTTTGGTTTGGGAATTTTTTCTGTCAAATCGCATCGCAAAGTGTTAGAGTATTTTTTTTATTTACAACATTACAACATAAACTAAAAAAACAGCTATAAATGGCCGTCATTAGCGTATATTCATTTAAAGTGCGAAACTTAAAAAAACAAGAGGCCCTTGGGGCCACATCGCTCACCTGAGCAACAATGGGCGTTCAAAAGATATTGTGCCATATGGTCCCTCGGTAGAATAACAAAAAAAATATTATCAAGTATTCGAATTTTACACTTATTTTTGCATACACGTAATCTTTGACATTGTACCTTCATGAAATACTATTTTTTACCAGAATAAGAAAATCCTACGCAAAATATAAACTAAACATTTGGTAGGAGTACACTGTTAAGTTGTTAACTTCCAATTCCCTATATTTTCGTTCTGCCCCCCCCCCCCCCCACTTTGTAAAGTGATCAAAATATATTAGAGCATATAGATACATTTTTTTCATCAACTACTTACTAGTTATTGTATTTTTTAAAAAATATATATAATAGTTATTGTATTTTATTTTTAAAATCCTACATGTATAGATGTGAAGAAGGAAATTGTACCTCAATGTGCTCAATTCCTCAAATTAAAAACATTCAAAAATTTAATTTGTCTTCTCCATTATAATTAAATTACTGTTATTTACCTCGCGTACAAACCAGGATAATTTTCCGCTGTGATATTTTCTTAGGAATAGTGATAATTACTTTATCCCCGCAACAGAAATGTGTTAGAACTATGGGAACTGTTTTAAAGATGTCGTTTTTATTTACTCGTGTCTGAAAAACTATCAAAATTGATGTAGATTTCATATTATTTATTGTATAAAGAGGGGGCCCAGAGAGAAGGTATATACAGAATATCATTCTTTTATTTTGTATGTAAAAGTATTTAACATACTCTAATTCATATAGAATTTCTAATGTTCAACCAAAATTTTAACGTCAATTGTAGAATTATAAGCAAGATACAAAGCTCACAGTTCGCCTAAGTTTGAGTCATATTTTGTTCACATGAGTTTATTACATTCAGCTTAAGATTTTTAACTTGGTATTTCCTATTCAGCATTTAAAATGGAAAAAAAGAATGGCCTAAGATTTTTAATTCTTTTATTCACTCATGACCAGTTCACTGGTATTTGAGGTTTTAAATAAGTTTATACAAAAGTACACAAACACAGTCAAGGATCACATGTACAGTAGGAGTAATACTGACGAAAGAAAGTTAAGTTTACAATACAATAAGTTGTTAAAGGTGGTTTCTGGAAGAACAGTCTTTGAAAATTTTCTTAATAAATATTGACAATTTTTTTTTACTTTTTTAATCTTTAGTTTTTAAGATCGGTGTACAAACATAAAATTGTGAGCAAATCTCTGTATCTTGCTTATAATTCGAAGCTTAACACTCAAATATGGTTAGTAAATAGAAATTGTAAACAAATTAAACACAAGAAACATGCACTATAACAAAGAAAGAACACAATTTATTTTTTCGAAATGAATCATATACTAGTATATTATATACTAGTATATACATGAATACTATACATAAATCACACACTTTAATGTCCATCTTTTCTCCTTTAGAACACAATTTATTTTTTCGAAATGAATCATATATATATATATATATATATATATATATATATATATATATATATATATATATATATATTATACCTACATATTTCCGTCAGCGATATCAAACTCTATTTAAACTGAATAAACTCGAGAAAATGCCGAACATTTTAACAAAATTAATCTACCAATATGCAAAAGATAATGCCGAATTACCGATAGAATGAATTGTATTTCAATTCTTTTTTGATACATCAGATTTTGCTTAATTTGCACAGGTAAACAGTTAACTGTTTGATTTACCGAAGTCTCTGTTTGATTTGATATGTAAAAATCACGAAATACAGACGATAGTTCCACGTTACAAAGCATAAATAATGAAAACGAAACGAAAATCAGAACAAGCTAACACCAACGTAATATGTGAAAACTGTCAACGCATTGAAATATTTAGCCTCAATTTACTTCACAAAATCGGCACCAATATATTTTGCATGTTTCAAAATTTTCCTTTCATACGCTAAACTGTTGTATAACAAACAAATTCATCATAGTCAGATCGACCCTTTTTCGTATAATGTCATGGCTGCTTTAAACAAAGAACCTCGTTTTATAAGTATAGAATATGAGTCTTGGTAAAATGGGTATGCAAACCCGGGCCGTGGCAAAATAAAAGCCGGGGCAGATCGGCAATCGTCAATTCCAAATACGCATTATTTTGCAGCAATATTTACAGCGAATACAAATATACTGTCCATCAAATATCCTGAAATTTTAATGAGATTGGCAGATTAATAACTGCCAATCTTTTGTTTTGCCCAGGCCAAGTCTTGCCTACCCATTTTACCGGATGCCGAACTCGAAGCTGAAACACGCCTTTCCTTTATTATTATTTTCGTAATAACTAAGATTTGAAACAGAATTAGCCTTTAATTTTTGCAAATTATAGTTTCCTTACCATAAGGAAAATTTATGCTAAACTACGTTGAATTGGACTCAGTAGTTCTTGAGAAGAATATTTTTAAAAATGCACCCCCCTCTTTCTACTTTCAAGGTTTTCTCCGCTTTGAATACAGATCGGACTTTTATTTCTGCAATTTATATTTGCCCTTCCATAAGGATGCTTTGTGCCAAATTTGGTTGAAATTTGGATAAGCAGTTTTAGAGAAGAAGTTCAAAATGTAAACAGTTTACAGACGGACGGACGGACAGACAGAAGGACGCGAACAAAATGTGATCAGAATAGCTCACTTGAGCTTTCAGCTCAGGTGAGCTAAAAATCAGCGCACGGGTTTGATTTGTATCAAAACAAATTCAAGAAAACCTTATCAATTTCTACTGTGGTTTCAATAATATGCATGGTCATTAATTTTCGTAGAAACAGTGATAATCACAGTTTTAAGGAGGTGTAAATTCGTGGCCAATGATCCTATCAGTGCTAGTAGAAATTGCACTTCAATGAACATTTCATTTTGTGGATAAACATAACAACGAAATCCACAAAAATTTGTATTCGTTATTGATGGAACCATAGTAGTATTCAAATTCAAAGATAACAAATCATGATGATTCAATGATATTTGTAGGTATCTATTCTCGTATGATTAGTGAAAATTGAAATTTCTAAAATTAGAAATGAATGGCCAATTGTCGCATCAATATACTATTAACTGAATACTGCATCCTAATAAATAATTTATTTTGATAATTAATTCAACTACTAAAACCACGAAATCTGATATTTAACGGATTAAATTAATATATTATACATGTATTAAAAAATTTCATAGAGTAGTAGTGATGACATGCATATTTATCAATTTTTACAAATAGAAAAAAATGACATTAAACAAGTTGTATGTAAGCTAATAAAAACAACCAAATATTGGTAAAACTATACTTTCCTTTTTTTTGGTTAAGTAAGTAAGGTACAGGTTTTCTCACTTTTAATGATACGCTTAACTATTTCATTAATTCATCTTCAGTTTGGAAGTTTTGTGGCTTGTAAGACATTTTAAATTTTATGAATAAAACAAAACCTTTTGAAATAGAAGTATTCTAGGCAAGCCACCTTCAGGGTATGTTGTAGTATGCTGGAAGAGGGGGTAAATTATTAAAAGAATTAAAACGTTTTTTGTCATACATATTTTTAAATGGTTCCGCCTAGATTATTCTCATGTTTAACTTACATGCGATATAAACGAGTTTGTTAAAGAAAAAAAGACTCTTTCAAATTTTAAACTCACTTTAAACGGCCGATAGACATTATGCTGACGGTATTAAGAATAAAGGTATAAAAATTATAATAATCAATACTCGTGCCTTTTATGAATTAATTTATTAAACAATTGTAACATCATTATTTTCTAAAATTGAAAATGAAAATACATGTATTAATTTAAATCAGAAAACATTTTTATATATCTAAGTATATTACTCTAGGTATAAGAAAAGCAAATGCTGGTGAATTATATTTTCAGATTCCTGGTACTCAAAGGTTAGCTAAGAATGATATGGTTTTATCAAAATGTAATCACTAAAGCAAAACTTTTAAAATTTAGATATATAAAATAATACATGTAGAAATATTATTTCAATCAAAACAATATTGTCACTATGTTATTATGTTTCGTTCTCACTTTCACGATTCGTTGAAAGTTTATATATACATACCAAGCAACCACGGCGGTTATAAAACTTTAACGTCACGGCAGTGCAGAGAATAAACATCAAAATGGTAGAGATCTCGGAAAGAGCCTTTTCAGGCCAAGCAATTGCTTAAAAAATAACTATACAATGCCGAGGGGTAAAGAGCTTCCTTTTGTTGGTTATTTTGTCTTATCTATAACTAAAATTAAAACAGGAGACTAAATATCTATTACTTTTTTGTACTCCTAAGGAAGTTAGAGCAAACGTTCAAATGATTATCGAATTACCCTCGCGTTAGGCATATATTTTGAAATTATATTACATGTTGTATACAGTTTGCATATAGGATAAAGTTTATAATCTTTCTGATATTGAATGACTATTTTCGAACCTTAAAGTGTTTTAGTTCATTATTTAAAAGGCAAACAATCAGAGTAAAGAATTAACGAAAGTATATATACTTTTATATACCTTATTTTATTTAGCAGAGTTTTAGCTACTGTTGCTCATGTGGGCAATGTAGCCACTAGGCGTCTTGATATTATGAAACTTTATCAACGAATTAATTCTAATTGTATAAAGATTAAACATATATCACAATCATCAAATATCAAATAATTAAAACACAATAAACTTTACCCTAATTACCATCTCAAATTTTGTTTCCTTCCTAAAATCTACAATATTCTTTCTTTTCGCATATTTCAAACAATATTGCATTTCTGCAGTAGTTCTTGCGTTTTGAATCATTTGAATAACGAGTATTAGTCATATATGTGAGGGGTTACAATAGTTATATCTTGATTTCAAATAGCATTAAATGTAGTTCAATTTATGCTTTAAAATGCTTTTAGTTTGTGACAATTAGTTTTCTAGAAATTTTCAAACAGTGTAAACAGTTTGTTTTAGCATTATATGCTTACAGTTTTCAGACAATAGGACTGATTGACAAGCCGTGTAACAACCGTTAATGATACAACGCCGCTTAATGCTATAAATAGCATTAAGCGTTGCAATTGCAACGCTTAATGCCATAAATTCTTGCATTAACAGTTGACATCTTCAACTGTTAATGATAAATCGCCGCTTAATGATATAATTGTATCATTAAGCGTCACAATTGCACAGCAGCCCTAACGCTTAATGAAACAAGCAAATATCCACATCCTCAACCGCTAATGATACAAACTTTATATCATTAAGCGTTGCAGTCGCACCCTTTAATGATACAAAATTGTAATAAAGAATGTAAAAACATCTTTATCTTTTCCTCAATTGGCTCAACAATTGTACATTAAGTACATTAAGTGGTAGATAGAATATATATATATATATATATATATATATATATATATATATATATATACTGTATATATATAGAGAGAGAGGTGAGATGGAGAGAGAGAATCGATATATCAGACACAAATAGATAGATAAATGGATCGATGCAATGGTAGATGGATTGATGAACGGATAGATAAAATGATGAATGGACGGGTGTACAGATAGATAGATAGATAGATAGATAGATAGATAGATAGATAGATAGATAGATAGATAGATAGATATTTAGATAGATAAAAAAACATCAATAAGTATAAAACAACAGAAAATAAACTGAATCAAACTCATTTTAATCAAGAGAAATTAAAAACAGACAAAATGTGAAATATATTCTGAAACAAAAACTTAAAAGATTAAATGTTGTTCAAGTTATTTGATAAACTGGCTTTTAAATAATGTTTAAACATCTTATCATTGCTTTGATATGGCCTAAAAAAATAGCACACGCAGGGCATTAATGAGCATCAGTGTTTATTAAGACTCATGAAGTAGCATGATATTGATGAAAAGTTTTATTATATATGACCCCCAAGTTTGTTCTTTGAATATCTTTTAATATATTCGTTACAAAATTGGAAATGTCTACAGCTACTGTCTGGAAGCTGGGTACATGTAAACTTATTTCTTTTTTTCATATTTTGGTTTTTACTTTACTACCGGTAGTGTCAACATGCTCTGTTTCTGTATTTAATGTCTTGAACCTCAAACCATCGATTGTCAACCTCTCGAAGTTTAAGCCACGCATGGTGCCAAAATGGGGAAGCAATAACTCTTTTTAACTCTAAAACAAGTCCGCTTCCAGAACCTACAAGTCTTATTATTCGACGCACACTTACAGGTGAAGGGACAGAATGCAAAACATTTGGAGAAATGTACACCATTGGACATGGTGTGTCGTCAATGATGGTACGGAATAATGTGTTAACATTCCTAAGACGAAACCTATAACTAGGTTCCCTATCCAAAACAATGTGAAGTATTTTCCACCATATTTCTTTCGGCAATTCGATAGACGCGCCGTGGATATGGCTGTTATTGGTTTCCTTGTTTGATTTCTTGGAAGAAGTACTTGGACACGTTTCATTGTCTGAGACATGGCGCTGATTGTTTACACCAGGGAGCATGTTCTCGTTGCATTTGACAACAGTAGTGGGTGGCCTTTTACATGTTGAGGGTGTTTCTTTTTCCAGTCCGTCAACAGCATTGTCACAGCTTTCATCTGACTCTCTAGGATGGGGACTATTGTATTCATCCGAAACATTTGGTGGACTGTTGGGGTCAAGTAGAAAATCTTTACTGCATTCGTCAACAGTAGAGGGGATACAATTACTGGTTAAATTTTTTTCTTCTTCTATATCACCAACATCATTGTCACAGCTCTCATCTGACTCTCTTGGAAAAGGACTTTTGTATTCATCCAAAACAGGCGGTGGACTGTTGGGGTCAAGTAGAAATTCTTTACTGCATTCGTCAACGGAAGAGGGGATACAATTACTGGTTAAAGGTGTTTCTTCTTCTATGTCACCAACATCATTGTCACAACTCTCATCTGACTCTCTTGGAAAAGGACTTTTGTATTCATCCAAAACAGGCGGTGGACTGTTGGGGTCAAGTAGAAATTCTTTACTGCATTCGTCAACGGAAGAGGGGATACAATTACTGGTTAAAGGTGTTTCTTCTTCTATGTGACCAACATCATTGTCACAGCTCTCATCTAACTCTATAGGAGAAGACCTATCCTCGTTAACAGAAATGTTACAGGCTGAAAACGTGTCATTTTCCTTCTGCTGAAAACTGTTTTCGCTCATCAACTCGTCTACACGACCATTCTGTAGTTCGTTTTCATTGTGTGTTTCAATATTTTCTATGATGTACTCTTTTGTTTGAGGATGTATGTCAATGCTGACATAGTGTTCACCCTGACCCTCTGGGAAATATCCAAGACAAAGCACGTTTAACCCTTCATCAAATTTTCCATCATTAGAAATAATTTTGCAATGCATTAAGCCATTTGCAGATATAATCAAAAATTGCAGATTTAGCTCTCGAGCTAATGCCTGCAAAGTAAGATTATCACCATACTCTCCGTTTTGTGACATTTTTTGAATATATTCTGCAAAATCTTCACAGACGAACGATCTATAGAACTCGCCATGCTTCTTTAAATGATCCACAGCACTTGTGCGGAGACTAGAAGCTGTTCTAAAAATGCCAATCATTGATAGTTGATGAACTACTGCCTCAAATTGGCAGTTACCATCTCCCTTAGGATCAAACAAAAGTGTGACTGAATCGTTTTCTATTAAATCTAGGCCTTCCAATCTGTCTGTATGAGAGAAAGGAATAAGATATTTCTTTCTGTGTTCATTGTTCATCGTATGCATTTTTCTGAACTTCTCTTTCTGTATTGTCTCACTTGTGATATTTTCAACCCCTACCCATTCTGTTCTAGAAGAACTCGACCTTGGATCTTGAAACTTAACAAGGTATTTATGAGATCTTAGCCTCCTTTCTACTATCCTTCCGGACAAAATATATCTGCGTCTTGGAATCCTTGATTTGCCTGTGGGGAAGCGAATCAGAACCTTTTCTCCAATCTCATACATTGATGGTAGTGACGCTTTCATTCTATATCGTTGCATTCTGTTTGCGCATCTTGCCGTTGAGTTTCTCACCCGTTGTTTCAATAATGAAATGTTTGGAGTAGCTTTGTGTTTTTTGTGCTGTCGGCCAAAGTATATTTCAAACGGCATCTGATAATTGAGAACTTCCATTGCTGTTGTGTTCATAGAATGCACGACTGTTGGCAGATCTGTTACCCAATTTGAACCTTTTGTCGAGATTTTGAGAAATCCAAGTTTTCTTCTTAACGTTCTATGAGACCTTTCGCACTTTCCTTGTGATTCAGGGTGATAAGGGCGACTAGTAATTTTCTTAACTCCCTTTTTTAATAACAGTGAGTCAAAGGATCCTTTAAATTCAGTCCCATTGTCACATTGAAGAACTTTTGGAGTTCCATATTCTAAAAAGACATCATTCATTGTTTTGCATACGAGTTTGCTTGATTTGTTTTGCAAAGGTCGACAAATCAAAAACCGGGAAAATACATCAATGACAGATAGAATGTACTGGTATGTCTGCCCATGGCATTGGACTGGTTCTGATCTCATATTTATGAGATCGATTTGCCATCGGTCACCGATATTTTTTGAAATGATTGATTTAAGTGGGGGCTTGTTGGTGAACTTAGCATACTGTCGTGCATATATTTTGCTTTTCGCTAATTCACTTTGGATACGATGTTCACTTATTCCAGTGAACTCTTTTTGAATCCGATGGTTGAGCGCTCTAGCGCCACTGCCTTGAGCATCATTGAATTTGTTTTTAACAATATTTTGCAAATCATCTTTTAATAAGACTCTCTTGCCTCGGAAATGTAAAACGTCCCTCCTAACAGAAAAGTCAGATTTAGCACGATAGAACTGAAGGACAGCTCTTTTCTGTTCCAAGGATCGTTCTTTGACTGCCACATTAAATGATTTGTTTATAAGTGATAGAATGGTATTATATCTTTCTCTTGAAAACGGACGTATAGATCGAGTTTTCTTGTCCATGGCATACTCTGTAAGAGTTCTGTCAAATAAAAAAAAATCAAAGATTATTACACAACCACTAATGCTTGATAGTAATGTTATAGACAAAAACATTAAAGAACTAATATTATGACAAAGGCAATTCCTTGTTTTTTCCTGCCAAACACATCTTAATGACCAATTTTTTTTTTATTTCTAGTAACAGTTATGTGTATTTTATGTCTAACAAAAGGACTTATTGTCTATATGCAATTTTTTTTTTTTAACATGAAGAAATAAATTACTTTGTGATTGACATATCAAATGAAATAACGTACATGAATGTGAGTGTTAGCTATGTTTTTACTACAGTAACTTGATCAAAGGGTCAGATTACATGGAGTTGCCAGACGCGGATCATCAGATAAGAAGTTACCCGTAGCGTCGAGTTTGATTTAATGATTCGCGCCTTGCAACGAGACGTGATCTGATTCTTTGGAACATGATCCCCTATGATAATAAATTCATTAGATACCTTTCCGCAAGGTAAAATACAAAACAAAACAAACCATCATACTTATTGAAAACAATTTAATTCAAAGTATATATTGAAAACGGTCTAACAAGCAAAATTGATTTATTGGGTACCACGTCATTAGCTTCAGAGCGGTGGTATAATGTAATACATGTAACTTCGCTTCGCTTCTTGTTTGATCTGCTGATTCACCCCTTGCTATTCCACATGATCCGAACCATTAGATCAAGTTATGATCATATATACTGTAAACCAAATTTTATTCGTGTCTGCTTTATTTCGCGATTAACTTTAGATAAACTGGTTTGCGACGACTAATGTTCGCTACCAAGCCTTATCAAGAACCCGTTGTTATACATGTAACAACCATACAACAACAACTGGTTTTTAGCGAGAAATATTCGCGACGACGAGGCTCTTATTACTTCGCGAAAATTTCTCGCACGCAAATAAATGTTGGTTAACAGCATATGCAAAACCGGAAATATAAATCTTTCGCTTTTTAAGCCGTTAGCGAATACGCTAGACGCTTTGTTCCAACTAACATTTGTGGTTACTAAGGCATGGAATGTATCATCTATGTTAGAAACCTTAAAGTAGCCCGAGTATCGCACTACGTCATAATATTCTTTCGACATTTACATAGCGTTTTAGATTCCCGGTATTGATTTTGCTTTACATCGCTCTTGTAAACAAAGGCAATAATAAGCAATTAGAACGGTAATATATATATTCTATGAGAGATAGAAATGATTCATGTTGAGAAACTCGATTCTGTTAAAGTAAAATGAAAAACGAAGTTTCTGATTAACCAGGGTCTCAGTTATGCTTATATCTTAGAACTTTGTTATGATGCCCCCCCCCCCCCCCCCGATTTTTTTTTTCTTTTACTAAAACCGGTTTAAATTTAGAGACAGAAGCTATTTCGAATTTAATCCATCGTCAATTAATTAATGTTTAAATGAAATCTAACATTGTTGACAGATCTAAGCAGAAAACTGTATAAAAATGTGATTTTTACGGATTTTTTTTTCGTCAGGGTCTACTTGGTTTAGAGCTTACATGTATAGCGTGAAAAGTAATCTGTCAACATATGATTTATTCTAGCAAATCTTGTTTCTAAGATGTCAATCTATAGACAAAAATTTAAGTTTAAGTCCATAAAATAGTAAAAAAAATGACCAAACACGATGCATGCATCTCATTTTTTAATTTTTTTTTTTTAATACATCAGGTCCATAAGGCATACTTAAATTTACTTACAACAATTTGCGCAAAATTATTGATGAGATATGGATTACATAAATGTTTATACTCTATTTTGTATGTCCAGTTCTAATTTTCCTAAAATTTGTAATTATTTAAAAACGGACGTCTGGCAAATTTCATTATTGTCAATAATTGTTGCAAGGGGAGAGGTGATAGAAAACAAACTAGCATGTAAACATACATATTGTCCTATGTATATGTATTGCTAGAATGTATACATTGTCTATCATTTAAAACTAATCTTTTAATGATTGATCCCATTAAGTGCCAAGGATAGGACTACCTTAAATAAATGGATGGTAACGACCCGCATTAGTGGATTATTTATTGGAATACTTGTTGCAATGATCAATTATTCTAAAGCAAGTATAAAATACGAAACATATATATCAATGTTATTATCCAGCTTCCTATCTACCTGCGGTTTTGATAGAAAGTTCACATAGGAAATGAGACGCAATATTCTGAGACGTTCAATTTCCTATGAATGCACTTTGCTAATTCATGCGCCATGAGCACAAACGTCACCACGTGTTTTGAGTATATTTATTTCGGTAAGAATAACATTTAATGAAAAGTTCAACCTTATATAACCAATTGGATATGTACTTTTGAAAAATTATCAACATCGAATTATATCTACTCCTAAATTAAAAAGAGTTTTCTCTACAAAGTTTCTGGCACTATATTATAGCCGCGGAAGCGTACTTAATAACATGCTAATATGGCTATTTCATGTATGTTTCGTATCCCTGACTGAGAGCGTATATAATGGCTTTACAGCGACGATAAACATATATTTCATACAAAAAAAAACCAGTATGAATATAAATATAAGCATTGGATGCTTATTTTTGGATGTCGTCGATCCTATGACACACCAATACGGTGCAGACAAATTATCATACCGCGCTAGCGCGCGGTATTCAATTTGTCTGCACCGCATTGGTGTGTCATAGGACCGACGACATCCAAAAATAAGCATTCAATTCTTAAAAATACAATCGTAAGAGCATTTATTTCTTCATAAAATATCAATCTTGATTCCAGTGGGTTTTTTAAGCGAGTTCTGTGTGTTTGTGTGTGTGGAGAGAGAGAGAGAGAGAGAGAGAGAGAGAGAGAGAGAGAGAGAGAGAGAGAGAGAGAGAGAGAATCAAATTGATTCATCAATCAATATAATAAAAGCTCATTACTGTTAACACGTTTACGGTTCTCTACATAATCTAATGAAATTACTAATAGTGAAGAAAACAAGTTTTACGATTGAATATGCCTTGCGAATACCATCCCGCTTTCATGCATATATATGCGGTTTATCTGTTTCTATACATTTGTTTATTTATACTTGTCTTTAAAGAACAATAAATAAATAAATATATTGTTACCTGCAGGTTTTATACGATGTCCAAATCTTGTACTAGAAGGTATCTTTGAAAGTGTAAATGGCGTTCTCTGGCGTTTGGAAGTGTTGGTGTTGCGCACTGCATAGTCAATTTGTTCCGGTCATTATTCGATGTCAAAAAAAGGGGGTCATTGTTTAGAACACAGTTCTATATATAAGTTGTAAAAAGAAAAATTAGTTCGATTTTGTTTTGCGATTTTGAACAGCGTAATACGATCGATTCATCATTGCGGTGTGTGTGCGTGTGTGCGTGCGGGAGGGAGGGGGGTGACACATGCTCAATGATTTGATTGTTTCAATATTTCTAAAATTAAAAAAGAAGATTTGATATGTTTTGCTTTGTATAGTATAAACATTGTACTAAACTAAAATTACCTAATTAAATTAAAGTTGCTTTTTTTATCGTTGTAACGTATAATGTCTAATATGCATGACAGAAATCCGAATTAAATATTACATGGAGGGGGTCAATTTTGTTTTTAATCTTTTGACGGCATGTGTGAAGAACAATTCTTACGAAAATTTCAAAACATAATCTACACTGCTTACATTTACATATACGAGGATTGTCCAAACAAAATCGAGGACACATGTAATTTTATTCAAAATAACGGCACTATTATCAGGAAAGCATTATACTATTATGATAAAGAGTATATTAATGTATATGTATGAAAATCAGAGCAATGTACATTTTTGTATTGGAGTTATCATTTTATATACATTGCCTATACAGTCTGCATGTTGAGTTATAACGACGTCCTTAAAAAGTCGTAGTCCTGGGTTTACCCGAGAGTGATTTACCGCATTCACAGTCTGACCAGAAGGTACAATCGAACGCTCCATAAAAATTGCTTGTTTCACTTGTAGATAAATTAACTCGAAATATTCTATGTTTTTTCCTGTTTCCAGCATCATTTCTTTTTGTTTCTACTTGTGTTTTACTAAAAACAAATAGTGAAACGGACATTCCATACTTCAAAGAAAGTCACTATCCGTTTGAATCCTCACTGAAGCCGCGTTCCTACCCCCCCCCCCCCCCCCCCTCCCAAGCACACACATATCTTACTCATTGATTGAATTCAATTTGTATCCAGTTGTCATATTGTAAGTTTTGAAGTTTAACTCACCAATAGTAATTTCGAAATAAACAAACTGAAACAAAAATATAAGGTTATTTTAATAGTGAAGAAATTCATAATGATTCCATGTAGCAAAAGAGATAGACGCCCACCCTCCCTCCATCAAAACCACCTTAACGAACTCCGATCCTCAGCAATTTTCTATAACTCTAAATTGTCCAGATTTCTTTTTTATTCGTACCATAAATCTGCCATTTATAAGTACAAATTTAATTAGACTTGCAGATTTAATATTAACCACATCTATTGAACGATCTGCTTGGCTTGGTGACTCCACGGAAACCTAGTACATAATGGTAAAGGGGTCCGAGCAACCGATGCACCTGTAAAACCGGGTTTTTTTCTTATTTGTCTCAACTTGTATATTTGTTCCATTATATCCATTGTAGCAAAAATTTTAATAACTTCATAAAATGCATGGATATCATAAAAAAAATTCTTTTTATTTTATTTCGTTTTTAAAGTTTGAAGGATAAATCACATTTTTATAATGAAAAAAAAAAATAGTTAGCCTGCGTTGATGTAGCCCCCCCCCCCCTCCCCTCTCACAAAAATAAATAGATAAATAAATAAGACTAAGAGATACCATTCAATACCCCTTCTTTATAACACATGATCTATAAATTAGTTCGTAAGATTAGAGATAATAGATAAGTCCATTAGTTATATTACAAGAAAAGCTTTCCATTCGGCTCCCTTTAAGCAGCGGGCCTCCCATGGGCAATCACGCAAAAATCACGCAGTTGTTTTAAATAAGTTCATTATCAATGTTTTTTGTATTCGCTAATTTACCTGTGTATATAGGCAATCATGTGAAATTGTAAATATATTCTCGCTTTTTATATTTGACACAATATAGCATCTGATTTTTTTCAATGTACATCGTATGAATATGATCTAACAATTTGTAAAAATATTGTAAAAAAAAAAAGCTGTTAAAAGATTAATTTCACGCTATGAATTGTGAGCAAAGTGTATTTCAGCTAAAACTGATGTTACAGGCATGTAGCACCGTTTTTAAAAGTGGGGGGGGGGGGGTGATAAAAAAATTAATAATTCACCTTGAAATATTAGATCTGCCTTGTTTAAGCAAATATTCATCCCATTGCTTTATGAACACAATAATATTTCAATCATTTTTACAATTTTGTATCATTAAAGGGTGCGACTGCAACGCTTAATGATATAAAGTTTGTATCATTAGCGGTTGAGGATGTCGATATTTGCTTGTTTCATTAAGCGTTAGGGCTGCTGTGCATTTGTGACGCTTAATGATACAATTATATCATTAAGCGGCGATTTATCATTAACAGTTGAAGATGTCAACTGTTAATGCAAGAATTTATGGCATTAAGCGTTGCAATTGCAACGCTTAATGCTATTTATATCATTAAGCGGCGTTGTATCATTAACGGTTGTTACAAAGCCGTTTTATCCTTTAACTACAAATATGGCGGGAAAATGTTAGCTTTATGATGTCATATTTTAAAATTATGAATCACTTCACATGTATATTTGTACAAAAAATTACAGTTATATGATGATGTTCATTTTAGGGGGCATTTTAGGCTCAAATTATATATAATCATTCTTCTTGATTTGTAAACTAAATCAGTATAATCCAAATTATACTTGAGATACTTACACAAATTTATCTATAAAAATATTTAAAAAGCACATCTACCGTTCTTAACATGATTGTTCAGATTATTGCAGAAATATACGCAAGCTAATACTGTCGATGCAATGTAAATAGTATAAGAATTCAAAACACATCTCTGTTCTTACCAAACTTTCATTCAGCTATAAGTTGGTAATACATTTGTACTGTTGGCCGTAAATCTCAATGTGTTACTTTCTTCCAATATTTGTCACAAGTAGTTCATTAATTAATGTGAAAATAATAAATATCTTTTCATAGACTATATGACAGAGCAACTTAGGCTTTCTGTAGGAAAATATCTAGAGATTTGAAAGCGGGATTTCAAAACTTTTATTGATGTCTTCAAAAAAATCCACGAAAGAATAAAAAAGAATAAAAATAAAAAGAAAGTAGTATGTCCACATTATTAACACAGCCGAGAGATTTTGTGTGTTGTATGTTCTAAAGGATAAAAAAAAGGGGGCGAATATATATATATATATATATATTTATATATATATATATGTGTGTGTTCTTCTTTAAAGTTGTATTTACCCTATCAAGGATAGGGCTACAAAAGTAAGTCTATAGACTCATTTAATGTTCCTCCCCACGGAAATCTTTAGTAAAAGGCGAAAGATTTAAGCGTGGATTGAAGAGAAACCAGAGTAAATCCATATAAAAATTGTGGAATATATATACCAACATTTTAAGTATTTCGTAAAGTTTTTAATGAATTGTATAAAAATATTTTTATTTTTCATTAATATTTTAATATTTGTAATGTTGGTGTAAAATAAATATATATATATATTAATTTGATAATAATTGTTGTAGAATTTAATTCTTTATGTGATAAATATTTGATGTCAAAAAGACAATTCAACAGATTAAAAGGTTAAGCGTAAGGGAAATAACTTATTGGATCATATTCAGCACGTGGCATTAATAATTTACTCGTGTATCTGAAATGGGATTTAAGTTGAAGTGTTAACCCCCGGAATAGGTTTACCTATTACACCTTACCATAAACATATTACAGCAGCGCTCAATCTAAATCAACGTAAAACATGTAAAGGGCGGACAACTTAAGAAAATGAACTTATTTGTTTATTTCTCAAACATGATGTTTATTATTTGAAATTTAAATTGCATGATTATAGACATAATAATGATTTAGAATCTCACCCAATTTTGTTTTATCAAATGAAACATTAAGTGACTCTGGTTCGGAATAATGTAAACACATTTTTATTGAAATTCAAATGGATTTGGTAGTCTATATATCAACAGGCATAGCCTATATGTAAATCCTATCCAAACATTTAATGAATTTAAGAGAAGAATTTACATTGGTTTTACGATATTGTAAAACTGACGAGACATCTGACATTCTTTTTTAACTTGTGACAATTTCTGTAATGACAAGCCTGACAATTCTTTTAGAGGAGTCTAAAACCTTGTTGGATTTAAAATCCCATTTAGAGATATTCATCAAGTTACATCATCATGTATATCCTAGTAAATTATCTTGAGTTATATATTAATAAGGATAAACTTCTGAAATAAATAAATAAATAAATAAATAAAATGAATAAATAAAAATAAGTACGCCACTTTGCGAAAGGTAGAGAATTTATTACTATCGGGAATTAAATGGAACATTAAAAAAAAAAGAATAACTATACAGTTGTGAAAGCATCCTTATCTTTATAGGATAAACCAAAAAAATATTGCATGTTCGAAACAGAATACATGTACAAATAATTAAAGTAATTAAGGTTAAGTATTTGGTTTGATAAAAACTATATGTACAATTGGTAAATGGGTGACTATTTGCAATATAAAAAATATGCCATTTAGTTCATTATTAGATTTTTTTTATATTCGATAAATGCTGATTTTATGAATTGAAACAAACCCACGATGAATCATGGTGAAATTTGTACATGCCAACAAGTCCAACAAGCCAACAAGTCCAACAAGCCAACAAGTCCAACAAGTCCAACAAGCCAACAAGTCCAATAAGCCAACAAGTCCAACAAGCCAACAAGTCCAATAAGCCAACAAGTCCAACAAGCCAACAAGTCCGAAAAAGTTGATTGACACAAAAATGAAAATAGTCCGGAGGATTGAATTTCACACCGTGGAAATATCAATATACCGCCATCTTATTCTTGTGTTGTGTTTCAATTTAAATATGATATTTCATGGGTATTGTAAATTATATTGACCTTTATGTTTTAAATAGCTTATATATACTTATATGAGTTATATTCTAGATCACGAAAAGGTTATTTACAGACATTATGATTTACGTTTCCAAGGTATTGTGAACTGCTTTCTATATTATATATTATCATAATTATTATCCACAATAAAATGAGAAGGAAAGTGGAAATAACATTTTGTAAAATGGAAAGATTTTTCGCTTTTTATTAATAAATCCATTTCCAACTCTGTTGATCAATTGCCGTGATAAAGGTATAGGTGTGCATGATCCATATTTAATAAGAGAGGCATTTCCCCTGCATGATAATTTTTTTGAGATTTAGATCGGAGGATGGAATTACTTTTCCTTTGAATGTTCATCGATGTAACACAAGCTGGGAGGAACACCGGAAGTTGTAAAGACATGTTACAGGGTTATCTGACAGGACAACTGTCGTCTGCTCTAGGAGCATATCAAGTAGAAGCTTTGAGACGGGAATTTAAAAGTTTTACTGACGTCATCGAGAAATCCATGAAGAAGTTTAAGGAGAACATGATGTCTGAAATTAAGACACGTGAGATAGCAGTTGATTACTTCCTTAGAACAAAACAGCGAATTCAGGTTATGAATTATATTTACTACTTCTCTACATGTATGTATGTTGATTTCCTTATCAGAAACTACTAGTAGTAATAGCAGTGCAGTTTATATCAGATGGGGGAAGAAGACGTGCCGCTCCAATGCCGAGTTAATCCATTCAGGTAAGGCGCATGAAGCCCTTAATCGGGTATTTATAGACACACGATTTTCGAATTTTAATGTTGAGAATGCTTGATAATTAAGCATTTTAAACAAAGCTCTAGCCTTGTTATTGTTTACATGTGTGTTTTATGGGTATACGTTTCAGATAAATGGTGTTTTATATTATTTATGAACACATTGAATCAGTTTCTGTTGTTTGCCACGAGTTATTTTATCAAAGAAATGGTAATTTTACAACTAACTTTACTTGTAAACAAGCTTTATTTACATAACAATGAATTTTCATCTCTGTGCATGCGTAAGTAAATTATTTTGTTCATGGAAATAAAATTAAAATGTTGATCAAAGTCCCTGTCAGTGATTGAAAATATTGCTTTTACAAGTTAAATTTATTCTCTTGATTTTATTTGTCTTTAATTCGTATGCAGGGTTTACCGGAGGCCCTCATTATGGTCATAAAGGAGCCGCTGTAGAACCTCTCTGTTTACCGAGAAATCCAGAGTGGGGACAGTACAATGATGGGCTCGATGGCACCAAAAGTTACGTTTATGGCGCAGAATATAAAACTGGTTCTTTTAGAGGCTACATTAAAACAGTTGATAGTCACGATGTTCCATGTGCTCTTTGTTTGGTCCGCCATAGATCCGTTGTTTAGATGTTTCCAGGTATTTGTAGTAGCCTAGTATGGGATTTAGATTGTCATGTTGCACAAAGCCACTCCGTGTATTCTATAGTTATTCCATTTTTAATGCAACCCTTTAAAGGGACGAAGACACAATTTGAGCTCATTTTTTTTCAAAATTTATTTATTAATTTTAAATGCATAGAAAGATCTAATGGGTGGTTTTAATGCGTTGTGAAATTCCAACATCGAGTTAGAAGAGAGTTACAGAGGTTAGAATTCTTTGTTTTGTAAACAAAACTCAAGTCCTGTTATTGTTTGCATCTGTGCTGCATTGATATATTAAGTTTTAATCTCATATTGCGTTTTGTTGTTGATAAAATTATTTATGAACACATTGAATCAGTTCATCTGAAGTTGATTTGTCAAAGAAATTGTAGTTTCTGTACTTTGCATTATTTGTAAACACATATAAGACTCGAGCTTTGTTTACATAGCACGGGCTTCTTTCCTCTGTAACTCACTTGCAACTTGACTTCTAATTTTAAAATTGTTGGTGAATAATTTGAAATACACAAATAAAACGTTTTATGCATAAAAATGAAGAGTAAAATTTTCATCACAAATCGTGTCTAGGTCCCTTAATGATTTTAATTAATATTTATTGAGTTTATTTACAGCAATTTAAAAGTAAAACAACACAAACAAAAAATGGCGCGTTAGATAACTTAGGTACTTTAATTGTAAAACAGTAATAATTTTCTTTCCTTTTGACGTTTGTAATTAAGATTATGCCATTATGTGTGTGCCATATTTTAATTTTGATTGATAAGATATTAATGATGTATCGACTATTCTTTTATAAGGGATAGTATCTGTAGGCAGGGATTTAACAACATCTTTGCTTGAAATATGTTATAGCACGGAAAACGTGTTACAAAGGCTGGACCCTTGAGTACCATGGTTACTTAATGGCGGGTCATTACATTCATGCAGCTGGAACAACCTACACCTGTGTTGACAGCCACCCCGACACTCTTCACGGTGGCGCTACAGGTAAAGGTGTCGGTTATATGTTTTACATGGTGGAAGCTGCCTGCGATTCCTTGACGTGTCCTCCCTATGTGGCGGGAAGAGAACTTGTGTGTGTCGTCTGTTCTAGAAAATAAAACATGAATTCCTATCATAACCCTCTTTGTTCGTTTTTTTAACGTTACGGAAAAGAAATATTCAACATAAATTATAGTATTTCATCGACAAACATGTAGAGTAATAAGTAATATTTTGTTACTGATAAATTTTTAATACGATTCAGAAGGAAATCAACTAAATCAATGTTTTACAAAATGTTTTAACAGTAGCTGATCTACATGTAACAGAATGAATTTTCTTTCTTAGAATGTAAAACATGTCAATCCTGCCGCTTTATTTTGATAAAAATCCAATACATTCTATTTGAGTATAATGCTAAATTATAAAGGTTAATATTTTGTCGATCCATATTTTTAGCACGTTCCAATGAAAAATGTTCGTGCTACGGTCGGCTTAGCGCCCCCCCCCCCCACTTTTTAGCAAAGTAAGACCTAACCATCATGCAGGCTCATAGCATCAGGGAGGGGGGTGAGTCCCCCCACACCCCCCCCCCCCCCGGCTTTTTCTCGTAGCAAAAATAATTGTTCCAAAATTTACTTTTAAAGAATTGAAACAATAATAGTAATATCGAAAATTAAAGTCATAGATATACCCCCCCCCCCTTCCACAGATTAGGAATGTGAAGATTTAAATTGGGAATTTAATATTTTTTGGCAGGTGAAATTTTTTTTTTTGAGTCATATTTTTTTGGCAGGTAAGACTTTTTTTGAGTCATTCTCTGCCCCCCCCCCCCTTCCACGGATTTGGATTTTCATGATTTGAAAATATAAATGGCTTTTATTGTTATCATAATTTTTCTTTTTAGCTTGTCACTAGATTTCTGATAATTAGTGTACCTCCCCCCTACCCTTCCTCTCAATTTACTTCCGACGCCACTGTTTTCAATGTGTAAATTATTTGTTCATTCCTACTTTCAATGCTCACGCTACAATACGTCTCTTCCAGAAAATCTATCTCAAAAGTGTGTCTATTAAAACAAAAATTAAATCGGTTCATTTACATCTTTTTGATTAATATTTGAGGAGTATACAATACATATACCTGTAGTTATTCCCGATATCGGTTTGACCTGGGTACTAGTCGATAGGGGTGCGATTTGAGTTGATACCGAAAATGGCGGCATTTACTATTCGGAGTGAACGTAAAAGAAAGTTTGATGCAGATTGTTCGGACGAAGAAAATCCAGAGACTGTAGGTGACATTAATGTAATTGATTTACTCATTATTTGACAAGATCATATCAATTATAGTGATATTCATTAGGGCATTGACTGTTGATCATGTTTGTCAGATCTTCAGAAGTAAACAAACACAAATGTCACACGTTCAATCCTAAAATTGTATGCTCTACAGTACAGACTGAGAGTCTCTAAAAAAACGCGTCATTAGTCCTTGAAAAAATTGCGCATGCACACTTTTTTTTTAAAATTCTGCTGTTCGTTTTATGTTAGGGTAAATACTAATAGAACATGATAAAATCACCAAAATAATTTTATAGGGTATTGCTCTGGGTTTTTTTCCCATATAAAATATTTATCTTCAGTGACATCCTCTTCTACTTCTTGTATAATAATAGATAAACTGATAAATCTATCAGGATGCCTAACTATTCATTACTGTGAATTGGCTCAGTTTACCTCAAGTTTTGAAAAAAAAATTATTAAAAAAAAAAATAGGGGCCTACATGTATAGCCTATCAATGAAAGATCAATTGAAGCATGAGAATTATGAAATAACCATCAACTTAAAAATGTTCCCTAGGATATGATATTGGTTGGTCACGTGAACAAATCTTGTGAAGCCCAAAGTGCTTTTCAGAATCTGATTTGCTCATGTACCAACCAAGTTCATATCGCAGAGAACATTTTAACATTGTTGTTATTATTATGTGACGTTAGAAAAAGGCAAGCCATTTAGAAATGTTAAAACTACCGAGATTTTAAATTTACAGTAATCCACCCGACAGGCGATGATCAATGTGACGTCATGAAAAAGTTCACACAAAACTAAACGTCACTTTTCTATAGGTTCATATTAGGAAACATATTTACAATAGAAAATATATGAAATCAAACAGAAACAAATCCAAATATCTCTATTGGTTTTTCATCTTTTTTCCATCCAGAGAAATATGGATTTTGCAGATTATAAAGACCCCTAGTTTACAAGTTCTAGGCATATTTTTATAAGATCGAGTCTTAGTCATGACTGACAACCAGAATTGCTAAATATTACATCCACATTATATCCACATCGATATTCGTATTGTGATACTCTTAATTTCACATAGTTAGCTTTTATTTTCTTGATCTTTCCACATGAATCCATAATTATTTACCTCTCTATGAAATGGATCACATGGTACACAGTAAACATTAAATTTTACATTTTAATTGGCACATTTTTGAGAGTATGATAAAAATGGCTCCTTTTAGTAAGCTAACATTGCTTAATTAAGGATAGTTTTGTTGTTTTAACTTTGTAATTGAAGGCTATTTGATTAATTTTTCATCATATTAATACATGTAGTATATAACTTAACTGAACCTAAGAGTCGTATCACATCATATAATCTCAATTCAGGTAGGGGTGCTTTGCGGCTTGATTGATCTGATAAACGGAGCAAGCTGACAACTTGGCATAATCCAACCTTTTGGATCAACATACTGAAGTGTTATTATTATTTATCATGTAGGAACTTATGCTTGGTTTAAAGGGGTGTCACACATCAAAAACATAGTCAGTGGCTGTTTTTGTAATTTAAGGAATTTATAATTTCAGATAACGGCATGGAAGAAAGCTTTCAGAACTTTTTCCTGTCAAAGGCAATTGAAACTTCCTATGAAGAGAACTTTGCTGGTACACTGGAACAACTTAACAGAAGGTTAAAATAGTGTAGATGGATAAATTTGATAAATCTGACAGTTCCTTAATTTGACTAGTAGGGACTTTCTAAATGGTAGTGCATAAATATTTGTACTTTTAAACAAAGTTGATTTTTTTTCTATACATTTTTATGTGTCGTTAGTTTTTAAAAACAAGAAGGGGGAGGGGAAGGGGGTTGTCCAAGACTTGCTTTACATGCTCCTCATCCCCCTTGTCACCTGGTCATTGTATGGCAACAATACGAGTTTGGATTTTTGCGAGGGAGGGGGGAGATAGGTTTTCATTTGCAAGAAGAGCTCAAAACTTAATTACCTTTCAGTTACTCTGGTAGTTTTCAGAAGGGGGGGAGGGTGTATAATTGGTATTAGCCGATAATAAATGTAAACATTGCAGCCAGAAGAGTTCAAAACTTATTTTTAGCAAATTCCATTTATTGTCTTTAGGTTACCCTGGTAGTTTTCACAAGGGGGGGGGGGGGGGGGTGTAATTGGTATTGGCCGATAATTTACGGTAACATTGCAGCCAGGCTGCACAATATATTTTGAATTAATTGCTATATTTCTTTTATCATTTTGCTCAAAAAGTCATCAGATTTAGGGTTTGTTACTACAACTGTATATGGAAACATGTTTGGTTGTTAATGAACATAGAAAGCTTAGATTTGCCTTTCACAAGTATACAGAACAATGGTTTTATCAGTATTTGTTGTTTCTATTTCCATGGGAAAAAAAAGTTGTGTTTATTGTATTGTAAATAATTCTATAATAATGGATGAATAAATAATAAATTTTTAATGTTATTTAAAATAATGTTATGTTTTATTGTTTAGGTTTTCTGGTTCGAGAATCTAAGGAAATATTATTCAGAGCCCTAGAGAGTGAGAGGAAGATGTGCTACTCTGGGGATATGTTTGATAGCTGGATTTATTTTAGTCCAATTGAAATGAAAAGAAAGGAATGCTACATCAAGGTTAGTGTCTTCGTTTATTTCTAGATTTTTAGGGTCCCACTCAGTGGACACCCTAAGATGATCTGTCTGTCCGCACTTCCTTATATCTGTGTGTACTTCTTACCAACATCTCTTGTCTCAGTATGGTTAAGATATTTTGTATTTGACTCCATAAAGCTGATTTCATGAAGGCTATTGTTGCTCAGGTGAGCAATTTGGCCCACGGACCTCTTGTTCTTGGAAATGTTAGACAACATTAAATCAGTGATGGTAGAAGCAGTGACAGAATATCTATGCATTTTACTTGAAGAGATATTTAAAAAAAAAATTTTTGAAAGTGTTCCTTGTGTCATACTAGCTGCATACATGTACCCGCATTTATACAAGAAAACTATATCAATCAGATAGGTAAGCTTGCAAAATTTTTTTTACTGTATTAAAGAGGCAATTTCTAGACATCCTGCAACACAAGTTCCCTACTTCTTTATATGAAAAAATGACAATAACAAATCGTCAACCATCTTAAAAATCCATAAAATGGAATACAAATTCAAAGCAGAGCAACACGGACCTAAAAAAAGATACAGGTAGGATCAGGTGCCTCCTCTGCTGACCGGTCACACCTGCTGCGTGCTCTTTGTCGTATTCGGGAAAAAAACCCGGAAAGGAACATTGATAATTAGGTGAATAATTATGGTCTAACAGTTAGTATGAGTAACGTCAGTCAGCATGCGACCCAGTTGAAAAATGTATATGCTGACAGTTTGTTTCAAGTAGGAAAAGAAAACTATTTGTACAAAATGATCATTTTTCCGCATGACATGAAATAAGGTGTTTCTTGCATTCTAAAATGCTCATTTTTGTACAAAACAACCCCCCCCCCCCCCATTTTTTGAAAATGATTTATACACACTTAATGCATGCATGCTTTGCATGAAATGATTCACACTTTTACCTTAATGATAATTTACTTGAAAGAATTTACTCTCTTTGCAGCAATGCCATGTTGATTTTTGTTTTATTTGATTTCAGAGTAAAGACATGAAAGAGGTTACTGATGAAAACATTCTATCGGAGATTCATCACCTGACAATGGCATTTAAGACAGCACAGCTCGAAGAGTTGCCGGGCTCCTACTCAGATACTAGGATGGATGTACAGGCAGTAAGTTCTCTTGCCTTTAGTAAGATTAGTAAACTATGCTATGATTAACATCATTGTGTTGTCTGTCACCTTCAGTATATTCATGTCATGAAATGTAATTATACCCTCACTTCGCAGGAGAGGAGAGGGGGTTAAACTGTTTTACCCTTATGTGTCTCTCAGTAACAAATTTTTGTAAGCTTTCTTAGCAACTATTAATCACAGATGGTTGAAAATTTACTTCACTCTTTTACACCGTATGGTGGAATTCATTTTTGTACCAATCAGACGTCAACTTCAAGTAAAATAATGACTTTGTTTATTCTAAGCCAAAGATTTTGAACAACTTTCCATCAAAGATTTCTCACCTAGTATTAGTTGCAGATGATTAAGATTTTAACACACTCTTTGTTTAGGCATTCCATATGGTGGGATTATTTTTTAAAACAAATTTGATATCAACTTCCTTTTAAATGTCAAACATGCCTATTTTGTAAATTCACATCAGAGCGAGGTGCACACTAATGAGCATTGCTAGAGTCATACTGTATTAATTTTTTAACTCAGTTTTATACATTTTAAAGTGCTTACCTATATGCACATTGACTATTGACAGATTTGACTTATATATGATATACTGGTCAAATTATTGAATTGTGTAACTTTGAAGTTTGAAAGTTTAAATGTAAATCAACAATACCCTAGCAGGAGACATTTGCATCTGTTAATTTCATCATTAAGGTCTTCCGTTTTCCAACGGAAGACCTTATTGTTTTCGTTCGGTTTCTTTTTCCCTATTATTAGGGTTTTCCGTTTTCAACGGAAAACCCTTCTGTTATTCTACGGTTTCTTTTTCTTTATTAGGGTCTTCCGTTTTCAACGGAAGACCCTCTTGTTATTCTATTGTTTCTTTCTATTATTATTAGGGTCTTCCGTTTTCAACGGAAGACCCTCTTGTTATTCTATTGTTTTTTTAGGGTCTTCCGTTTTCAACGGAAGACCCTCTTGTTATTCTATTGTTTTTTTTTATTATTATTATTCTTCTTGTTTTTCCTTCTGACTTCTTTTTTGCTTTATATCTCAAAAACTCTTCAACCGATTTGCAAGAAATTTTCAGGGATTATGTTAAATTCTTGTCCCTTGAAGCTTTTAAACTTTCAGTCATTAAGTCACTTCCGTTTTCTAGTTACGTCATTTTAAAAATTTCCAAAAAGTGATTTTGTCCAGGACTTTTCTCGTAAACGGTTGTTCATAAAGACTTGAAATTTTCTGTGATTGTAAATCTGCAGATTTACTTATGGCATTTTAACAAAAAAATTTTTTTTGTCACTTCCGGTCGAAACCGGAAGTGATTCAAATTTTTCGAAAAATTAATTTTTTTGATCAAACAAAAAAAGTATACGGTTTTTGTAGAGCTTATTATTCTGATCCTAACACTGAAATCCGTTTTAAAATCGGACAATGTATCAAAGAGATATCGGGGTTGAAAAATTGATTTTTCCGGAAATGTTGTTTCCGCGTCCTTGGTTTAAAAAATAGCGGAATGTTCAAAGTAAAGTTAACTCGTACCAAAAATAATTGTTAAGTCGTACTTGAACACATTCGGATTTTTTGTTGTTAAGTCGTTCTTGAAATCAGGAAGGTTTTTGTTAAGTCGTACTTAAAATCATTCGGATTTTGTTAGGTCGTACCAGAAATAATTCGATTTTTTTCATCTTTTTATTTTAGTTACTCTTGTTATTGGTTCAAGAGCTCTGCTTCTTACAGGAACTTCCAGCTTTACTTCCGACATTAACGGAAGACCCACTCGTTGCTTTGCAACGAGCTTTGCTCAAGTTATTATTCTTTTTCTTTTCTTCTGACTCCTTTTTTGCTTCATAACTCAAAAGGTTTTAAACCGATTTTGATGAAATTTTCAGAGATTTTTGCAAGTTGGCGTCCCTCAAAAATGTTAAAGTTTTGAAGAGAACGTCACCTCCATTTTGACGTGACGTCATTTTTAAAAATTTCAAAAAGTTATTTTGTCCCGGACTTTTCTCAAAAACGCTTTAAGATAGAGGCTTGAAAATTTCAATGGTTATGATTTGGTCGATTTACCTCTGTAATAAGGCTCGAAATGAAAATCTGTCACTTCCGGTCGAAACCGGAAGTGAAACAAATTTTTCGAAAAAATGAATTTTCTGATCAAATCTAAAATGAATATGTTTTTTGTAGAGCTTATTAAGCTGAATCTAACACTGAAAGCCGTTTTAAAATCGGACAATGCATTACAGAGATATCGGGGTTTAAAAATTGATTTTTCCGGAAACTTTGATTCCGCGTCCTCGGTTTAAGAAATAGCGTAATGTTCAAAGTAAAGTTAACTCGTACCAAAAATAATTGGTAAGTCGTACTTGAACACTTTTGGATTTTTTTTGTTAAGTCGTTCTTGAATTCGAATAGGTTTTTGTTAAGTCGTACCTAAAATCATTCGTATTTTGTTAAGTCGTACCAGGAATATTCGATTTTTTCATCTTTTTATTTTAGTTACTATTGTTATTGGTTTGAGAGCTCTGCTTCTTACAGGAACTTCTAGCTTTACTTCCGACATTAACGGAAGACCCACTCGTTGCTTTGCAACGAGCTTTGCTCTAGTTTTATTATTATTATTCTTCTTGTTTTTCCTTCTGACTTCTTTTTTGCTTTATATCTCAAAAACTATTCAACCGATTTGCAAGAAATTTTCAGAGATTATGTTAAATAGTTGTCCCTTGAAGATTTTCAACTTTCAGTCATTAAGTCACTTCCGTTTTCTAGTTACGTCATTTTTAAAAATTTCAAAAAGTGATTTTGTCCAGGACTTTTCTCGTAAACGGTTGTTTATAAAGACTTGAAATTCTCTGTGATTGTAAATCTGCGGATTTACTTATGGCAAATTTACCAAAAAAAATATTTTGTAACTTCCGGTCGAAACCGGAAGTGATTCTAATTTTTCGGAATTTTCATTTTTTTGAGCGAATAATAAAATTATATGCATGTTGTAGAGTTTGCAAAGCTAAATGCAAAACTAAAATTCGTTTTCAAATCGGATGATGCATTTCAGAGATATCGGGGTTTAAAAATTGATCTTTCCGGAAATTTTGATTCCGTGTTTTTGGTTTTAAAAATAGTGCATATTTCACACTGAAAGTAATTTCTACTGAAAACAATTCGTACTGATAATTAAACTATATATAAAACACAAAATTATATGCATATTGTAGAGTTTGCAAAGCTTAATACAAAACTGAAATTCTTTTTCAAATCGGATGATGCATTGCAGAGATATCGGGGTTTAAATATTGATTTTTCCGGAAATTTTGATTCCGTGTTCTTGGTTTAAAAAATAGTGTAAAATTCACACTGAAAGTAACTCCTGCTGAAAACAATTCGTGCAGGTCATAAAACCGGACTCTGTGTTTTAATAGTTAATTAAAGTGTTTATCGATACAATTTAGTTATTTCGATCGATAATTACGTTGTTAGTTTTTATTAGTCTTATTAGTTTTAATCGAAATAATCATCGTACGATTCCCCATTTCAACTCGCCATGTTTTGACTGCGAACAAACAGCTGATAGCGGTGTGTCTACATTTTAAAAAAAAGCAAGGCCTGCAAGACGTCGATAGTGGAAATTTCAGCTCAACTAACGTATGACAGAGTATAAAGGTATGTTTCAATACAGGATATGTCGTATTTACTTTTTCTTTTCAGAGTATTTGCACTTAGTCTTTTCAATCTAATCCGAGATTCCTCTGACTCTAACCTCCGCTTTTGAAGTACGTCACAATATAAAAGCGGGCGTTAGAGTCAGCGGAATCTCGGAATATTATCTGTCCAGTGTATTTTCACGGTAGCTGCAGAACTGTAGCTCTCCGGGAAAAAATAATGACAGACCGGAGAGCTACAGGGCCACCCATTGAAAAAATTGTACATGTATATTTATTGCGCAGAAAAACGTGCGCTAGTTTTGGACTGATTTACCTTATTTATACGCAAATTCTGTGAAAACAATTAGTACCATTAAATTCTTCATGCAATTTACTACTGATATCGCCTCTTTATTTGCCTCAGACTTTCTCCGAAACACGCTACCGACCTCGGGAAATCAAGTATGTTGAATTTACATCGAGATCGAGAGTCGCCATTTTTACATGTAAACAAAGTGGACCACATGAATTTACGGGACTGGTGATGGTGTTTAAAAGACTATCCGAGGCAAGTGAAGAAAGGATATCAGTAGTAAATTGCATGAAGAATTTAAAATTAAAAGCGGTGGGAGTCCTAAGGTACACAAGAATAGAATGTTGTAATTAGAGTGCATGTATGCATGATGATAACTTTACCCAAATATTTAAATATAGCAGATCTTTACAATATCGCCTTCACTGAATTTATAAATTAAAAAACTCAGGCTTGTGTTTAATTAAATAAATATATTTGACAAAGTAAATATTCAATCTAATTAAAATTAGACCTTTTGTCTCGCTCTCTATATGGTTATTGCTTGTGTAACAGGCATGTAAAACAGAGTGCGAGATGAAAAGTCTCAAATTTCATATTATATCAAGCTCAGAATTTAGGTCAATGTTCCATGATATCTATTAAACAGTCTTCTCAAGATATAAGTATTTCACAGAATCATTGTAATTTGAGAGATTAGATTATCTTTTATACATATTGATTCATTTTAGGTAAGCTTTACATGCATATCACATCTACATAGTATGTAAATAATTTTTACTGCATGTGCCTCAGATCTCTCTGTGTCTCTCTCTCTCTCTCTGTGTCTCTCTCTCTCTCTCTCTCTCTCTCTCTCTCTCTCTCTCTCTCTCTCTCTTTTAATCTTGGCAAAGACTCATGAAACTGTCAGAGGGCATCTTAATTTTATGACAAAAATATCTCGATCTTGTAAAAGAAATCCAAAGTGCATTGAATTTTAAAATGAGCATGTATTATTAATCCCTCATTTTTATGCGCATTATATACATAGTATTGTTTTTAAAACATGTAATTCGTAAGAAAAAAAAACCCTCGCTAAATTTATTCGCAATAAACCCCAGTAGAATTGACAAAACATGATATACACGTAGCAGAAGCTTATACTTTGACACTGTTTGGATTGGTAATATTCCTTTGTAGTTTATGAATTGAAATATTGCTGTCGCTTTTCAAGTAAAACAAACTCTCTCGCTCACTCCTGCTCTCGCTCTCTCTCAATCTGATATGTCTATACCCAAGAAATTATTTTGATGTTATGATATTATGACTTGATATGCACATTTTTGTTTTTGTACTGGCTAAATGTTAATGTCATATATTTGGATATGTCATACTTATAACACTGCATGGTCAGTGTATTTTTTCCAAAAATATTATGTATATGTTAATGTAAACACAGCTATTACAAGTACATGTATGTTAACACAGCTAATTTATTTTTTTTTTATTTCAGCTTAAAGCAGACTCTTGTTACCACATGGCTTTTACCTGTTGATTCTTGTGGTTTCAGCTCTTGAGGTTAACCTGTCACCTCTACCCACATGCATATTCCTTGTGTTCTACAGACTATCTACCGGTAATTCAAATTAAATCGGATAATGCATGAACAATAATGGAACTTTAAGAAAGCATCATGTCCTATTGTGGTTTGTTCATGTTTGATAAGAAATTATGAAAAACAAAATTAAGGCTGTTTAAAGAAATATAATTGTTGTGAAAATTTGTTTTTCAATAAAAGTATGCAATTATGTTTCCTTCATTTTTTATTTTATAAAGATATTTAGATGTGTTTACATAGTTGAAAAATCACCCAAACTCTTTCCAATTTTCTCCATAAGATTACATGTAGGATATGTAAATGTACATTTGACTTTTGAATAACACCAGCAATGATAATTACTTTTGAAATGAGCAAGAAACAATCTATTTTCATCCTTTTAAGGTATATATGCATATTAAAAAAAGTAGAAAAAAACATGTCAAATTTGAACATTTTTAATGGAATTCTCCGCCGCCTCCAGCTACCCGGGTGTGTTTGAATTTAATTTTATATAAGGCAGATGTTGACTTTGTTGATCTTACTGTTTTATCATGGTTAAAAAGAGACTAGAAACCAGAATAGATTAGATATTTAATAAATATGATTGTTAACTTACTTTTTTTCATGGAAAAAAGAAATCACATGCAGGAATACTTGTCTATTTAATTATTAAAATGCTACAAATCATTCAAGAAACATAAAAAGATCAAATTTTAGTATCATTGATGATTGTTTTCAAATATGTGTGAGAAATGACTCATAGAAATTGCCACAAGTTTCAGAAAATTAGGTAAAAGATTTCAAACCATGACTTTTTATGAAAATCAAAAGATAGGGGGTGGGTATACATGTAAGGGCATTTCTAAGTTATGTGATGCTTTTATCAAGATTATATCATGTAGATGTATGTTGTATTGAATAAGGTTTCTTATTAAAGGTGGTTGAACAACAATTGACCTCTAAAAGGTCAGGTAAAGATGTTTTACTAAGGAGAACCCTGTAAATCTGTGTTGAGTAAAAGAAATTGGAAATGGTGGGTTCACTTAAATGGCCATATGTTTATTAAACCTCAATGGAATTGTCAATATGTGGTATACTTTTTTCTCAGAATTGCATTAGCTTTCTTATTCTAAGACAAAGACATCTGTTCATAAAATGTACTAAGTTAAAGGTAGCAAGGGACCATTCGGATAAAGTACCCGTTAATATTTTTGTAAAATTAAGGTACATCACTACACCTAGACTTATACTTTTTAAGACACTACTTCACAAGATGGCGATTTAAATGTTTTGTTGAACTCTTAATATCGTTTGATTGGGTTGTATACCGTCATAGCTTAATGGTTAAAGTATTGGGTTTCTAAAGCGTTTGAGTTTTAGTCCGCCTGGAGCTTTTGTTACTGTTTATTGAATTAAATTTTTGAAAATGTAATTGTTCATCCAAATTTGCATATTTTTTGCCTATTTGACTTAAACACTTCTTATCAATTATGATATCTATCATAATCAAGTAATTTTCTGCTGATTTGAGAAAATATTTCAAGGTGTTTTGAGCCACCTTAAGAGATGCTGCACAATTGAAGGCTTATGAGTGTTGCTAAGATTCATAAAATGAATTTTAATGATCATCATTAGAGGGATCTCCCTTGTTGGAATTGGTATGCAATATGAAACCCCTAATGTTTAATACGTACATGCGAATTGAATGGTGAAACTTGCGGCTAAGACTGTTGTGTTGACTTTACACTGTGAAATTGCAGGTTACAAATGGGAGGTTATATAACTCGAAATTTATGTGGATGGGACATTATATACCTATTCACTGGGTATGAGGATGATAGCAAGTTTATTGTCCTCCAAGACAGCCACTATTTCATGGGGCGAAGCCAAGTGAAATAGTTGCTGTTGAGGGGGACAATAAACTGTCTGTCATCCTCACACAACACAACAGTCTTAGTCTGTCTTTCTGTCAGTAAATAGCTATAGATATCTTAATTATTATCCTGAAGAAAACTTTATTTGTTGGCGATGCAGAATTTCTTGATGATAAACAAATTAGAATTATCGGACTTTGAATTTAATGCTGTGATCGGATTATACCAGAGGTGTTCCGAGTTTAAAAAAGGGAAATTGTATGCTGCTGGTGAATACTTTCGTTGACTATTCACTATGGACAGATAGCATAGAAACTATTTCACAGTTAGATGGAATAGCATGTTTATTCATTGTAATTTTACATAGGAAATATTCACAGAAATATAATAAACTTTACATTGCTAAGTTTCTGACATTTGATGGTGCAACAAGCACAGTTTGGAAGGTCAAAGGTGACATCTTTTGTATCTGACTCCTTTTCGGCTTTATAACTCAAAAAGTTTATAACCGATTGAGATGAAACTTTGAGAGATTATGTGCAACTATTATGCCTCTAAGATCCTAAAGTTTCTTTGAAAACGACCTTTCCGTTTTTACGTTACGTCATTTAAACAAAAAATTTTAGAAAGTCATTTTGTCCGCAGCGTTTCTAAAAACGCTTTAAGATAGAGGCTTGAAATTTTTAATGGTTATGATTTTGTCGTTTTACCTCTGTAATAAGGCTCAAAATGAAAATCTGTCACTTCCGGTCAAAACCGGAAGTGAATCAAATTTTTCGAAAAATTGAATTTTTTGATCAAGTCAAAAATGAATATCTGTTTTGTAGAGCTTATTCAGCTTAATCTAACACTGAAAGCCGTTTTAAAATCGGACGATGCATTAGAGATATTGGGGTTTAAAAATTGATATTTCCAGAAATTTTGATTCCGCGTCCTTGGTTTAAAAAATAGCGTAATGTTCAAAGTAAAATTAACTTGTACAAAAAAAACTTGTTAAGTCGTACTTGAAATTAGTAAGGTTTTTGTTAAGTCGTACTTAAAATCATTCGGATTTTGTTAAGTCGTACCAGGAATAATTCGATTTTTTTCATCTTTTTATTTTAGTTACTCTTGTTATTGGTTTAAGAGCTCTGCTTCTTACATGAACTTCCAGCTTTACTTCCGACATTAACGGAAGACCCACTCGTTGCTTTGCAACGAGCTTTGCTCTAGTTATTATTCTTTTTATTTTTTTTTCTGACTCCTTTTCGGCTTTATAACTCAAAAAGTTTACAACTGATTTTGATGAAATTTTCAGAGTTTGTGTGTAACTATAATACCTCAAAGTTTGTGAAGTTTCTTTAAAAACGTCACTTGTGTTTTTACGTTACGTCATTTTTAAAATTTTCAAAAAGTCATTTTGTCCGCGGCGTTTCTCAAAAATGCTTTAAGATAGAGGCTTGAAATTTTCAATGGTTATGATTTAATCGATTTACCTCTGTAATAAGGCTGGAAATGAAAATCTGTCACTTCCGGTCGAAACCGGAAGGGAATCAAATTTTTCGAAAAAATGAATTTTCTGATCAAATCAAAAATGAATATGTGTTTTATAGAGCTTATTTAGCTGAATCTAACACTGAAAGCCGTTTTAAAATCGGACGATGCATTACAGAGATATATGAGTTCAAAAAATGATTTTTACGGAAATTTTGATTCCGCGTTTTTGGTTAAGAAATTAGTATCAAGTTCTTGGTTAAATTAACTTGTACCTAAAAATTAATTGTTAAGTCGTACTGTCACACATTCGGATTTTTTTTGTTAAGTCGTTCTTGAAATCGGAAAGGTTTTTGTTAAGTCGTACGTAAAATTATTCGGTTTTTGTTAAGTCGTACCAGGAATAATTTGATTTTTTCATCTTTTTATTTAAGGTACTCTTGTTATTGGTTTAAGAGCTCTGCTTCTTACAGGAACTTCCAGCTTTACTTCCGACATTAACGGAAGACCCACTCGTTGCTTTGCAACGAGCTTTGCTCTAGTTATTATACTTTTTTTTCTTTTTCTGACTTTTTTGGAGCGTTATTTCTCAGAAACTTTTCAACCGATTTACACCAAATTTTTACGAGTTATAAAGCATTAATGTCGCTACTGATTATCAAAATTTCAAATGATTACGTCACTTCCGGTTTCAGATATGGACGATTTTGTAAATTTTTAAAGGTCATTTTGTCCACGCATCTCCTCTTAAACTAATCATGATAAAAGCTTGAAATTTGCAGGGATTGTTGATGAAGGTCTGTAGATTTCCCTCTATGCTTCCAATTGCGAAAAATGCGCAAGGCCTAGAAGCTCGCCTGAACCTGAAAATTTGCATCAAATTGTTTCACAAAATTTTCGCAAATTTTCCGTAATATCTTTTGACGTATAAATATTTTGTTAAAACATGTAATGCAAAAGCTGTTTCAATTTGCACGGGCTTTTATTTGATATCAAGAAAAAGGGGCTGGCCCCTCAAATTAGGGGCTAAGAGGGCTCTAAAGTCTATTTGCAATAACTTTTTAGTGAACAATAATTTGTTATCAATTATAGAAGCAAAAATGTTCATTGTACAGCTGTTCATCTATACATTACCATAAGTAAGTCATATATTACGTAATTAGGGGTTTCAAGGGGCCAGAACTCAAAACTCTGATCATTAATACCTGAAAAAGGAGAAATATTTTGAAAAGCAATGTAGAACAAAAGTTGTTCAAAATAATGTTCTTAACAATATGATACCAAAAATTGTGTTGTTAGTGGCCCCGGTAAGGGGTTAAAGGGTCGGCCCCTAAAACGCATTTGTACAGATATCTCGAGAACGGTTTACAATTCATGAACACTTGTAGAACAAAATATGTTTATATTAGCGAGACCTTTTATTTGATATCAAGAAAAAGGGGCTGACACCTCAAATTAGGGGCCAGAAGGGCTACTAAGTATTTTCATAATAACTCTTTTCTGACCAATAATTTGATATTAATCATAAAGCAGCAAAGAAGCTTTAATTAAGCTTAATTTAAAACCGAAATCCGTTTTCAAATCGGACGATTCAATCCAGAGATATCGGGGTTTAAAAATTGATTTTTCCGGAAATTTTGATTCCCCGTCCTTGATTTAAAAAATAGCGTAATATTTAAAGTAAAATTAACTCGTACCAAAAATAATTGTTAAGTCGTTCTTGAACACATTCGGATTTTTTTTTGTTAAGTCGTTCTTGAAATCGGAAAGGTGTTTTTCAAGTCGTACTTAAAATCATTCGTATTTTGTTAAGTCGTACCAGGAATAATTCGATTTTTTCATATTTTATTTTTTAGTTACTCTTGTTATTGGTTTAAGAGCTCTGCTTCTGGGTTAGGGTTTACTTCCGACATTAACGGAAGACCCACTCGTTGCTTTGCAACGAGCTTTGCTCTAGTTATTATTATTTTTTTTCTTACAAAATTTGTGCAGGAGATTTCTCGGAAATGGCTGAACCGATTTTCGTGAAACTTTCAGATCTAATAGATATTAGTCCGAACTTAATATACATTTATTTATTTTGATGACGTCATTTCCGTTCTTGAGAAAATGACGTTTTAGCGATTTTCAGAGGGTCGGCTTGTCCAGGGATCTCCTCCTAAACGGTAAAAGATATTGAGTTCAAACTTTCAGGGATTGTAGACAAGAGATTGTAGATGTGCAATTTGGCATTTATATTTGTCATGCTCAAAAGGCGTTAAAGCTCGCCTGGTCTCGAAAATTGAGACTAAAAAAACGTCGTAATTTTTCATGGTTTTCTTAGTTTATCTCTTTTCTGAAAAATATTTTGTTAACACATGTAATGCAAAAAAAGTTTATATTTACAAGACCTTTCATTTGATATCAAGAAAACGGGGCTGGCCCCTAATATTAGGGAACCAAAGGGCTCTAAAGTCTTTCATCTGTAGCCTTTTACTGAGGGATATTTTGTGAACAGTTATAGAAGCAAATATGTTTATTTTACAGTTATGTATCCAAGCAATGTAATGATTTTATCATGTGTTACGTAATTAGGGGTTTTTAGGGGCCAAAATTATAGAATTTTGATCACATATATCTCAGAAAGGAAAAATATTTTAAAATGCAGTAAAGAAGAAAATATGCTCAGAATGATAAATTTAATCATATGCAATTTTCAAAATTTCGTTAAACGTCCCCTATAAGGAGTTAAGGGATCGGCCCCTTAAACGTTCTTTCCCATATATCTCAAGAACGGTAACGAATTTCTAAACAGTTGTTGAACAAAATGTATTGAGATTTAAATGACCTTTTATTTGATATCAAGAAAAAGGGGCTGGCCCCTAAAATTAGGGGACCAAAGGGCTCTAAAGTCTTTTATCTCTAGCCCTTTACTGAGGGATATTTTTTGAACGGTTATAGAAGCAAATATGTTTATCTTACAATTATGTAGCCAAGCAATGTAATGATTTTATCATGTGTTACATAATAAGGGGGTTTTAAGGGCCAAAATTATAGAATTTTGATCACCAATATCTCAGAAAGGAAAACTATTTTGAAATGCAGTAAAGAAGAAAATATGCTCAGAATGATGTACTAAATAATATGCAACTTTCAAAATTTCGTTAAACGGCCCCTATAAGGAGTTAAGGGATCAGCCCCTTAAACGTTCTTTCCCATATCTCTCAAAAACGGTAACGAATTTCTAAACAGTTGTTGAACAAAATGTGTTGAGATTTAAATGACCTTTTATTTGATATAAAAAAAGGGGGCTGGCCCCTAGAATTAGGGAACTAAAGGGCTCTAAAAAATTTCAACTGTAGCTCTTAACTGAGGGAAATTTAATGAAAGGCTATAGAAGCAAATATGTTTATCTTACGGTTCTGTATCAAAGTAATGTAATGATTTTATCATGTGTTATGGAATAAGAATTTTTTAGGGGTGATCAGTCCATAAACTATGACCAGCTATATCTCAAAAAGGAAAATATTTTGAAATGCAGGGTAGAAGGAAAGATGCTCAAAATGATGTAATTTACAAAATGCAACCTTCAAAATTTGGTTCAGCGGCTCCAATAAGGAGGTTAGGGACTGGCCCCTAAAAATTTATTTTCTCAGATATCTCAAGAACGGTAACGAATTTCTAAACACTTGTTGAACAAAGCTCTTATCCCTGAAACAAAATAGTATCTGGCCCATAGAATGTAGACCCCGTTGTTCTATTCTATATCATGTTTAGCTGTTAAATAGCAAAATCAAGATCGAACATGTATCTCAAATTCTAAAATCAGACGGAAGACCTCCTCGTTGCTCGCAACGAGATCGTGTCTAGTTTTATATTTATATTTGCAAATGAATCTATAGAAAAGCAAAAACGTTCAATTCTGTATGAATGTTTTCATGACGTCGCAATGATAACTGCACGCACTTATCGCTTGACGGGAGCTTTAATGTAAATGTAAAAACATCGTTATATTAATGATTCTGAACAGTTTGCCATTCTTAAAAGTAAATATAAGTAATAAACAGCAATGTTAAAAAGTTCACCAGGATATGAACTTGGTTGGTACGTGATCAAATCTTCTGAGAAGCCCTTTGGGCTTCACAGATTTGATCAAGTAACCAACCAAGTTCATATCCCAGTGAACTTTTTAAATTGTTGTTAATTTCTTAAATAAACTCAAGCTAATTCATTTTTCTTAAAAACTGGAGATCGCACACACAAAAAAATTAATCTAAATTTGATTTCAGTTATCATATACTATCATAACAATTTGTAATGGTTTAGACATATAATTAGGTAGTTTATAGTGATTGTATAATATGCACATTTATATGTAGTACGTTTTCTACTATGAAACCAATAGGAACACTTTCTATCTCTCTTAAGTTAAAATTTTATGACCTTTTGTTTGAATAAATAGTGATTTTGTTGAAGTTATTTGAATCATTTTCTTTTGCAGGAATCAGGACATTTACTGAGTGGTAGTCAAGCAGATAATTCACCTGTCCACCCTTCTCAAATGGCATATTTGTATTGGGAGGCCAAAGCACAAGGATTTAGTGATCTTAGGGGAAAACTTTTTGCAGTAGCATTCTTAAAATTTTTCTTCACAGGAATAGGAGATGTAAATGTTTCCTATTCTACTACAGGATGTGACTCTTACCTTAACTGCTGGGGCTACATCCAAGATGGTCCCACTGAAAGTTCATCAGAGTGTTCATACAGTGCTGATCAGAATCCATTATTGTCAACATCAAAGGATAAATATAGATCAGTGTTGAAAAATTCCAAAAACATTGCATTCGACTTGAAAGCCAATTCTAGGAAAGCCACATCGGATGTTTGTGTGTCCATAGGTGACAATTTAGTTCTGATAGCAGAGGTAGCCAATGTCAGTGACGTTGAGTGTAAGAGAATCCATCAGCTTCATACTAATATGTTGTTAAGTTTGAACAAACATAAGACTCTCTTTGGACTGTTAATACAAGGACATCAGGTTTATCTAGCAGAGTACACATTTGATCAAGCAGGAGGCTATAAGAGAGAGTTCAGTCAAAAGGCATTCAAGTACCAGAGAGAGGACCTAAAGCTGCTGTATTCTTACTTGCAGACACATTTTATGTCAAAATAAGAATTTATTGAAATGATGAAAAATCCTGGTTTTAAGTTATTGCAGTGTTAACAAATTGATCAGTTGTACATACATTTATATAATTTCATGTGAAACTTGTGCACATTCATATTCAATTTCATACAAATCACTAGTCTTCTGGAAATGATGGTGTTTGTCTTAGTTATGTTTCCAGTACAATAGGAAGGTATAGTATATTGATTTTGTGAAGCAATAAACTTTTATTTATGAGAACTTCTTGAAGTATGGTTAATTTGTTACAACGTTCAGCTGAAGTGATTGTTTATTAAATGTACATGTACTCTCATAGTGGTTTTATCAATGTTCTTGAATTCCATTTTTTATTGATTTCGTTGTTGGGTTGATGAGTGAAATTAAATGTTCATTGAAGTGTATCTAAAAACATTATGTATTTACAAGATTAGGGGTCGAACATTTACGTATGTGTAAAATTTATTTTTACTAAAATCAGGTAAACTTGATACCAACGAATATTGATGAAACCATAATCACACCCCTGCGAATGTGTTCGGAATGTTTTCTTTTTCGTTGCTAAGTATGTAATAAATCCAGAGGTGCTCGAATGAAAGTTCACGAGACTTCACCAAGATTTGTTCAGTTCCTGTGAAATTTCGAGCAGAAGTATAAGAGTTCGGATAATATTCTCAAAATACGTAAGTACTGGTCGTTTTTATATCATATCCTACTTGGATTTGTGTTAAAACATGAAAACCTTTTAAGATGTATGTCTTATTTCACCATATAGAGGTTATTTACATTAAACGATAATATTCAGATCAGAGTTATCGTTCGTGTTCAGCCACGTGTAGAGTGGCTGAAAATATAAACATTGGGTTGCTTAATAAAATCATAGCCATGTTTGATGCTTTTGGTGTGCAATACCATGTTTTTAGAAAAAATAATGGGTGTCTGTTTTGCATAAAAATCTTACTATATTGAGCCATTTTCAAGGAACATTCTGCATAAAATAGTATAGTCTGTTTAACTATTGATGGTATTATTAGGTCAGGCGCGGATCGAAAATTAATCCTCGGGGGGGGGGGGGGGGGGGATCTCTACAAGCATGCAACAACAGACAAAAACTATATTTTGTATTGTCGCATTTATTTCTAGAACACATTTTATCCACCAATTAATGAAGATAAAGTTTAAAATCAATAAACCTCTAGATTTTATATTTGACTACAAGTACCTAGATTTTATGAAATAAACTATAAACACGAAGCATGATTTTTACTGCGAAACTGAAAGGGTAAAATAAAATCACGTGGTCTAAAATTTAAATGACAATAACATTTGCAGGGGTGAATCAGGCAGAAAGACAGCTTCTGTAGGACTACTGGAAAGCTGTGTTTCCCGCACTCCGATTTTATACGCACGGACACTGCGCTACAACATTCTCCTCCTAATAAGTAAATGCGACATAATAAGTAAATGCGATCAAGTGCATACTAATGATCTGACGCACCGTGGTCAGTGGTAGCATTATATTTATATTTCTGACCTGGCGTCGACAGGCTCATCACTGTCTTAATAACACTTAATAACATAATTCTCCATGAACATAAATAAAAATACACTATCTATACAACTCATGTACTTAACCAATTTCTAAAGAATTTCCATTATGATATAGGGGCATGGTCACGATTTTGGTCAAAAATCATTTTTCTAATTTTAATGTTTACAATGCTTCAGTAAGGCATTTTTAATAAACAACCAAAATTTGAGTGTCATTTGTTGGGTTATAAGCGAGTTGCATAGCTTACAATTCTTTGATATGTATAAACAAAGATTTTGTTTACAATTTAAATATTGAAGTTAAAATTTCAGTTTTAGATCCCAAATAAAAGTTAAACGTCAGGAACTGTTTATTAATGGTTAAAATGAATAAGAAGTTTCACAAATCAGCTAGAAAAAGATTGTTTTACTGTTATATTGAACATATGTAACCAAAAACAGGCCACGAGCCTTGTTTATATGACAGGAAATTTTGAAGCACTCGATCGTCTGTATCGTGCTTATAACTCTACGACTGACTCTCAAATTTTGATTGATCAACAGAAATGCATTCCTAAAGCATTGTAAATAGTAAAAACAGAAAAAAGTTCATATGACCAAAAATTGTGACCATGCCCCTTTTATATCATATCTATCAAATTTCATTTTCCGGTATTGAAAGTAATTAATAATAACCAGCAATTATGAACAACAGTCTTAAGATAATCAGCAGAACATAGAAAAAAAACCGATACAAATACGTTTATTCTTTAGAGCAAACAGCGCATACCAGTTCTCTTCCTTGCACATAGGGTGGACACTTCAAGGAGCCACAACGAGCCTCTACGGAATAGAATAGTTTACCATTTTTATTGGCGTGACCACCGTGTAGGGTGTCTGGATCGCCATCAACACAAGTGTACATTGTAGCAGCTGGATGGTTATAATATCCTGCCATTAGGTAACCATGGTACTCCAACTTCCATCCTTTGTAACACGTTTTTCTTGCTAGAATATTATTATAGATCATGTATGACGAATGGATACGCTTGTTAAGAATTCCTACTCCTCAATGTTGTTGTATCAAGAATTTATTGAGAAGTATACCGTTGAAATATGTAGACAAAACATACTTAAAAATACAAGGAAAATACAACGAAAAGGGTGGTCACGTTTTACCCCTCAGAGTTTTTATGCATTTAATTTGACATTTTTGCACCTGCAATTTCAGCATGATTGGCATTTGTTGGCAGTATTTTTAGTGAAGCAAAATAATTTAATTCATCAAACTTAAATGAAGCTGCTTAATTTTTTTTCCAGACCTTTTTGCAATTTGCACTTTTACAAAATTAATTTAGTTTTCCTTGATATGTGTTCAGTATTATTTTTACATAATAAAATATGATGGTCAGTGATGTTTAATTAAGATTTATTAAAATTTAAGACAAAGGGCTTCAAAGGATAAATTTTTGCCAAATTTGGCTTTAAAAATTTCAGACTTTTTCTATCTATTTGCGTCATTTTATGCTGAAAGTCTATTGCACTCTCAAGACTTAAGAATATGGGGATAGCGCAAATGCCCATTTGGTTTAGTCATAAAATACAGTTTCGAAATCATTTTTTTTTCAATCGAGTATATTTACATTTTTCAGTGTCTTTGCCTGTGATAACACTACGTATCGATTTTGTACTATATAACTATATAATGCAAAAGACGCCAAATCGAGGCGCCAGCGGGCTTTGCTTATTAGCATTTAAATATATAATCGTACGATTGCTTAAAATTATATAAATATAAGTAATAAGGAATCATTCTTTGAATATTATGAGATGATAATTTCGGTCGGGGTGTGATCAAATCTATCATAAAGCCCTTTCGGGCTTTATTGGATTTGATCACACCCCGACCTAAATTATCACCTCATAATACTCAAAGAATGATTCCTTATTCCTTATATACTTGATATGTTATAATACAAGTTTACAAAAGGAAAATGTCTAACTGTATTCAGTTTTGATTGAAGAAGAATAGATTCTACAGTTTTGGTGACATTGGATCTACAACCTAAAAACCCTAGTTCTTGAAAGTTACCTGAGGTGTGGTGCTCTTACCACTGAGCCATTTAAGTCACAACAAAGTGTGTTGTTTAAAAACTACATCAGAATATGGCCAAGGATTTACGGACTTGTTTTATTTTTCAGAACGCTCAATTGTCAGGATACAAAATGACATTTTAAAAGTATGGTGGGTCATCTCTCCACGTTTTTGTTAATAGAAATCGGTTTGATTACCATTAAACCTTATTTAGACTATGAAAAAAATATGGAGCTCAGACCCACTCTATAGAAGAAAAGGTTCTAAAAATGTCATTATCTTGAGCTTTTGACAGGCGTTCGCCAGTGTAAATCAACCTATTCCAAAGATGTATCATACTTCAGTGTTACAAACCGATGTTTGGTTGAATATTCATTCAACATTCTTTTCAATAATATAAAGAAAAAATATCAGATTTGTTAACATTTTAATTTTGCAGTATCTTATCTCTCCTCATATGGGCAATTTACACGCCCTATTCACCTATCTTCTTTATACATTTTACAAAGAACCTATAGAATATGTTTTATACCTATCTACTATTTAAAATTTGCGTTATGAATAGATTATAATAAAAAGAAAACTATGTTGAAATTTGTCTAAAATTGCTTGATTTCTCTCATTTTCGTTTGAAATCCCTTCCGCACGAAAAAATAGTTCCTCCAAAAACGTGTTGTTTATTGAATTTAAGTGGGTTTTCTTTGTAAATGTTGGATTATTATGAATTTACAGGGCAAAGTAATAAAATCATCTCATTTGTGACATAACGAGAAAACTTATTCAAAAATGTTATATTATATAAATACCGAGCGCAGCGAGATGCTGGCGAAGCCCGCCTCGCGAAGAGAGGCTTAATGGTAATACGCATATATAAGAAAAATCAGTGAAAAATGATAGCTGAATCAAGGGGATTAAGGGTTAAAAAAAATTCTTCCAGCTCACGGGCGCCGCCATATTTGCCGCTTTTTTGTTAAAGAAAAGTTAACTCGATTAACATAGGACTGACACTTATCGATGTTTATTGGCCTTAAACTCGATCAAAACTCTACAAGGCATTAACCGAGAGTAATTTTAATGAAAATAATTGAATATGCAAACCTGATTAGTTTGACTTTAAGATACTGAATAAAGTAGCAAATTTTTAATTCATCAATGTCGAATTTAACGAGGCCGGGTCTAATTTGTTCTGCCCTAGATTTTTGTAATGAATTTTTTTTACATGAATTTCTACTGATATAGGACCTAATTATTATTTTAAGATAAAAAACTAAAACATTTATCACACCGTTTGTTTAAGGGGTCATCTCAAAGTTTATTAATTTTTAACATAGGACCCTATGGGATTTTGCTTAAAAGATGTCAATTTTGCTCATTTTTTTTACATTTTTTTTAAACTTCTGCCCTAGGGATTTTTTTTCTGTTCTACATATTAAAGTTATTGCTTAAAGGCATCAAATGGTCGAATAAAAAAAACCCTTTTACCTCCTGGTTTGTTCCGGGGTCTTATCAAAGTTGTTTTTTGTATGCCCAATTTCACAGTTTGCCAGATAACGGCTATTTTTTATCTGGCAAAGACGGAAATGGTGATATTTATAGTATTATTAAAACATTCAGACACATTTAAGTAATAAATAAATATATAACATCACATATAAAGGATCATTAACATAAAATGCATGGTGACTGTCTTAAAATATATGAATTAAGCTATATTTAGGCGGGTTAAGAAAACGTGACAGAGGGCTAGGCTTGCTAAACCCTCTTCAACCCGAGCCCACATATAGCTTATACTTCGAGACATTTACGTTTATTCCACAATATAATATCAATTTCACGCATCAAACGAGCTATTTTCAACAAATTTCGCTGAATATCTGCAGTTGAAACTATCACGCCATGGCGTCAACAAAGTAAAAAGATGACGTCACAATACAAATGAAACGCTGCGCGAAAGCGTGCGTACTCGTTCTGTACTCGGCCTCGTTAAGGTCTTTCGATTGTCGTGTGACGTCATTGTGAGCAATCCGGAATATTTTACCGTTATCGGTTATAATAATAGTGTTATGTGGTGCATAGTTTTGCCAATATTTCTTGATTTATACTTGTGTTTAACACATTTTAAGCTATGTAAAGTGAAATGACACCAATGTTTAACAATTCATAGAGAGTAGTTTGAGTTGAAATCGCTGAATTCAATGAAAAACTGATAAAACCGTATATAGGCAAACTTGACAGAGACCACAATTCATAATTTTTTACCAGGCAAGGTAAACATTTCTTTGCAGATTTCGATAGGATATATAATGAATTACAAATGTACCAATTTTCAGTGAGTTTGAACCATTATTTCAAAAGTTATAGACGTTTTATGTTGCTAAACTGTACTTATTCATGGTTGAAAAATCAAAATGCACTGTAAATGTGATAGCTTTCATACTGGCAATTTTAAATGGCCTTAAAATGTTAAAATACTTAAAATAAAGGATTGCGATTAATTTCTTCTAAAAATTGCTTTATTATATCGAAATTAGTTAAAATAAATGTGATGTTTGATAAGAGAGCAGTCGTTGCTATAACTGTCCTGATAGTGTACTTGTGTTAGCTCCTACAGCATGAAAAAAATATTTGCAACATACCAATATTTAACTTTAATTTGATTGTTTGCATATTAATCATCAAATTTAAACAAAAATTACACAGATTAATCCATAAAAACATCGAGGGTGGAGAAACCTTAATAGGCACTGAAGCAAGAAAAAAAATGTCGGCATCACGGGTCTTTCTTTGGCCTTTTCCGAAGACAAAACTTGTTTTACGCATGAAACATGACGTCATAATGTACAATTAGCACGCTACGTAAAGGGCGCTTTCCATTAACGTTGCCTCGCCGGCGACGTTATCAGGGAACGGTTGGCAACGACACAATGCTCCAACGAGGACGATTGCAGCTTAAAACTGATAATTACAGTCTTAAAATTTGGTCCAGACATTTTGGTTACTGCAGTTTTCAGGTTTATCGATATAGTAGAAGAAACTTTAGATACAGAAATCCAGTTTTGTAAAATATGGTAACCTAGGCGCTATATTGTTTCCTAATCGGCAATGATAAAATGCGTTGCCACAATCGCTCGCCGGCGGCGCGCGTTCCAGCATTCGGCGACGTATGCAACACCGGCAAATCCGGCGATGCCGGTTAAATGGAAAGCACCCTTAGTTACACGTTGATTTATGATTTGAGTAGGCAGGCGGATCCTACTGTGCACGTTTCAGGTTAATTCTCTCTTTTACAAAAATCAAAGTGTACTGTCTCCGTTTAAACCCCAAAAGATCTGCGCTCGGCCCCACGGTCACATCGTTTATATATCAATACAAATAGTCATCTGTTTCACCTGGGAACATTTTGACGACGGATCTATTTCGAAGAAGGCAAACAGCACAGGGGATGTCATGTTGATGAAGCGTTGGCAATTTGCCAGGAGATGTGTTTGTCTCATATTCCGCGCCAAATACATAAGCTTTGTTTCCATTAATTCCATCCCTGTAAACCCCCCACTCTGGATCTCTGGGTAAACAAAGAGGATCAACTGCTGCTCCCACGTGGTCATACCTTGATCCACCAGTAAAGCCTGTGATAATGTCATTGAAAATATTAATTGAGTATGTGTTTGATGGTATAAATGGACATGATACATGTAGGTAATAAATGCACCAAAACTGCATCATACAACAGTAAATATATATATATATATATATATATATATATATATATATATATATATATATATATATATATATATATATATATATATATATGCAATCCAGCATCTCAAAATATACAGATTCAGATCATTTATTTCTAATTCAGATACCAGGGCAGACAAGTACATGGCATATTATATTTACATCTACCAAGTATTATTCCCTTTTTTTCTTATTGAAACTTATATAAAGTTAATTCATAACTTTATAGAAACAGCAGCGGTTGAAACTGACAAAAAATTGACACGCCCTCTACCTACAGCGACCTAAGAAAAAATCACGGACTGCATGAAATACATGTAATCATGATAATGTCAGACTAGCTCAAAGCTCAAAGACGATTTGACTGTTTCTATTAGGTAACAAACTTATGAACATTAACAGTTATGTAGTGAATTCTACTTACTTTTCATAATCAATTTAATAATTAACTCAAAGGGAGATATTAATATAAACAATTAAATGTTATCTTTGATGATTCATGCGGGTTATGAAGGTAGTGATCATTGCAGAAAAAATTACGTACATATGACCCGCTAAAAAGGGTTATGTATTTTTTTTCTGCAATGAACGAATCACCAAAGAAAGTATTGTATTGTTTAAACAATTCTGATTGGTTCAGACGCAATTGATAATCCGTTCTATTACCCTCAGCGTTAGCAACACACTTGGAAACGGGTAACACAACGAATTGTTACATGCGCGTAAACTATGCGCATTCGGTTTTCCATAGAATTCACGTCATTCATATATAAAAGCAATTAATTTTTCTTTAAAATTAAGACATTCAGCTTCGCGTCTGTTGCAATGGTTTTCACGGGGCGTCTTAACCTCCTAAACAGGCACTATTTCTATAATTACACCAGTTTATATGTTTTCTTAGTCATATATTTACATTTACTATCTTTCCTCTGTTAAATTGAAATGACTTATTTGAGTGATAGTTATGCATAAAACAGAAGACCCAATCACCAAATATTTCCTTTAGTAATCCTCGAAAAACAAGAACTTTCCATGTTAACATTTAAAAGAATCAAATTTATTTATATAATTTAGTGCCAAAGTTTATAGTTGTCGGTTAACAGAACGGAAATAAAATTGTGTAATTAGAATTTTTAGCGTTGTGTATTTTCTTTGTCGGCAGAATACAATCGCTCTTCTATTAATGGCGCAGTACTCGTATAAAAAGGCAGATATTTTGAAGTACCATAATTGCGGAAAGGGAATATAAAGGTAAAAAATGTTGATTCATTAATTTTTTAAAGATGTGGTCTCAAATCTGCAACTGTTATTTTCTTAAAGCGCTATTGTATTACAGATTACAGAATGCTACATAAGAACATAATTAAAACATACCAGAGAGAACAACCTCGGCATTCGTAGGACATGACCTCTTCCCCCATCTTGTGTAAACAACGCTACTCTTATTTGTACCTTAAAATATTAGTAAATACTACCTTAAATTATGACGAGTTTGGACTTTTCCACGTTTGATACTAACTGAAGTTTAAGTTAATGGTTGGATGGTGAGCTACAGATATTGTATCGATAATATCATCAATTACGCATACATGTATATAGATTGAATTAGTATACCTTGTATCTTTAATAAAGTACCCTCTGCCTTTTCTTTAAAGGTCTTCATTGATTTAACTGATTTCTCAATATAATCTGTAAACGTTTCGAATTCTCGCCTCAATGCGTCCACTTGATTCGATCCTGTGTTGGAGGACAATTGTCCCGTCAGTTGTCCTGTCAAATAGCCCTGTAGTATGACCTTACTACTGGCATCATTTGTTCCAGCAAGTGCTATAAACAGAATCATGGGTAACACAGGTACAGCCATAATCTGAAATGCCAAAAAAATGGGGAGTGACATATATGCAATATCTAAATGTAAGAATTATATATAATTCAAATATATGTATATTAATGCATATGTTGGGTAACACAACAGTATCTATTTCTTATACTTTTAAAGTCAAATAATGGAAAAAAAGATGTATTCTTTTATAAAAACCCCATTCTTAGCTTATTGAAATGTTCTATAGGCCGTATTCAACGATGGCATTGTGATGTTGGCAATCAGAATATTCTTATTTCAAAAGAGCTGGATGGTTGTTTTTTGTTTTTTTTTTGGTTATATTTTCCTCATTTTGACGAAATGTTCCGTATAAAAATTGATAATTTTTAAAGCTAAAACGTTTTTGGAGTTTCTTTTTTCTTCTAAATAATCGTTCATGGCCAAAAATATCATATTTAATAGTAAGGAAAGGTCTGGTGGTTAACTTGTGGACCGATGACCTAGCCTCCGTCAGTTTGAATAACCGTAAATAAACTATATGATAATTAGTGATGACGTTATATTTGTGCTCATTGCGCATGTATTAGCAAAGTGTATTCATTTAAGCATTTTTTGGATATCGTCGGTCCTATAACACACCAAGCGGTTCAGACAAATTAAATACAGCGAATTAGTGCTTATATTTATATCCGTACTGATATCTATTTTTATGATAGGACACATGCCACAATTATTTTTCCCTCTTCTTCCTTTATACAACAAATAATCATATAAAAATTCCACCCGCTCGAATCAATTTAAATATAGCATACCTATAAAATGACACTAGTCCAACAACATATCCAAACCATAGGAAAATAAATCGAGAGGGAAATGAGATATGGTCCCTAAATAACTCCTACCATGAAAAATCCACTTTCACGATGGAACATGTGTAAACATTGACCTCTTAACACTATTTCTATTGCGCCTTTAAAGATAATTTTTCTGGTTTCTTACCTGCCTGTATTTTTTTCAATTTTTCTGCTTTCCATCAATACTTTAAAAAGAACCAAATTCGCCCGCCCATTTAGCACCCTTGGCAGTTTTTGAAATAATACATACGTTTTTTGAAATAGACCCACTTGCGTGGTCAATGAGCACGGAGTAAAAAAAGTGGCCTGTGACTTGAAATATATGTGTATCGTCGTCGTAAAGCCACTATATACGCTCTTAGTTAGGGATATGAAAAATACATGGAACTGCCATGTTAACTTGTTATTTAGTTTGCTTCCGCGATTAAAAATATAGTGCCAGAAAGTTTGGAGAGAAAAATCTTTTTTATCAACGAGTAGAAATTATTTAATGATTATTTTTCATTAGACGATATCAAATTGGATAAGTAAGATTAAAGGTTTTATGTAATCTTTCAAAGATAAGAATACTCAAAACACGTGATGACGTTAATATTTGTGCTCATAACACATACATTAGCTAAGTGTATTTATAGCTTAAAAATCTTCAACTTCAACTTTCTTTATTGCGTAAGACATACATCTTATTGTATATGAAATTTTTTATAAATAATATGTGCAGCACATTGCATTGATTTACTAACAAATGGTAATAGCAATGAATATGTAATACAGTGATAATAGCATTGGAGAATGTACAATTCAACACATCGATTTAATTAAAACAATTGTTTAAAAAATAGTATATTAGACAACATGTAGTTTGAAGGCATGATGCAAGAATTTTTCTAAGTTACAGAGTTCTCTAACATTGTTTACACATAATAGCTGTATAAATTTATACATTGATTGTTTTAATCTAACGTCGCAGAATTTGATGCATACATAAGGGGAAATGTACACTTAATGTAAATATAGGTAATTGAACGCCACAGTTTTCAAATGCAAACATAAGGCGATATATACACTGAATGTAAATATAAATGAGCGAAATATGTGGTGCCCTGTCGAAATATACCTTATTTCTATCTATCACACTTTAAAAAAAAAAAAATCATTTGATAATTTGGAATATGTTTTAAGTAAGCTAACTAAGTTGGCAGCTTCGCTTTCCTCGCCCCCTTCTTAATCGCGTAAATTTTACTTAACATGATTTAATCATTACTAAAAATATCCTTATATGTACATTATATTTAGTTCATCGTAAACATAATGGATTTTATTTTATAATTTAATTGTTCGGAACGATAAGGTTTTTTACGATTTTTTTTCAAATATAGAAAACGATTATATAAGACGACCAAAAATCATACGATTACGATTAATCATACGATTAGCAGTAAAAATGGAGAATGGCTCTCATTCATCGACTAGGATTCTACGTTATAGTGAACACAAATATCAAAAATTTCATTTCGGTAAACGCAAGCATTAGTATGACACATTACATTGACTAAAATTGACGTTAATAACTACATTTATGTAAAGTGAGCAAAAAAGTTTTACCCTGTTAAATATTACATTACCTACTTTACTGAACCCTGTCGTTATCATCAGTGTTAACATTTAGTATCAACAGTTCTGTAATGGCCTGTTTTCCCAATCGTTTTTGGTGGTATAGAAATGCTGGCTAAAATTAAGGATATTTATTTCGATGCAGTATATTGGTTTCCAAGCAGCTGCAACAGTTTGTTCAAATATTTCTGTTTGGCTTTCATGTTACAAAATCTAAACTGTGTAAATATTTTTACATGAGTAATATCATAAACCGCTTTCCAGTGAAAAATCAAGAGATCGTAAATATTTCAAACTGGTGTACCAGACGTATATAAGAGGTGTACTGAAACATTGTACCCAAAATGTTGTTTGCATAGATAAAAAACTAAAGAGAGCCTATATACAATGTACATGTGTGCATCACGTTTGCTTTGAAAATTCAGTGTGGTATCAAAACACATAACTAATATATATTCATTTTAAAATAATTCATAACTTTTTATCGGAATTCATTACGATTCATATTCGCTAATGCATCATGAAGTGATACAGGCTTATATCAGACAGAAACTAATGAACTAATTTAATTTTCTTACTCATCTTTGACTAAGCGTTACCACAATCCATTCAACATTTTAAACCGGGCTTTGCTAAAAGCAAAGTCCTGGTAGTAGAAATGTAAATTGCTAAAGTTTTTATAGATAGCACAACCGCAAAAGTAAGGAAAAAAACCAAACAAACAGTAAACAGCGCAATACATGTATAAAATATCAAAGGAGCGCAGTTTTTAGTACTTTCAAATTGGTACTACTAATATTTTTAGACATATGAGTATAAAACTTGTTTTTTGGAAAAATTGTGTATAATTAGGAAGGAAAGCTAACCAAGTGTGTTATGACATCGAAATAAAGAAATATTTAACATTTAGAACACTCTTGTATATGTAAAAATGAACATTATAAATATCGTTGTAACCAATCATATATCCAAATATTTTCCAGATTGTTTGTATCTCTCTTTTTATTTTCAATTTTAAATTCTATTCCTTTTTAATAGTAGTCACACGCATATTCAGAATGTTTGTTCTAATTCTTTACTCTTTCATCAATTTTGAATTATTTTGTTCCATTTAAACCTGCTCGATTTCTAAGTATTTTTTTTTTATGATGTAAACTCAACCTATGTTTCATGTTATTATTTACAAGTGTAAAATGTATACGACGTAATCGTTATATTATAAGACAATGACTATATTTAATTTGAAGAAATGGGTATAGTTTGCAATCATCTGAACTTATGCACAATGAGAGTAACTCTAACTTATGTTAAATGTAGCAGATTCATATACTATATATAGTGAATAAGCACATGCAAACATGACAAACTCTGAACACTTGTACTTGCATTTATTCATATTGACATCTATGACGACTAGAATGTGATCATATTACAATAATTAATCTTTAGAACAGACTGCACAGACAAGTTCTCTTCCCCTCGCGTATGGTGGACACTTCAGAGATCCACATATAGCCTCGACTTGGTAAAACAGGTAACCATTTTCATCTCTCCGACCTCCTTGAATAGTGTCTGGATGCTCGTCAATACAGGTATATGTTGTGGCGGCTGGATGATTAAAATACCCCGCCATCAGGTACCCTTTGTATTCCAACGTCCATCCCTTGTAACAGGTCTTTTTTGCTACAGTGACACAATTTTTTCCCCCATTAATCGATGCATCAATAAACTTTCTCGGCCAAGGCATTGATTATTGAAAGTAGACGCAAAGGTAATAGCTGTGGGATCGATTAAACTCAATATTTAATAATGTGCGTTTTTAATATTTCATTCTAAAAGCTTATCTGAATGATAAAACCTCTTTACCGGGAAACATCTTTACAATTGATTTTTTAGGTATCAGGCAAACAGCACATGGAACATCATGATCATGAAAATTGCGCATGTATCCAGGTAAGGTGTTTGTCTGATATTCCGCGCCATATATGTAGGCTTTCTGGCCATCAGTCCCATCTCTATAGACCCCCCACTCAGGTTCCCGGGGTAAGCACAGGGGTTCCACAGCTGCTCCCCGATTGTTGTAAAGTGATCCTCCAACATAACCTTGAGTAGAGTTGATTTTTGAATTCATCATGAAATGATGTTACAAACCCAACCAAATAAAACTAGTTGACACTAAATTAAGCATATTTACCCGAGTGAACCAGTTCAGCGTTAGAAGGACAAGTCTTTTTTCCCCATCTTGTGAAAACAACGCCACCGTTTCCATGTTTATTTTCTTTAAAAAAGGCGAAATATCGAAAGCAAGCGCTTTGATCAGGAATACATGCATTTATGATCGCTAAACAGACTAATATTTATATATTGATATTGTTATAGTTTCATCTCACCCCGAATATGATTAATTTTGAAATACAATTTACCTTTAATCATTCTTATATCAGCTTCTGTCTTTTCTTTAAATTCTGCCATAGAAACCCTCATGGCATGAGTAAAGTTCTGGAATGCACGATTCATATTTATTGATTGACGCGTTCCAACGGCAGGCGAAATCCGGCCTGCCAGAAAATCTTGCAGTATGTCCTTACAGTTCTCTGTAGGATTTGCAGCTTGAGACATGGCGAACAGGGTTAGAAAAATAGGAACACTCGTCATCTGTGAAAACAAAAACAACCATATGGACGTTAACACTAACAATAAGATTGTAGCACCATATCTAAAAGTTTGAAATCAAATATTAAGTGGACATCCATTTTCTTAACAACGTATCTGATATCTTACTTGATGTGTTTGTTTTCTTTTTAAGTCTATGAATTACATAGACTGAGCTTTGACGACCATTTTATATTATTTAATTGTTATAAAAATTACTTTTTTATTTCTTTGTTTTTATAGAAATTATTGAATTAATTTAATGACGATATCAGCTTAAGTAGCATGACTATAGTTTATATGCATGATTTTGGTTTCGTACAAGGAAAAGGTACATGTCATTTAATATATGAAATGTTGAGTTCACAAATTACTGCATCCGATTATATGTACGTACGTTCATCACCATCAATTCTTTCAAATTCTTTGAATGAATAATGTAGCGTTGTGCAACTATGAAAAAAGATAATAAAATTTGTAGATTTCATATACAAAATTGTTTATTCAAATTAAGAAGAATAGTTATGTTTCAATATAAATACGTGACTTAGCTTTCTTTAGATCTTCTTATACATATGCAGATACCCAAGGTAATACTCGTAGTTTTCAAAGATTCTGAAGTTTTCAAAAATGCATTCTTGGAGGCTAGTTTAACTCATCAGAATAAAATGTTAATAAAACGTACATAATGAATTAATATTAAATATGATTTTAACTTTTTGGTTTTTTAAAATAGACATACTATAATATTTGTGTCAACTACAAAACATAAAGTGTTCTTGATTTATTTTTGTGTGTTAACTATAGAAATTTTACTGTTTATCTGTATGCCGCAATCCTACTTTTGATTGATAAATAAGGACTTATATATACTCTACATCATTATTATTTACAGTAATGACATTTTTTATCGTGTAAGATATATGCAAGCAACATCATAATGGTATAAAAGCTATTTTTTAAAAGTAATCTGAAAAATATAATAAATTCAAATACATTACCAAGAACTGTTTTTACCTTCTAATTGGTGTTAGATGCATTGTGTCAACCGTTTAAACTTAATATATAGTATGGGCAAGTGACAGTCGTGTTTATTTTTGCCTCATTAAATATTGTTCTTTTGTGTTAATATTTTACTCAAACACAACGCGGTATAATGACATATTGTTCAAATAACTTTATCTCAAAATGCACAAAGACTGTCAAGTCGTTTGAACTATTTGGACATAGAATTTGACCTGAGGCAGAGGTTACTATTGGTACTCTGCATGTTTTTCAACAGACGTTACCACGCACGTTCTAGAGATACGCTGGATTGTAACGTAATTATTAAAATGTGTACATCTAGTGGAATTTTAAACTGTAATCGGCGTTTAATGTTTTGATATTAATATCTATCAAGTCATGTAATGTTGCTCATTGTCGTTAGACAGAAAAAAAAAACCTTGTGTGTCTCTCAAAATTATCTATTCGGATAATTCCGTTTACTTGTTAGAGTTCAACGCAAGAGCATCACGTAAGGTAACTGTATATGAAATATTTCATTAATGTTATATTCATGTAATTCAAATACGAATTATTGTTCAGAAAGAAGAATGCTTAAATGTTTTGTTCCAATTCTCTTTCGCAAATTTACAGTTCGTTATACAATTGATGTATTTTTGCAACTTTTAAATCTAAATTAAAGTAAAGTTGCACTTTACGTTTGACTTTTTAAAATTTTAATTATATTTTTTTTTCAAGGGAACTTTTTGGGTTGAGTAATTGGATTTATTATGCAAACATCACTAACGAGAGGGAGGAGAAGGCCGGATAACAAGTAGGGAATAGAAAACAAAATACCTAACCAATGAAAACAAAATACCTAACCAATGTTTACCTTCAGAAGTTTGTTTAAGTGTATTTCAAAAAATTTTTTTTATAAAAAATAGAATAATGAGAAAAAAAAAAAATAAAAATCACAAGGTATAATTTTTTCCAAAATAAGCACAACAACTTCACCATATTTCTTAATCTTGTGCCTTCTAAATGCTTGGTCAAATACTTTTTATACTGATGTGCCTTGTTATAAGTAGCTGTGACATTTGCGTGCTGTCCCTAAAAAGAAAGTGTGTGCTCTTTCAAATAAATCAATTAATTTGATTCTTTATTTAATCAACAAGTTGCTGTACAATTACAAAAAATCATCAAATTTTGTGTCTTTAAAAGAAATGAGAAACGATAATTGACCTTACCAAGAAAACTCAAGTTGTTAAGCAAACAATATCTCATTGAATGTTTTCCTTGTATATTCTTTATAAAGCGTCATAAAAAAAAGCATTTCCATGATCCTCATGTACAATCTCTTTGACAATTGTTTAATCAATTTGTTCAAAAGTTTCCTAGAAACTTTAACTTCTAAATTCCTGTCCATAACGAGACGTTTTTGGAAAGATTATCAAGTTTAAGTGCAGATTATATTAAGCGGTGCTGAGGAGCGAAGGTAGAGCGTTGCGCTTTTGGTCGTTATGATTTTAGAGTCCTGTATTCGGAACCTGCTGTCGGCGCTTATGAGATTTTCGTTGAAATCATTTTGCCATGCTTATTTATGGTATAGTATGCTTACTCTATACAGTGTAACAACCCTTTGTACATTAAATAGAAATATAGTAAATATAAAGAGACAAACAGAAAGAAAACACAAACCATATCAACATTTTGAAACGTATAATGTATACAACGATAACGTTATGTTACTAAGCAATGATAATATTTAATTTGAACAAATTGGTAAACTTTGTAATCATGTGAACGTATGCACAATTATAGTTATTCTTACTTACGAAAATATGTATCAGATTCATTTAAGATATTGCTATTGCATAACCAAATGCAAACATGACAAAATATAAAGCCATTTAATGCCTCTCAGATCAATGGGATTCAATATTCGTCTATTTGCGTGTTTTATTTGAATCTAAATTGTTATCAGAATGATGAAAAAAAAACCTCTTTACCGGAACACATCTTTACAATTGATTTCTTAGGTATCAGGCAAACAGCACATGGAACATCATGATCATGAAAACTTCCCATGTCTCCAGATAAAGTGTTTTTGATATTACGCGCCAATACGTATGTTAGCTTTCTGACCATCTGTTTAACCTTTATAAACCCCCATTTTTCCCCCATCTTGTGAAAACAACGCCACGGTTTCCATTTTTATTTTCTAACAGAATATGTGAAACATTTGAGCACAGCGTTTTGGAATCGTAATACATGAATATATGTTTTATAAACCATACCAGTTTTAACTTATTAAAATGCTGAAAGTTCCAACATACAAATTTACGATTCATTTTGAAACGCAATTTGACCTTGAATGTCTTATATAGGCCTCTTCTTTTCCTTTAAACTCTACCATGGAAAACCTTATGGCAGTAGTAAAGTTATGGATTACATGCGTTTTATTTTCTGCTTGACGTGCTTTAACAGCAGATGAAATTTGGCCTGACAGAAAACATTGGAATAAGTCTTTACAGTTCCCTGTGGAATAAGCGGCTTGGGACACTGTGACCAGGGTTAAAAACGAGAAAATCCGTCATTTGTAAATAAAAGATAAGCATGTTTTCTATAATAATTAGACTGTGGCTCTTTGCGTTAAATGTACAAGTAAACGTAATAAGGCACTCTCGTTTTTGAAAATGACGGAAAGAATATATTTTAGTGGACAACAAACATTTACTTTCCTAATGACGCATGTGATTTATGAAATGCGGTATTTTTTCTGTATATACATATTTTATACATTTTGTTTATATTATAAAAACATATATTTTTTCATTATTCTTAACGTTATAAATATTATGATTATTTTATAGAAGTGATATAGTAATGGGCGATGTAAGATTTTGTAACATAACTAAATTAAAGTACAAAGAAACATGATTTTATTTCAGCAGAGAGCAATGCATGATACCTTTTAGAGGAAGAAGATCGTTTTAACACAAAGGTGCATGTTTAAGTTTTCTGCAAAGAAAACTGTTTCTATTTTTTCAAGAAATAAATTCATTATTTTTTTGTTTTATTCGATATGTAATGATTTGGGCAGTTTACTGTTTATAAAGTGCGAAGCAGTTTATAAAAAAAAGTGTAAACTCTTTTAAACTATTTTTAATCGTATAACACTAAAATCACTGCCTATAGTTTATTTTTCTTAATTGTAAAAAAAAAAACCGCTTATTAGACCTTTTGAAATGATACCAAATTTTACAAAATTTAAACGTAACGTCAAGCAGATTGATAGGTTTGTAAGTTTAGTCTTATTAATAATAAATTAGGATTTGGACATGCTCGTTATTTTTTGGACGTATACGTTATTTGTTCAAAGGAATTAGTTGTTTGTTCGGAGAAAAATAAATTTGTTTTGGCAAATATTTTAATATTTTTGACAAGTAATTCAAACTCTGATATGGCAAACAAACGTAAACAAGGATCTATTAAAATTTACGAAGACGTTTGTCAGAGCTATTCAACTTAACGTCTTAACTTACTTAACTTACAATTACTAATGTAAGAGGCATAATTATGCAATAGTTTTAAACAATTTTGAAAAAATAATATATTCCCTTTTTTAAGATTAATTTAGAGTCCAATCTTTCATACATGTACATGAGGTCACCGATCACGGTCAAAATGGGTGTTATGTCAGCAACAAGCAACATAATGTCGAAAGTTATATCTCTTTCAATTAGGCTTTAATTAAAATGACATTTAAACCTCAAATTAGATATTTTTCTGATTTTCTATATAGCAAAAAGATACCGGGATAAATTGTTTTTTTTCTTCTAATTGAAATCAGTTACAAAAGACAGATATTCTTTTTGAAATATTGACTAAAACGTTCGAGGGTATGATAAGGCAACTCTCAGCGTCGTAAAAATTCCTCTGATCGATATGACGTCACAATAAGCAGCATGATATCATATTTTACTCAGAAACATGTCGATTTTAACTTAATCTCTGGTTTAATCATAAAAACTACAGGTGTAAAATATCACTAGAAACTCTTCTGACTGAATATATCTTCTATATCTCTGTTTTAAGAATAATTATCATTGATGACGTCACAAGCATGTTTAAAGAGAAGACAATGTCGGGAGACATATCATTGGAATACAGTGTAAACAATGCCGATATAAGACTTATTTAATACCTAAGATTTAGATGAGTGTCAGTTAGGATACTGTCCGGATAATACAGGCATGGGTATTTTGTTTTATCAGCGGGTCTTATAAGCTTAAGGTAAGCAGATCGACATTTAAATGGCTTGACCAGCCTTTCCTGTGTCAGTGTGTACAAAATAGGCAAAAGAGTAACACTGCCCTGGATATCATAAGGGACAGCATTTGTAAATATCAGCAGTAAATGTCATAAACTACTTGAAAGTGCTACTAGAATCCTGTGCTTTGTTGTTGTAAATGAAAAATACGTAGAGTTTTCAATGAAATTAAAGAAGTTAAGAGGGTTTCCGATAAATTTTGACAATATCTATTTTATGCGATTAACAATAGGATTCTAGCAGTAAGACTAATAAACATGGACTAATTGCTGATCGAATTATTGTAGCAAACATTCAAATAAACTTCGGGGTATTGATACACTTTTTGATTTTTTGTTAATGTAAAAAAGTGATCTATTTTTAACTGTCACGTGATACCATGGCATGGCAGCTTCAAAGATCGAGTCGATTCCAAAGTAGAAATATAATATTTTGGTAAACACATTCACTCGGAATTAATATTCAGAACTGTTTTCATAATAATAAACATTTATTAAATTGATCATAATTTTAACGGTCAATAAACTCGAATTTGCCTTAACCTACCCGCATTGACGTCTTCGGACGTCACGGTGCAACGAGAAATTCAAACAGTATCAAATCTAACTCGGGAAAAGCATGTAAAAATATATGAAAATACTCAATAGTACAAATAGTAAGTCAAAACTGAATTGCAAATTTAATTCTAACTGCAATACAAATTGTTTGGGTGGTAGTAACTGTATATTGGACATCAAACAGTCCGGAAAAGACTTGTCTAGAACATCTGTAAATATTTGGTCAAAAGGATAAGCACCGTCATCTGACGTTCAGATTTTTCTATACAGTAAACTTTGAAACACATACAACGACCTTGTCAGCAAATACAATCTTCAACTGGGGCGCATGCTGACTGATGATTTTCATGTTAATTGTTAGATCATAATTAATCACCTAATTGTCTACATACTTTTCCATTTCTTTTCATGATTACGACAAAGAGCACCCGGCGAGTGTGACCGGTCAGCAGAGGATGCTCACTCCTTCTAGGCACCTGATCCTACCTCTATCTATTTGGAGGTCCGTATTGCTCTGCTTTGAATTTATATTTTGTTTTATGGATTTTTGAGATTGTTCACGGTTTGTTATTATCATTTTTATGTGTATTATTTGAAAAAAATGTAGAATAATTGCCATTTATTTAGGATTAATGACATTTTTAAAGAACTTACTTATGATTCTCGAACAATTGTGAGCAAATGAGATGTAAACCAGTGTAGTGCCGTTTTTAATTGTAAGATGAAAGGAAAATAGGCGTGCTATAAGAAAGGGGTGTTTCTATACACTGTAAGTAGGTAATTTCGACGTCATGTTTTGAATGTGACGGTGTTCAATGGTGACAAAACATTTTGTTTTTAAATTCGGGAATTAAAAATACCTTTTGCATCAAATAGACTGAAACTTTGCATAGCATTATAATAAATGTCGGTGCATACACATTGTCTTCGTATTTTTTATTGACCCTCGTACATCCAAAGAAATTGCTGATTCGTCCCAAGAAATCCTAAATCGTTCAAACAAATAAATTATTTCTTCAAATAGTTATTCGTACGAATGGTATTTATTTATTTTTTAGCTGGCTCACACAACCATAGATTTTAAGTATAATATATAAAAAATATATGTATGAAAAAAAGGGTGAAGAAAAAAGATTAAAAAAGACATTAAAATTACCATATGGGTTTTATTCTTTGAGAACGCACACACCAGTTCTTTTCTGTGTTAATTGTTATAAGAATATTCAAGGAATGGTATCGTTTTATTCCTTAGAACAGACAGCACACACAAGTTCTCTTCCTTTTACATATGGAGGACATTTCAAGGAGCCACATGTAGCTTCTACTAGGTAAAACAGTTGGCCATTTTTATTTTTAGATCCACCGTGGAGAGTGTCAGGACGACTGTCAACACAGGTGTAGGTTGTTCCAGCTGGATGGTCATAATACCCCGCCATAAGGTAACCATGGTATTCCAGTGTCCATCCTTTGTAACACGTTTTCCGCGCTAAAACACCAACTAAGCTTTTGTTTAATTGCAAAGACGTACAGTTGCATACAATGCTTAAAATGTCTAAATCAAACATACTATTAATCTCTCTAAAAATTTTCACGCACATATCTGTCATTCTCCTATCATGTTGATCTGAAATTTAATTTTTGATTTTATTACTAAAGTTTATTCCCTTTTATAACTTAAGATTTATGCTATATGATAAAATATCGATGTTAAGTTTTAAAAACATTTTCCCTTCATTTAACTTGTTAAAGAATATAAATCACTGTTGTCAACAATAACCTTGCTGAAATTACGTAGAAAGAATGAAATCTAGAACGTTTATTGACGTCTTTGAAAGTGCGTAGACACTCATTTTTTTAATAGATAAACAGTCTGTAAGTTCCCAACACAACAGAAATACTGACGTACACAAGCTGGGCACCTTATAAGATATCCAAAGGCTCAATGTTAGATTTATGAGAAAAAACTATGTACTTTGCGGTATGTTATATTTGGAGTGACGACAAAATAGTTCTAATGAATAAGTTTTTGGCGCCAGAATAGCTTTCTATTACGCCAAGATTTAAATTGAAAAGAAAACCAAACCCTCAGTGGTACCTACACACATGTGAGATGGTTGCGTTTCATAGACGATCTTGAGATGATATCGGTCGAAAACCGAGAAATCATTATGATTTCATAACTTAACTTTTGCGAAGTCTTTCCATAACTCAACCAAATTCAGGTTTGATATTTCCAGTTTTAGAACGCATTTTTGGAGACTACAGTAACTCAATGAACAGTTCTGATATTAGTAACAAATATTTATCAACCTATTTGTTTTAATTTATACTTGCCTGGAAACATCTGAACAACGGACCTTTGGCGAACAAGACAGACGGCACATGGGATATCGTGATCATGAAGAGATTTTATGTAGTCCTTAAACGTATAAGTCTCATATTCTGCACCATAAACGTACGCTTTGCTTCCATCATGCCCATCAATGTACATCCCCCACTCTGGATTTCTCGGTAAACATAGAGGTTCTACTGCTGCTCCTTTGTGATCATAAAATGAACCTCCGGTAAACCCTTTATCAAATATGGAAGACAAAGTAATAAAAGAATAAGTTTGTGAAAAGTTAAGGTTTACATACAATCAGGGGCACAAACGTTCCTTAATAAGATTGACAAACTACAATTTAAAGCCCCTATACTTCTTTTATTCACTTTCAAATAACTAGGTCAATAACCTACTTTAATGCTAGAAATTCTGGAATGTTTTTTTTTTCAAAATATACGTAAATATGGTTGGAATAAAACATGCTATACTTAAAATACATAACGTCAATTTACTGCTACATTCTAAGTGGGTCGATTTTTTTGTCTTTTTAAAAATATTTCGGTGATAATAGATTTTTTTGTGTTCTTACGCGCGTGTCCTTTGATAATTCTATTTTGGATTTTTAAATCTTAAACAAACTGACGTTAAGAGATAAATTCTCTGTTAATTGTTAAAGAAATATATGAAAACTTTCAAAAATCCTTTTGAATTTATTTTCCGCGTTTATAATATATGGTCAGAGTTAATGACATCTTTAGCTTTGAGTATTTTGAATTATTAAAAAAATATTCAAATAAATATACTGGGCTTCAAATAAGATTAAGAAAAAAATATTTGATAACCATCATTCATATTCTTTGCAAGACGATATAAAAAAGAAACTATGCACTAGCGGCCCTTTAAATGGTAAAACCATAGCGCGTAGGAGTTTCTTCTATTATGTTACTTCTGATCAAATAAAGGTGCAAATGCCATACTTAAGCTATAAACATACATGTAGCAATTACAAGCTTACGTTGACCCAATACTAGACGAACACGTAAACGTACGATGAATTTTTGACGGAACATCAAACGTTCAATTATTTTTTAGCAAATAAAATTTTACAAAAAACTTGTACACCCATTTTATGTCCACAATTTTCGGTACTTTCTCTATTTTCTATGAAAAATTTAATTTGGAACTTACTTACCAGAAGGGCTTTGTAATTTTTTTTTATTTACCTGAATGGACTAACTCGGCATTGATAGGACAAGTTTTCTTTCCCCACCGCGTATAGATTATGCTACTGTTTCCGGTATCTGTTTAAAAAACCTACAGAATTAGTTATCCTCTTAATTCATGCACATGTAATTCATTATTAGAGACTTATGTTACCTTAACACGTAATAAATATAGTTCTGTATACACCTACGTGTTTTTACTTTAGATTCCATTTTTTCCTTAAACTTTTTCATTGATTTCTCCATGACGTCTGTAAAACTTTTGAATTCCCGCCTCAAAGCTTCTACTTGGTATGCTCCTAGAGCAGACGACAGTTGACCAGTCAGATAACCCTGTAGCATGTCTTTACAACTTCCGGTGTTCGTCCCCGCTTGTGCAACAGTAACAGACATTAACAGCCATAGAAACTCCATTTTCTGAGTCATATTTACAAAAAGTAATGCATGAAAAGTTTGCATTCTCAATTTAGTTTTATCTGGACAATCTGCTGTTTTATTACAAAAATAATATTTCAATAACCAACCAAAATAATTTCGTTCTCTTTTAACAAAATGTGACATTTTCTTTGTTTTCTATAAGTGATTTATGATTGAGATACCTAAAAAGCGCAGTAAGAGGATTTATGCATTACCTATTTCTGTTATATTTAAAAGGGGCATGGTTAAACGTTTTGTTTACACAAGCCTTACTTGTGGAGTCACTTGATTGATTTTTAATTTATTTGGATCGGGAATTTAAAAAATGAAACGCAGAAATTGTATCTCGAAAACAATGATCATTAGCCATTTTTTTAATTAAAATAATGCAAACATAATTTCTATTTTGTATTTTAAAAGTAATCATTGATTTGTATTAAATGAAAACATTTAAGAATTGCAGAATGTCTAATACCTCAGTTTTGAACCCACCTTTCATTCTGGCGATCAACCATTGATATGTTTATTCATAAAACATCCTCAATCTTCACAATGAATATTTATTTATCTTTTTATTCAACCTTAAAAGTTAAGACGTGTTTTAAACGTTTTGCTTAGACAAGCCATTCGTAGACTAACTTTATTGATTAAGATTAAATGGATCGGGGATCAAAAAATGCTATTGACTTTTATGGATCTACGATGAAACACAAAAAACATATCATCTATACTTTACCAAAACATTGCCCTGCCATCTGTATACAACAACAGTTCTCTCACCTTTTTTCGCAGTCATAATAGATACAAAAGAATTGCTGACCGAATTTAAATAGATTTTTGACTTTTTTTATTAGCATTTAATTTATTGGTTTTTACCTGCAACATTTTGTTAAAACTATTCTATATGGCTCTCCTGGCTACCAAATCTTGTAAATTATTTGTTTTTTCCCATTTGAAAACCATCATTGTAAAATCAAGAGATCATAAATATTTCAAATTTGCAAACCAGATGTACCTAAAATGTCGCAGTGAGCACTGTATTAAAAAATAGTCCATGCAATTCTTTGTCAACATTAAAAGAATAAAAACTACACTGGTTTTAGACAATTAGCGACGATTTTAAAAATTTACCGACATTTTTAGACTTAAAAAAAATAAATACCTATTTTGTCCAAGAAAAGAAAAACACGAGTTTATCACATAATTCAAATTTGGCAATTATTTTAAACGTTAGTTCATGCACCATAGCCTGACACAGCCATCTAAGATACGGACACTCCTATATTCAATTTATTCAATTATTCTTTTTAATCTACCTTTAACTTAGATTTTCTTTAATCATTTAAATAACATACATAGTTATGAATACAATACCTTTTTTCTTACCACTATTGTTTTTAAAAATCAGACGTGTTTTTACAAGAAAATGATAATGTACTATTTGATCATTTTAATTGCAAATATACACGTATCGAGTAAACATTATCTTGTATAATCATAACTTAGGTATGATGAAATAACATTGAAATAACTTTGTAAAACATATCCAAATGTTTCCGGATTTTGACTTTTTTACAATCAGTACATCTGCTCTTTTAGAATTTAATCATTAGAGTGTTCCATATCAAACTTTCATTATAGACTCTAGAATTAATCTGTCAACTATCTGATTCGTAAATATGTTTATATTTACGAGTTTTGTAAATTGTTATTTAGACGGCTAAAACACCAGCTTTTTTTATTATTAACATTCCATAGTTCTAAACGTTGAATTAATATAAACTAATCCTTATATCTTTTTAAATTGCTGTAATCCTTAAAAACAATTCGATATGTACTTTTAAAATAGCTGACCATAGGCAGTAAGGTAATTACTCTAAATTACATGTATACAGTATATATGTGTAAGATTTTTGTACTTTGTTTCCTAAAGTTATAAATATATCAATGTCTGAACACATATGCATTTGCCAATTCATCAATATTATGTTTATTATAACTACTTGTTCTCCCTCCTCGTTTGACTTAACTAAGAAATTAAACTCAATGATTCTCAGATTTTGAAACGTTATATCCTTACGATAATCAATGAAGAAAGCCATCAATGTGACCTTTTGAAAATTCATTCAATGCTCATTTTACACTGATTAATTGTAATGTGTTTTTAAGATTTTATCTAACATGCCACGTTTTTTTAATATGTCAGTACTTTGATAACGATGTTGCACGGACAAGTGAAATCTATACATATCCACTAAAAATGATATCGAGCATTACCTTGCCGAGACGACCAGCTGTGAAACTTGCACCATGTGTTGCAAGATGGCTTGGCGTAGGTTACAACCGTACATGCATGCGATAAGAACTAAAATTAGTATCTGCCCATAATATATCTCAGCACGCACTTTATCATTGCCATTTCATTAATAATTTTTATTCGAATAAACCTTTTTAAGGACATCATCCTCCCCGTATTTTGATCAATGGTCCTCTTCACTGTACAGTTAATCAGTGATTTATGCATGCACCAAATTTACAATCAAATGTAAACAATTTAAAATGCATTCAAAATGCCGAGTTTGCCTTAAAAATGATGTTAACAATATATGATTTACGCGAAAAACACCACAAATACTAGTTCGTACATTTATATTAATCATTGCATGGTAGAAATATGTTCCTATTGATCTTTGCTGTAAACCATGTATCCTAAGCTTAAGGTATATTATCAGACAATATTTGACTTATAGATAAGGAGTTAATCAAATAAGGAACTGCGGGAGCCAGCTTATTTTGAATCTAGCACAAATTAACCATTTTTATTTCTCAACGCTCAAAAATGCGGTTTCAGGTAAAAATCTAGGAAAAATAAGCCGGTGTTGTATAGCAGTTTTCCCCCATAGTAGCTTCTCCCCCTGGAAAACCTACTATATAGTAGCCTTTCCCCCTGGGGGGAAAAGCTACCATATAGCAGCTTTTCCCCCATAGCAGGGTTTCTCCCTCACGTTATTGGTTCAGATTTTATAAAAAATATTTATGGAAACCCAGTAAGGATTAAAATCAATGTTTCATTACTCCCACGTTGTATATCTCCATTCATCTGTACAGGTTAAGTTTCGTTTTGCCGATTTATTATTTTTATAGACAATGCCGAAAATTGAACAATGTCGTGTATGTAATGGAATTATACGTAGATCTTAATTAATTTAGATAATTAATTGAAAAAAGTACTTGGTTTTACAAGATATACACTTATATGCATAATTCTGAATTTGTAAGTGAAAAATGTTTTGAGAATTTTTTAATAAATCGATCACTCCGTCTGTTTGTGCAAATTTTATCCAGGCTAAACCTCTGTTTTAGAGAAATTTTGTTTCCGATGTTTCAGAGCATGATGTTTAAAATCCTATTATAATGAATTTTTAAATTTACGAACAAAAATATTAAAAAAGGTATGCGGGTAAATTCAATATTCTTCAAAACATTTAATCAATTCACAAGATGACTAATGATATGATAAATAACTAAATAAATACATTTTTATTCATAAAAGTAGAAGAACAAGCTTATATTTAAAAAAATAAGTCAGCTCATCACAAAAAATGTGTTAGTTTTAATTTTTAATTACCCTTTCTTATTGTTCGAAGAAATAATACAAGTAAATCTTTATTGCAAAAATATGAAATAAATAGTATGATAAGATTTTTAGGTAAGTGAATCGTATATCTTTTTTTTTATATGTCATCGTTTTCAAAATTGTATAATTAATAATCGCGTTGCAAAATAAAAAGCGGAAAAACTAGCCCGCAATGACTGATAATATAAACATAGGTTAGTTTAGGTCCCATTTTACATTTTCCAAAGTAACCAGCAAAGATACCGACTTTGTTCTGGTTGTAAAGTTACATTTAAAAAAAAATGTTTACATCATAAAACCTCGCGTTTCGTAAAAAATGTGCTTAAAGACATGAATATGAATATGTGTGACTTCAAAACAAAATTGTAAATACTAACTTTACGCATGCCTTTAATACATAATCAATTATAATACCGCTACCCATGATTTAGAACCCCATCAATCGAAGTAAAACATTTCAGTTTCTCATCATATTATTGCACCCTTTTTCTCGTTTGATATTTAGATGTTGAAATATACGATTATATTTAAGATCGTCAATTCTTACGGTATTAATTTATTCTTATGCCCTTCCTGTACAAAATTAAGTCAAGATTGGTCAGTTAGTTTCCTGGGAGGAGCTTTTACATAGATGATAATACATTGGAAAATTAGAGTTCCAAACCGGCATATTTTCACTCAAATGAATTCTGACGTGTTTTGTGAAAAATGTCAATGTCATAATGTCAAAGTCAAAACTGTAGATAATCATCGATTAGATGAACAAGATTAGAGGTATTCCGAAATCCGTGTAAAAGGTGTTCCAAAAAGGTGTAACAAAAGGTGAAATAAATAGTGATGACACAGGAATGTTATGAAGACGTGTGCCTTTGTTCATATCAGGGGTGAAAAACCCATGCATTTTATTCTATGTATTAATAAATGCCATAATTATCCCTTATCTTGAAAAATTAAATATCATATCAGTTATTGCAAATTATTGCCACGAATGGTCCGCCATAAACATGACCGGAATGTAAAAAAGGGGGAAAATCTACTATATAGTAGGTTTTCCGTGGGGGTAATCTGGCTATAAAAAGGGGGGAAACCCACTATATAGTCAGCTTTCCGTGGGGGAAAAACTGCTATATAGCCATTTTTCCGGGGGGAAAAACTGCTATATAGCCATTTTTCCGGGGGGAAAGATGGCTAGGGGGAAAAGGCACTATATAACACCGGACGTAAACAAACCCTTATTGAGAGACTTATTTATTATGATTCTCTTTAATCTACAAGACCACACCGAGCTATAAGATAAGCTCAGTTATCGGGTTACCCGCAAGTAGAAGGATTTTAAAAGTTATATAAATAAAAACTATATACATGTAAATTCATGGCTGTGTAATTTTAGAAACTATTTTTAAATGCAAAATATGAATAACAAATTAAAATCATATTCATAATAAAGCTGTATGAGATTAGTCATTCATTCATATATTTATAGATGATATAATAGCATGGCATATTACGTTCATTACTTAGAACAAACGACACAAGCAAGTTCTCTCCCATTAACATATGGTGGGCACTTGAGGGAACCACAGAGACCCTCTACGTGGTAGAACAGGTAGCCATTTCTATTTTCATGACCTCCATGTACAGCTTCTGGACGTGCGTCAACACAAGTGTATGAAGTAGCAGCTTGATGACTCCATTTACCCGCCATTAGGTAGCCACGATACTCTAAGGTCCATCCCCTGTAGCAGTTTTTTCGCGCTACAAAAAAGCGAAATTCAGTTTGACCTAGCATAAGCATTTAATATAATGTGAAATTTAACGATAAAAAATATTTGCAATGGTGCAGAAAGGTTTCGATGGTTTTTATTACTTACGAGATCATAATAAAGCAGAGAAATATCTAAACATTTCTTCCCTACCTGGAAACATGTTAACAACAAATCTCTTTCGTTTTAAACACACAGCACATGGGACATCTTGATCATGAACACCCCTCAGGCCACCAGAAGAAGTTCGAGTTTCGTACTCTGCACCATGTACGTAAGCTCTCTCATTTTCTATCCCATCCCTGTACCTTAACCATTGCGGATTTCGAGGCAAACAAAGAGGTTCTACTGCTGCTCCTCTGTTGTTGAAGTGGGATCCTCCAACATAACCTGGAAAAAAAATGGTTTAGGTTTTTTGTTATCTCTGCCCGGAAATATAAAAAAAAACTAACTTGGCAACATTGAACCCATGTTTCTTTAGTTTCAACATCTAAGGACACTATGCAGCAAAATTAAACACTTAAAGGTAACATTCTCCCACATGCTGTTGTATTTCTGATAGGAAAAATGGAAACAATCCAGAAAGCTTGTTAAATAATGCATAAAGGATTCTCATCAAATGACAAACGTAAATTTAGTGTAGGATTGACATTTTACCAGAATGAACCAGTTTGGCATCACGACTGCATGATTTTCTTCCCCATCGTGTGTATACTACACTGCTTTGTCTGCTTCCATTGACTATATATCATGTTCAAAAGTATCAAATGATAACAATCATAAGAAAACTCATAATTAAACGACATTACATTAAAAATTAAAATTGCTTTTATTGCTTTAAATGTATATCTCATATAATTTGGCCACCAAAAAAAAAAAGAAATAGAAAAGAAAACAAATAATTTTTTTCGTTTGTATCGAAAATCAACCATGCATTTGGGTAAAAGTTATGGCAACTTTATAAAATATTGAAATTAGAGGATTACCATGTATTTGGTGGTCCTGTGCTACGGCAAACAACATCAATAAGAAAGCAATACCTGTCATCTGTTGACAAAATACACGTTAATACAGACATTATACATGGTACATCTTGAATTTTTTAACGAAATTTTCCCCTTTTTAAAACAATTTGATGATATTTTGTATTCCTTCGAACTTTTTTTCAGTGTGTAGCGGACACTTATTATATTTTATTCCTTGAACTAACAAATCTGCACAACTTTTTAAAAAAATCTGTATCTTCTTTTTTTCAAATTTTGCAGAATTAATAATTATTAAATTAATTTAAGTTCTATACTTTGAAAAAAATAACAATAATTGGGAACTTTTTCTATACAAACGAAATACATTTACAATGAAAATAGTATACATGGGAGTTATTGTCTTAAACAAAATAGTTACATGCTGGATAATTCAATTTTAGAATTAACGACACATTCATGTACATCTTTACACATTCAGCTAAATAATCATCAAGTAATTAGAAGCAAACCACCAAAAACAATTAAAAATTTTGCTACAAACTTTTACTACGATTTTTTTAATGATTATATCGGGGTGCAACTCTGCTGTTTAGTAATTAAATGCTAACATTCAATAGTTCATGTCAAAACAGAGGGCCATCATAATTGATGTAATGTTAAGGAACTTCATCATAGATGTTGTATTGCAATGAGAATTGAAAAAATCATTAAAACTTTTGCCTTTAAAAAAAAACCCCAATATTTCTGTTTATAGTGAAACATTTTTGTTAAAACATTTTTATTAGTCCTTTTTTATGTTAGAAGCAGTTATCAGTTTAAACGTGAAGAGAGAATAGTCGATAGAATATACTATATGATCTTATTTTTATCTATAAAACTATGTTTTAAAACAACATTTTATAAACTGTCTACGTTACCATCAATCTCTGAATGTGTTTGCCCACCAAGCAAGTATGTAATGGTCAGTGTTGGTTAGGGAAAACTTTTATACCACTGCACGACGACAGCTTTATTTATTGTAGATGCATAGATAGCAAACATTAACAGTTTGTCCAAATAGATAAGTCCAAAATAGATAATGAAGACAAAATAATAATTCAAATTACTAAACGTGTTATTTGAATTCTTAAAAAAGGGGACAGCATGTGGTAATGCGCAGAGATGTTAAGGAAGGAAGTAGAAATTCAATTATATGTAATTCCGCTACCTGAGAAATCTTTAATACCTATGATTTTGGACCTTTTCAAAAATTTAAACCACTCAACAAAGCCCAAAAACAAATGAAAAATACAAGATATTTTTTCCCATCAATTATAATGTATATGTATAACGTAGAATTACAAATTGATGACGTCATGGTGACAGAAGTGGAGTGTAGTGTAAAATTAATTGGAAAACAATGTAAACAAATTCAAAATATAAGAAAACTAACAAAGTACGTTAAAGCTGCTTGGTCCGATTTTATATCAAATTTTATGCACTCTTTTAAACGTTGGTTATTGCTTAGTATATGTATAATAATAGACATTGCAGTAGTATTTTCTAGTCAATTTAGCCAAATTTCAATGAAGAAAAATATGTACAAAATTTGCTAACAAACAAACGACATAAAAGGGTACCGCGTTATTTCGCCTCATGTTAAATTTCACCCCTGACGACGAGACGGGGTTGGTTTTATTACGACATCGCATTAAATAAAGGTCGAAATAATCAGACAAATTACAAATAAACATGTGTACGTTTTGTTCGCTTATATTTCTGAAGTTTGCTTTCTTTACAATTGATTTATAGCATGCTGATTGAATAACCCCAATCATTCGTGGGACGAAACCAAACGGTTTCGTTTTTTATGAATTTCCGTGATGCACTTTGGTTTTGTTTTTTTCGTTTGCCCAAAAAGAAATTATGTTTATTTACTTTGAATATTTCTAACTTTGAAAGGAGACTGATTCTGCTGGTGTAAATAGGAGAAAGTCCATAACTTTCTAAGATAAATGATTTGTATGGGAACAATTTTGATACTGTAATAACAAAAAAATCGGACAAAGCAGCTTTAATAATTATCTGAGAATTGAACAAGAGAATTCTGGAATAGATGGTTATTTATCAAATATTCAAATAAATGTATGAAATTATGCTATTTAACACGTATCAGAACCTTGATCAATTTTTTACTTTAAATCTGCTGCTAGAATCCCGTGCTATGATTTGTTCTGATAAACTGCATAAAAGTTGGAAAGTGTTTTTAAAACGAGACGAACAACTTTATAATGAAGAGAAATATAGGATTCTAGCAGTAGTTTTAATAAAACTGAGACGTTTTTCCTTAACATGATATGTTTGCTGTTTTATGCAAACTGCTGTGTAGTGTTACACGTGATTTGTTGATTAGATAATTAATTTCATAGAAATATGAATCTGATAATTATATTACTTTTTTATTGATTTGGATTTCAATACTTTTTCATAGCATCGTTGTACTACAAAAGATATCAACTATGGATAATGATTCAATTGACTTAGCCAATGTCGATATATAAACAAACGGTTATTTATGCAACGATAAAAAATGTCAATTTAGATCACCTGTTAGAAATTTACAACAGTTATCCAAACAACAATTTAAATAAATATGATCTCAATAAAAAATTCGATATCAGATTACATGGAAATATTGATGAAATGTCAGAAACAGTTTATGATTTCATTTTTGTATATCCGGTATAAACACAGGTCACATTTCTCTAGGCAGGAATAAAACTCAAGACATTTGCAATGCACTGCAATATCAAATGGTGTATAAGCAAGCTACATTTCATAAGGCTAATTTTTCCTTCAATTCGAAAATCCCGCTAAATAAACTTACTGCATTAAACTTTAAATATTATCAGTATGACAAGCAGTAAACATAATTATAATGCGGTTAAGCATACGCTAAACACTTTATGTCGTGTAACCAAAACTTTTACGCAATCCAAAAGCTACGTGGAAGCGCTACCTATTAGGAATCAAAGGAATGTTGAGTACTAAAAGCTGGATCAGTTTAATACATTCATTTTCCACTTTTTGAATTAGAATGACCACTTATTTTTTTTTTTATTAATATCCCAATTGAACATCTGAATTCAGCAAGCATATACAGTGTTAAGCAAACAACATATTGAATAACAACAATTGACTTATTAACTGAATTGGAACTTTGAAAGAAAAAGGAATATTGTAATACATTGCGTGATAAAAAAAAAATCGTCCTCTGGTTTTCTGTTTTCAAGTTACGTTTATTATTAAAATTCGGTTATTTTAAGATGAAAATATGCATATCCGATGATACAAAATGCTTTACATGATAATTTGAACTAATCATGTAAAATACATTGGTATTTCAAGACAGTTAAAATGTTGATTTGTCCTACATTGAAATATTGATTTTTGTAAGCTTATTATGATTCATTTAAAGTTTAAAATCAATGATCCCTAAACGTAACTAATTTATAGATTTAAAATATAGTAGCAGGTTTGAGAACATATATTCGATTTAAAAAAAAAAATAACGTAATCGTTTGTATTAAACAAAAACCAATATGCTTTTATGAGACAAATATACATATCCCATAGACACTAGTTTTTGAAGCAGATATTTTTAAAGTGCTGTTTAAAATATTGCCTTGTTTACAACTACCAGTGTTTAGTTTGCTTTGCTTTTTCAAACGTATAATTACTGTTCTATGAAAAAATGGTTAGACTTGAAAATGTCTATTTTCTATATCTCTTAAAACAAACATTAATTATCCGAACATCATGCTGGCGAAATATAGAACATTATAACACAAAACAGATTATACAAGTTATAAAAATCTGGAAGTGTTATAACATTGTTTATAAGCGTATTTTTATGATGTTAATAAATTGAGCTATCACCGCCCTATTTTGGGCAAGAAAGAAATATTGTGCAAATGGAAGACTTGCGTCTGTCGAAATAAAGGCTGAAATTCACTAAATTTGGTAAGGAGTCACACATAATCAAACTAAAGAAATTTTAAAATGTTTGATGCTATTTATTAATGTCTGTGTGTTTCATTTCTGTTTCTTCTAAGCGTTTATTCCTTTACAAAAATAGTTAATGTAATTTTGAGAGAAAATATATTTGTGCGAAACGTAGTAAGAAAAAAATATAAATAGATAACAATGGACCATCGAGTAATGATTTGGTTTTTATATCGTACAACCACAGGAATACCTGGTCATGAAATAAAAGCATTATTATACAGTTTTTTTGCTATTATTCAATAAAGGTATCGAGTTAGTTTTTGTTGATTTCTGAACAAAGCTCACAAAAATACTCTATTATTAGAGCTCTTGTTAAGTTTTTACGAGACATTACACTTTTTGTTAAGACGTCAACAATGCGTAAAAGTATGCAATACAATCTTACTGGTCGAAGTAAAACTGTCTCGTACCTCTGCTATTTAATTTTGTTCGATAGTATTTCTTAAAAATATTTTTTACTACATTAAATTGCAAAGTGATATTTATTATATTCCAGTAAGCATTTGATTAGAAAATGAGATTCGTTCCATCGGGAAAAGGTATATTCGGTATAGTTTGTTTTCTTCGGTTTTGTATCCATCTTTTGCTGCAATTAGTAAGTTATCAGTTTTCATGTTTTTGTACCTGATTGTCACATCACAAGCTATGAGTAGAGAATTGTGTGTTTAAAAATGTTGTATCCTACTTTCTTTTCTTATTTTGCTTAATTATTTTTTTCTATCAACAGAATGTGAAGGTATTTAATTTGGACAATATATTAATCTCTAGCCGGGTTTGTTCTTAGAACTGACTTTCATATATATTCATCAGCTTTGATTTATCTAAACTATATTTAATTGAAAGATGAAATTAATATGAATCTGTGAACACTGAAAAACAAGGTTTTTGGACCTAAAACTTTTTTGGGGGTGATTTTTATGCCTTTCATGGACATAAGGAAAAACAAATGCAAATCCTTTTCGCAAAATATGTACGGCAAGCAATTAAGAACTACATTACAGAAGATTGTTCAATAGAATTTATCGTAATCCATTTAGCTTGAAAAATGTCATTTTGGGTTTTGATAACGGGACATGTATTGATTATGCAATACTCCCAGAATTCTTGTTTGATATACCTCCTAAGAACCCTTTTGAGCGAACAACTTTATAATGCTTTCTGTTTATGTGTTTTCCTATTCATTATAATGTATCATTATCTCATTTTCTAAAACAGACTCAACTGGTTGAATACGTATGTGCTTTCTTTGCATTGCATTGAGAAAGCTCGCAAGCTATTTGTTAAAGTTTATCTTTTTTTGAAAATGTCCAATTATCTTGGGGTGTATAAAGTATGCTAAATCAGATAGTTAAATATGTGTCTAGTATATTTCTATAGTTTTAAGGTTCTTTTGAATGTAGCATGTAAAATTTCAAATACTATTAATCTTAGTAATAAATGTATTTCTGTTTATGCCATATTAACCAAAGTCTTTACTTTCAGTCACTTTTTGTATATGTTATAAACGTCGTTTAAGTGTAGAATATTTTCATTTGCAAATAGGTTCCCTTGTTTAAATCTATAGTATTGCAAATACGTTCAATTCTGTATGAACTTTTTCGTGACGTCACATTGATACTAGCATCGTTTTTCGCTTGGATTATTGTAATAATAAAATCTCGGTAATCTCGAACTATTCTAAACAATTTGCCTTTTTTCATATGTAAATATAAGTAATAAACAGCAATGCTAAACATTTCACCGGGATATGGACTTGGTCGGTACGTTATTAAATCTTCTGAGAAGTCATTCGAGCTCCACTGGATTTAACCACATGACCTTCCAAATTTATATCCTTGTGAACTTTTTAACTTGCTGTTTATTTCGAAATTAAATCAAATACGACACTGTATTTAATGCTATGATAAACATTGTTAGTTTGTTCCTTAACCAATGTTTTTATATTATTGTTCATTGTCTTTTAAATTGATTAAATAATAAAAAAAAATCTCTTCATTTTGATAACAGACAATGAGAAGGTGATATTTGTTTATTAATAGTTTTAATTATAACTGCCAAATAAGACATCACTGTTCGCTTTACTTAGAACACACGGCACAGACAAGTTCTCTGCCCTGAACATAAGGCGGACACTTCAAAGAACCACAGATAGCCTCAACCTGATAGAAAAGGTATCCATTCTGATTGGCCTTCCCCCCATCAGCGAGGTCCGGCTTCCTGTCAACACACGTATATGTTGACGCAGCTTTATGAATCGGTCTACCAGCCATAAGGTAACCACTATACTCCAGCTTCCATCCATTGTAACAAGTTCTTCTTCCTAAATTAAACAAGTGTTTAAGTCGCCTTTAAATACAATATGATAATAACGGTTAGAGTGTGTGTGTGTGAGGGGGGGGGGGGGGGGCTGGAACAACAGGAACACCACTTGTATCAACTGTATTGATTTGCCCTACCCAGATACAACGCTGCTTAGATTCAAATACATTTAACCCCACCAGAAACAAACGATTGCAATTAAAATATCTGTTCAAAATTGATCCATCTCAGGCTACTGTGTTATGTCAACTCAGAGTTAATGTAAAAAAAATACTGAGAAGATATGATGTTCTCACCTGGAAACATCTGCACAACAGATCTCTGACGTACCAAACACACGGCACACGGGACATCATGGTCATGATAGTGTCGCCAGTAGTTGGATACAGTGTGCATCTGGTACTCTGCTCCCAATAATTTAGCTTTCTGACCATCTTTTCCATCCTTAAATTTACCCCATTGCGGATTTTTGGGTAGGCAAAGGGGTTCTACTGCAGCTCCCGGATTTTTGTAATCCGATCCTCCGACATAACCTAAAACAGTGTATATTTTAAAAATCAAATTCATGAATTTGAAGAGATTACAGAGAGTAGAGAGGTAATAATTGATATGATACTTACATGTATCTGATATACAGAATATAGTATGTATCCTTTTTTTATTATTTTGTTTTATTCCAGTCGTATAATTTACATTTAGGTAAACAATGTTTTATATTACTTTTATTGATTGAATCGCCATGCCATGCATAATTGAATTCTCAATATGTCGATAAAATATGAACAATACTTATATTATTTTCTGTTTAAAGCAAACCAAAAACAAGTTTAAGAACAAACCAAACCTGAATCAAACTCAATTTATCTTGCTTAAACCGAAATATTTATTGACCCAATAAAAAAATGACATATTAAATTATTAATGGTCACGTGCTTAAGGCAAGTATGTTTTGTTTATAAAACAAATTCTGAAATAAGTAATCAATATAAAAACCAAGTATCTATAAAATTCATAATTTGAAATGACAAACAGCAAAATAGCAAAATACTGTTAATTCCTTATGTTACGCGGGTACTTAATTCCGTAATACCGCTGTTTTGTATCAAATCGCAAAAGTATAAAATCGCAAATGCAGAACATTTATCCATATTTCTTATAGTTCTCAGCTCTTAGAAAACAATGGCGAGATTTTTATATCCGCGAGTGTTGCTTCACGCGATTTTACGCGAATATAATTTCCTCGTGTTTATTTAGGAATTAACAGAAGTTAGGAATAAATTACCTGAATGAACAAGTTCATGTCTAGAGTTGCAGCTTTTCTTTCCCCATCGTGTGTATACAACGCTATTTCCACTATTATCTAGAGAAACCGGATGATAATATAAAATTTCAATATTCAATGAAGAATGTTGGTTTCTCTTTTTACATTGATAAAAAAAAATTAGTGAAGTTAGATAGAAAATTAAAAAAAAACCACCTTACGATATGGTTAGACAAAAAAGAGAACGGCAGTATGTCAAAACATTTTTTTATATGTCAAAACTTAGTTGTTTTTTATAATGCCGTAATTCAATATATTCATGTTGTTTCAGCTTATGGTTTTGCTATTTATCTTTTATTAGATTACGCAAAAACATTAGTTTTCCCCAAAATTCCACTGTAAATTGCCCTTACCACATCCGGCACTCAACTTCATTTGCATTACAACATTCATCAGTATGAAGAAAACATAGCCTGCCATCTGTTGACAAAAATACTTGAATTAACTTTTGCAGTGAAATCATTATTTTATAAAAGATGCTTATGTCAGGTAATGTACTCCTGTCAATTCAATTTTGCATACATGTATTTTAGAAAAATATTTAAAAAAAAAAGCTTTAGATACTCTACATTCGTTAAAATAACAACAGAACGAAAAAAAAAAGAAGAATGTATCGTATGCATCAGTTGTCTTTGTTTTTAAAATAGATTACAAGTACCTGAACGTAAATATATTTTTAAGCTATGGTATTTTTTTCTTTAAAATTACATAATTTTTTCAAAAATAAAAAAACCTTTCAATTTTAAAAACTTTAATGCACGATCCGCGCAGTTTGTTCAAGACAATCACATGTTAATAATGTAACGATGTTCATCAAATGGTGGGCAACAATAAAAACGAGTTCCTGTATTTTGTAACTTCTTTAAATTATAATAATATTATGGATGTTCCTTACAATGACTTATGCCCAGTTACCAGCAGAACCAGTGGTAAATGCAGGGGACAATTATCAATTCTCGTACTGCTGTTTGTCAAAATAATTGCTAAAAATTAGATACTCGTGTCGTTTATAGTTTGTGACATGCATATCTACTTTAGCATAAAAAACAATAGGAAAAAATACCTTATATCATATGAATAGTATTTCGTTTGAGCTAGTTTGAAGTCAACATAATATTTAGATACATTTTAACACAAAATATTATTGCATTATGTCTTTAATTAGAAATTTTCAAACATAATGTATGCTTCTTCAGAAATTATACCTGTACATGTTTATTTTGACAAATCTTTACATAATCGACTTTTTTATATATATTTTTTACGCAGAGATAAAATTTTATAATATAATTCAGAAAACCATTATAAAGTTAACAATCGTTGTATTATAACGTATTTATCATTTTAAAAACAATAAATTCAGGGTCACCTAACACAAAGTTTAAAATGAAGGATTTAGAATGTTCAGTTTTCTTACCTTTGAAAACATTGTGAATGGAATCACCGAACAAACTTCCTCGAACTTCTTATTCCAAATCGTGTCACTACAATGATATATCAATTTATACTCTAACTATTCTTTCATAATTTTTTATGACAAAATACATTATAAAACATACTTAAGAGGGTCAATATCTGATTTTAGGCCTACAATATATAAATATCTTTATTTTCGGCAATGTGGTTTGTTGTTGTTTGTGTATTTCCTTTAATTATGATTTGAACATTGTTCGTTATCACTACATATCATTTTTACATAACACACAATTTGTCTGTGACCTCATATCTACTTCAAATTCTAAAAATGTCTTCGATATAGAGGAATATTTATTTTTCAAAATTAAAATTGTTTGAAATTGTTGCTTAATTATATATACCAAAAGAAATGATAATATAACGTGAGATAAAAAAGCAAGGGCGAAAATATTCGTACGGTGTATTTTTGATTCGCAATCCTACTCAAATAGTATGACCAGTAACTGTTGTGTATATGTTAATTAGAAATAAAAAGAATATGTAATGCATGTCTGTATGAATAGGTTTCATAACAGTTTATTAGAGGGACCTCGTGAAAGAAAAGAACTTTGAATCACTTGAAACCAGAAACAACTTTTAGTTTGTATGTTTAACATACTTTAATTCATGCCGCTACTTCAACTGGACGTAATCGAAAAAAAAAAAAGAATAAAATGTAAATATCAGTGAAATCATTCTGCCATTTTTTAAGCAGAAAACAAAATAATATTAGCTTTGGTTCATTAAAAAATGGCAAGTTTTGAATGCTTTAATTCATAACAAAATGTTGATGGTTAAATGTTTATAGTTGAATAAATAAAGACCGAGACGCATCAATTCAGAATCACTTTCTTTGTTATGGTTTTGTTTACGCTGAAAAATAATGTTTAAAGTTGGGTCACATATCATTCGGAATAAACTAATGAGTAATAATGAAAAAAAAAACCATACAACCATTGTTAAGCATTCTATACATTACCAAGAAAATGATTCTCTCTCCAATCTTGTCTCTACAGCGTTTGTAGCCAGATATTCGACTTATATAGTATCAACACTGACAGCAGTGTTTATTTTCTATACGTGGATAATATCATTTTTACAGTTTTTTCAAAGAAATAAGTGGTAAACACGATATTGGTCAAACAAGAATATCAAAAAACAAAAATTCCCTGATAATTAACTTTTGTAATATTAATATTACATTTTGAAAAAAGATAACTTGGAAACAGATGGAGGTAACATGCTGTACTGTATATTTAAATTATAAATAAACGATGGTAGCGAGAAAAACCGAATGTTGACATATATTCACATCTACCGAGTATGATTTCCTCTATGTCTTGCGGAAACTTATATGTTAATTCATAGCTTAATAGAAACAACCAGACTGAAATCTAAACGCCCCATTTATCAATTGGTCGAAAGCTACAGTGACTGAAACTGACAGGAAACTGGCTGGACTGAAACATACACCCATATTTATCGATTAGTCAAAACCTGAGTGAAATAACAGAGTTCACGAAATAATCATGATGATACAAGACTCAAATTCCTCAGGAGACGATTTAGCTGTTTCTTTTAGCTAAATCACTGATGTACATTAATAGTTATTAATTTCACTGAACTTCTTTTTTGCAATTAATCAATGAAATGTGCCTAAAGAAAGACTCAATACGTAAATATAAACAATATTTTAACCTGAGTTAGTATTTTTCTTCCATGTCGTTACCTTCATATTCCGCATGAATCACTAAAAAAGGTATTTTATTGTTTAAATACCTTTTGTCTGTAATACATTAAATGTTCGATATGTCTTTTAACTTCAAGTATAAAGACAAGTATCTTGTACACCGGTTGGGATCAGATCATCCTTAAACTTTCAAAAATAGACATAAATAACTTGCATTTTCATAAACCAATTATTACAGTGTATAGCAACTAGTAACTAACATACTAGAGGTACTTAATATTATACATTTTTTTTAATGTATGATCGTAACAAACAAATTTAACGGAAAACGATTAACGATGTTAACGAGCTCTTACGTGTTGATGAATTATATATGTGCACATTATAATAGATATCAAAAACTGTAATTAAATATACAGCATTTTCTCAAATATTTACACGAATTAATTATACACGAATTTCATACCTCGAAACAAATTTACAACACATACTGATAAATATGTCATTGACAGGTTGTTAGCGTTCAATATCAAGTGTTTCAATACAGTTTGAGTTGATGAGTACCTCAACATAGATTGTGTATAAGTCAAAATCAATACAGCTAGAAAATCTTTTATATCTGTAACAATAGGAAAATGAAAAACAAAATCAATATTAAAGTGATCATTTAAACCAAATTAATACTAGTATTTTTTTTAATTCAGTTTTAAAAATACCTAAGAATATTTGGCGCGCTTGATTTGTCTACAATATCATTAGCCTGGTGTGAATGATTTACACATTATTATTAAGCGAACGTTGGTGTAGTATATATTTCAATATAGACGTCAATGTAGTGACAGCTGCCGAGGAGATTTGACTTTAAGAATTGTTTTTAGTTTAATTTTTTCTTTGGTTTTGTTATGCTTATATCAATACATTAAAACTATTTATTCAGTAGAGACCCAATGCTAAAGGGTGAAAAGGAAAAGAAACTTATTGTTGAGCAAAAAAAAAAATAAAAAAAAATAAAATACAGTGAATTAAGGTACATGTACTTTACAACTAAAAGTATACATGTGAGTTGACAAAATTACTGGAGAGCGAGTGCATTCATATGCATTTATAGATAAATTTCTTTAAAACTATATTTTCGTACGTCTTAGTACACTGTACATGTATCTGTTTTGACTTTTGCTGACAAAACATGTTTCATTAATCTGTATAAATAATTAACAAAACTTTTGAACTTATTTTCCTGATGCTTTGAAAGCTTTCACATTTATACACGTAGTATGTGCTACGATTAGGGTATCAACTGTAGATAAAGCTTATCTCTTCTCCTGGCAAAAGGAACTACGCAGATTTCTCAACTTACCATCTTGCATCTTCCTCTGTAAGCAAAGTGGGCCAAAAACCCTTGGCTAACGAAGACTGTTTTGCCGAAAATAAGACTAAATATAATGCCCTACGGAGAGTGGAGAGGGTGTAAACCTAAAGTGTATACTTTTGTCCTTGATCATAAAAAAAAGTGAACACCGGTTACAAAATGTAAACAAATCAAGCTCTTCTATGGGCTTTTTATCACTTAACCCAAAAGTTAGAAAACAAAAGAATGTCAGTTGAGTTGAAAAATAATAGTACAATTATTCCACATGCATAAACATATAATGATTGGCATGCCATTTGTATTCATTTTGTTAATTGCATTTTGTTTAAATTAATTTTAATTCTTAAATGTGTTAAACCATTTTAAAAAAAGGAAATTTACCAGAATTTCTCGATAAAAGTTGCATTGCATAATGGCTATTTTACACTAAATATCTTTAACTACGAAGCTTTGAAAACTAGTGATACAAAACGTAAGTCTTACATTACATGTAGAATACTAAAACATTATACGAATGCGTTTGCCTTGATAGTAAAACATTAACAACGAGCGCAGCGTGCTGGTGCGCAGCTCCAGCGAGCAAAGCGAGCTCTAAGAACCAGTGTGTCCCAAGAAAAGAACGAACTAAACCTTAAGATTCATACAGATTTTTCCGGCAGCATCCCATGATGCCCCCACATATGCTCTGCCAAAAAAGGCTGATATTTACCTCGTAATATACAGTGCTATGAAGTTTGAAAACACTTTTTGAATACCGTACAAGCTTTGGTGAGACCCATGATATTTTTACATGCTTCCATTCTTTGTATTTAGTTATGATATTTGAACACATGATTATAGATTTTAACATATGACACCAGAGTGATCTTGCAATATTTCCCGCTATCAATTTGGAGGTGGATGAAACTTCTTAGATGCGTGTACCAGCTATTTCAGATGTCTCGGATGATTTGTTTTGTAGGGTTTTTTGTGTTGTTGTTGTTTGTTGTTATTGTTGCTGCTGTTTTTGTTTTGTTGTTTTATTTGATAAAGAGTTTATATATAAACAAGCAAGAGCAATACTTTACTGTCATATCATTCTAATTTCTAGCTAATTTAGCATGCATGTACAGTAAGTTTATGCAGAGAGGAAATAAAAAAAAATCATCTAAATAAAGAATAAAGAAAGACAATTCACAGTTAAAAAATTACTGTAGATATTGCCTATTGTGAAACCATTAAATTGATATACATGTATAGGAATTGCACACCTACAAACAAGGACCGGTGCATAGATAAAAGGTATATAAATAAAATATGAACCTGGAAATTAAAAAAAAATCAGATAACAACAAGTTTGTAGCCCAAATTACCTTTTTCAGACTAATCAATTCTCTCCAAAAGTAAAATACGCTTTAAGGGGGAAGCCAGTCAATGTGTTTTGCTTTATTTTTTAAAACTTAGAAATATAATATAATTCTCACATCCTCACTCTATCTCTCTCTTTCTCTCTCTCCTCGTTCTCTTTTTTGTCTCTCTCCATCTCTTTGTTCTTTCTCTCTTTCTCTGTCTCTGTTTGTCTGTCTATGCATTTGTCTGTCTGTCTGATCTCTCTCTCTCTCATTCTCTCTCTCTCTCTCTCTCTCTCTCTCTCTCTCTCTCTCTCTCTCTCTCTCTCTCTCTCTCTCTCAGATTATTTAATGTTAGTTGAAGCAAGGTATGTGTAAAATGTTCTTGCTTCGCTCGCCCGAATGGTCGTACCGTAACATATATCAGTGACACAATGATGCAAATCACGTTTCTCTTCACCAATGTGTAAGGCAAACAATTCGCCCACTAAACGTAAAGCTTATTCGTGTCTCGCTATTTCGGAAATCAATAAAACGCGTCAAAGTATCTTATCTATCATATGTATTGTATGTATCTTAATGTTCTTGCACTACACTAACAGAGGTGACCAATGATATAACCGGTCGATCATTCCTTTAACAGGAATAATTTTTAATCATAATTGAATGTATGGCTATAAACTCAACTTAAATTCATAAACAAACTTGGAATATCCCATGTTCATGTTTCATTTATGGTAAAGGAACTTGCAAATCAGAAAACAATAATTGATTAGAACTCACATTAGATAATCTATTTATTATTTTGTTATTGAACAGCTAGAATATTCCAGGGCTATTGTTGCTTAAGGAAATGGTAAAATAATGCGGTATTAGGATACATCCAAGTTGTAAATACATTAACTTGAAATACATTTAGTTTAAACTTTCATGTTATATAAACTATAAAAGTTATTGATTTATAAAAAATAACATAACACATTAGTTTCTAATTATCTTTGTTTTTTATCATATCAATCAATACAAAGTATGGATTCAAGTGACTGTTCAATCTTTAGAACAAACAGCACAAACGAGTTCTCTTCCCCTGACATAAGGTGGACACTTCAGAGAACCACACACAGCCTCCACTTGGTAGAACAGGTAGCCATTCATGTCTGCGTGACCTCCATGCACGACGTCTGGATGCTCGTCAATACAGGTGTAGGTGGATCCAGCTTGGTGAATAGGTCTACCCGCCATGAGGTAGCCATGATACTCCAACGTCCAGCCTATGTAACACGTTTTTCTTGCTACAGTGACAATATACATGTATTATTTACAACTTTATTTTCAGTTTGACATATTCCGATATTCTATACCTGAAATATTTTACAAATTGATACTGAGCTACAGCATTTCAGTATATATAATAATATATATTCATTTTGAAATCAGATTTAATTAAAACTCTTTATACTTACCTGGAAACATCTGGACAACAGATTTATTACGCTTCACACATAAAGCACATGGGACATCTTGATCATGGAATTGACGCATGTAGCCGGAGACAGTGTGCATTTGGTACTCTGCGCCATATACGTAAGCTTTCTGTCCATCCATACCATCCCTGTGAACCCCCCATTCTGGATTTCTTGGTAAACAAATCGGTTCTACCGCTGCCCCTCTATTGTTGTAATGTGATCCTCCGACATAACCTGAAGTAATTCCTATTTTTAGGTTCATATTCAAAAAATTAATAACGAGAACTTTGAAATACAAAATTAGGATATAATATGGATATTTACCTGAATGAACTAGTTCAGCATTTGATGGACACGATTTCTTTCCCCATCTGGTGTACACAACGTTTCTACTATTTTGGGCTAAATATGAAGGTTCAAGAAACATTTCTTTTGCTAAGTTGTATAAAATCAAATTACCGTATATCCAATTTTTGCGTTTCAAAAAAATTGCGAACATGGGGGAAATCTGCGTCGGTCATTATTTGCAGTTTAAAAAACAATTATAACAGAAAATGATAAAGGGAATAATTTTTTGTATTCATTTATTTGCGAAATAAACGAAATCTCAAAAAAGGTTAAAATTAAATCATATCGGAAAGTACTGGATAAACGGTCAAATACTCTGAGAAGATTATTAAAAGTGTACATTTTTAAATAAAGGACAATAAAATGCCGAAATAAAATAAAGTTTCCAATTTGCCTCTTTTTGGAGTACGTGTTTAGATGTAAATTGAAAAGCGTATCAACCTTTAATGAGTTTTAAATCAGCCTGTGTTTTTTCTTTGAACTCTTTCAATGATCTGTTGATAACTTTGGTAAAGCTTTTGAATTCCCCCCTTAAAGCTTTTATTTGTTTTGGACGATGACTATGTATCCAAAGATCACAATGCTTGACATTTCTTCCAATTCCATTGCATTGTATTACATAATACAGCATCAGAAAGAATGCGAACACTGCCATCTGTTGACAATAAGAGAGAGAGAGTTACAATATGACAAAATATTAAAGGCATTTTTATATCATTTGTCTATTGCTGGACAATAACACATTTCTATAGAATTATGGTATGAACAATCAAACAGCGGATATTAACAAAACGTATGCAGCAACACTGAAGTCAATTATTGTTCAACATTGAACTTAGTAAAATGTTTTTATCAATGATGTTTGAAAGATCCTTGAAATCAAACATAGATGGTATTGAACATTCCCTTACCTTTGACCAAAAGAAACTTGCATTTGAAATCATGACTTCTGCTTTTTTGTTTCAATATATCCTTATGTTTGGGACTACAAAGATTATTTTTTATATGATTAATGCATATCCTATCAATATCTGCATTGATCTTGATATTGCACAATTATTTTTTTTTATTATTAAAAATGTTTGCATTGGAGAAAAATTGCGTTTCTTTAAGAAAAAAAAAACTTTAGCATATCAGATGTTTAAAATCCTTAACACTTTATACTTACCACACACAGGGATGGTGTCCTTGACAAAGGTGTTACGTTTTGAGTTAAACACGTGTCTTATATAGTATGGTTAAATGTCAGCTGGGTTTACCTTTGATGCGTTGGTCAAAATTTACGATATGTTGTTCAAACATGTAAGTGGACAAAAACATATTGTTTAAACAAACTATGAAACTAATTTTAGAAATAAAACATTAATGATGTATGGGTATCTCATAAATGCTCAAACTTTGCAAACAAACAAGCATAACATGTTGAAGTAAGCGATTATAAAAAAGTGTAAGTTAAGAAATACTTCATCTACTTGCACCACACATATGAAGTAATGTAATGACACTAAAAGCAGTGACGTATAATGATAAATCATGTAAGCTATACAACAACTTTATATCTGAATTACATGAATAACTCAATCTGTAAACACAAAATAATTCCGATTATACCTGAAAACAAGAAGGAATATGGTTTTGGCATTTGTGATACATGTATTTGCAACACCAAGACAAATTAAGGTGATAATTTTAGTTATCGATAGAAGATACTGTCGCAGTAAAGTCATACTGAACGTATCATGTCCCATCCCGTTCAGTTCTATATCATCCAAGATCTCCAATGTTACAGTACATGATATATGTAACATTTTGCAAGTATTTTCTTAAAACGTTGAAGCAAATTAGTTGTTTGCAAACGAAAGGACACATAAATATAATACTGAAAAAGCGCCCTTTTCCATTAAAAACATAGATGCTTGTGAAAGTCGGATAATACAAAAATAGTATGCTCCTTTTTGTTATATTTTACGCAACAGCGTACCTCAGTGCAGAATTAGATAATATTACGTAATCGCAATCGATCAGATGCTAGAGAGGTCTTCGCTGGATAACCATGGAGAGGTCGTATCCAAGTAATAGAGTTAGTTCTTTTTCTCAGATAACCATTACCTTCAGAAAATAATTCATTATGCTTTTGTTATACTGCATGTAGATATATTATCATGCAATTCCGATGTTTTATAAAACAATTCGATATCTGGGACGGATGTTAACAAAGATGAAACAACAAAATAATATGTGTCTACTGCACATTCTCGTCTTACTATTAGCATAAACCGGTACTATCATTATGCATATCTGAACATTTATTTCTGAAAAAAATCATATAATGCTAGTGTACATAACACAAAAAAGAATGTACATTTCAATCATAACGCTGAACAATTATGGCCATATTAGAATTGATTTGAAATTTTTATTATGTCTATTTATATATTTTCTTTAACAAATTCAAAAGTTGTTGGTTTAAAAGATGTACAATTTACTAAATTCCTCTTAATGTATATAAGGATGTTAGCTAAAAGTGCAGCCAAAGCATCTTCTATGTGAATTTGATACGACTTAGGATTATTATGTGTAGTCTGTGATTTTACTTTGGTTGATGAAGGTATTGAAAAATTAATAAACGGTGTGAGTAAATTGTAGTCCTATCAGTTTCTATAGAACTGTAAATTAAAATATACATGTTTGGAGTTTTATTCTATTTGATGAAAAGGTGTTTTTGATGAACAAATTAAAAAACAAAACATAGTCATTTTGTCACCAGAGAGCACGGTAGCGTTCACAATATGACGTCAGGATGATGCACGCAAAGTTATAGTGGTTTTTTATATCACGCTTAGTCTCTTGTGCCTTTCGCTTCACAGTTTCAACTGTTGTACTTAACAACTTATTTACTTTCAATTTTTCAAGAATCTTCAGTAAGTTTGATTTTTATGTGCCTCATTACAGTAAAGAAAATCATATACGTCAGATAAAGGTTCTACTTCTGTAAAACATATATCTACAGATGTGATCTATTCTTTTTTGGACCGTTTGATGCCTAAAATACTATTACTCCCCCCCCCCCCGCCAAAAAATGCATTACAGTTAAGAACACTTGGTACAAAGCATCCGTATGGGATGGATATTTTTAATTATTTGAATTAAGAAAAAAACCTATTTAAAATTTTCAATATTGGAAAACAGTGAAAAAAGTGCGTGTCTTTAACAATCTTTTTTTTTTAAATTAAAACCACTGCACCAGAAATGCTAATATTTAGAACGATGCTTGTATATACAATGAATATTGTAAATTGTTAAAATTGTGACCCTCGAACTAATACAGCAACCCTAATAGGGGTTTCAAATTTTGTGATATAAATGCTTGAAACGTGTTTAAAAACTTCAAGATCTACAATGCTTCAATTACTGAGACAAGCATCCATAAATAATGTCTACAATAGATAACCAATTAATTTAAAGTGTTTGGTGTAAGTATTAATATTATCAGGCCAAAAGACTCCAAACTCAGTACGTTATGTAAATGACACAAAAAACCTTTTGGAACCTTTTTTTATTAAGGAAAATGACTATCTGAAATGATTTATACTCCGTCTCAAATTCATCTTTCAACCAGTTTTTTTTGCTGAACAATTCAATAATCATGAATAGCTTTCTGCGCAATAACTACATTGATTTACGATATACAGTTTCTCTGAGGTTACCGTTCCTATAATTTTGTGTTTATAGAACTCTTGCAATGCCTCATACGAAGGCATAATACATTATACGCTTCTCCGGAAACAACTTCCTTAAAAAAAGACTCAATACGTCCTTGTCTGTTCATCTGGAGTGACAAAATCGTAATTTCCCCCATATTTTAAAAGTGTCTGTTTTTTTCAAGATCACAGGTAGGTTGTTTTTCTAGTCTGGTTGGTATTAATACATTCAGAAGAGTCTTGTATTTACATGCATGCTAAGTATAGCGTTTTTTCAATAACAAAAATAGAGTTTTTAAAGATAAATCTTGCGAAGCATCGCATGTGTTTCATAAATGACATACGTTTTAAAAGATATCAAACATAATACTTTCTTTCGATATTACGTGCACAAAAATGTATCACATTTACGTTTTGTAAATCTATTACTTGTAATCCCAAAAGTTTGATGCTTGAACGATTAAAACATTCTAGTTATGTATGCATTTCATGGAATATTTTTTTTAATATTTCATGGAATATTTTTTTTAATTCATGGAATATTTTTTTTAATATTTCATGGAATATTTTTTTCTTGAATTTTACATTCTAATCGTGTGGTAAATTTTAAAATTTATAAGCTTCAACAAGAAAAGAGCTTCGATAACTATTAATAAACTAAACTCTACGAGGTGTTATCAACATATTTTTTTTATTGAAAAATAAGAATGATTTTTCAAATGTTTAGAAAGGACAAGGAATTGTCACGTTATATAAAGGCGCTTAAAATTGATCAGATATTATTCATCGAAAAATCAATCATTTAACGGCGTGCTCAGATATAATGAAGTCATTTTATTTTGAATATATCCTATCATGATAATTAGATAATTTAGCATATGAATGATCGCAAATATAAAAAAAATTATAATTCCTAGCTTTTATGCGGTTTATATAGTTTTAACTGAATACAACATTTTCATATCATGACGTGATTATGATGAAGTTTTCGATTATAGCTGATTACATCTACTAAGTATGATTACCAAAGATTTGATCGTAGAATATTGACTGTTGAATGCATATCGTTAATACATATTTTGATGATTTTTATAGCATGGACTTAGCCATGATATTGACTCCTTGTCAAAATTCAAAAGTTTTCATTTAGTGTTTCTTAAGCTATAATATAGGTAAGACAGACAAAAATGCTACATTGTCTTATCAACATTTCATGCAGTGCTTAATTTCCTCGATGAACATAAATGTAAACAAAAAACATAATAAATATAAGGACCCACACTAGAAACATACAATACTATAGACTGACAAAATCTTATCAGCGTTGCACATGTACTGAACGGAGAACATTCAAATGAATGGATACATTATGTGAAACTTCCTTTATCAAAGATGTTGTACTTATAGAAAGGAAAACATCAATTCAGCTTAACTGTTTGAAGGAAATCATGTATAAATTTATATACTTAACGTTAATTTGACCTTAAGTACTATGCAGTATAGCCTGAATCTACACATCAGTCATAATTAGTGCTTTGTTTTTGGAAAAAAGAAAAAAAACTAGGTCATACAAATATGGTTCACGAGTTTTTTTTGTTTGTTTTTTGTTTTGGTTAGGTTTTCTAGATTTTTTTGGTTCAAACCATGCCTATTTTTGCCCAAAATTCTTAAGATGTTGAAATTGCAATGTAAAAACATGTCATTCTTAAGGGTTGATTTTTTCCAAGGCTGGGGGGGGGGGGGTGTCTTCTAATGCACTATACATACTAGAATAACGTTATATATTGTTTCTATTCTAGATTGAATTTCTGTTTGTCCAGTGGTATTCGTTTATATGTATAATATAAAAACTTAAATTGTTTGCATTTCCTGACATTTAATTGTACTTGATTCAAAAGAAAGCCTCTAACCAAGATTGTGGCCATTAGTATTGGGCCCTAATATTGTTTAATATATTAAGATATAAAAATTATGATTGTTGTTGTCAAAATGACTTTATAAAAATAACGTTTCATGTGCATGTAAATGTATCAGGCTTGGGGCGAATTACATTGTAAAGTAATGCATTACATTACCATATCACATGAGTAAAGTAATGCATTACCATTACCATTACTTTGTTTTAAAAAGGTAAAGCTAATAAAGAGTTTTTGCAAATGTTTCAAATATAAAACACTCATTAACAAATGCTCAATATATATCATCTTGTGGCATTATGAACAAGATATTACATATTAAGTAAAAAGATATTTCTAGACATTTGGCATGATACAATGTCAGATATGATATAGAGACAGAGATTGCACATTCATGGATAATAGAAAACAATTTATGGAATTATGTTGCTGTTATTAAAAGCTAAATAGAGATATTTTCCCAGATTACACAAATCTTTATAATTTTGGACACCTAATTGTATTAAATTATAAACAGAGGGTTTTTTCCAGTTATGTTTCTTAATATATTTTAATCGAATTTCTTTAAGCTGAGGACACTTTAAGACAAAAGATTGCTGTTGCACTTTTTGATCAAAGTTTCAAAGGTGTCATCTTTCAACTGCATCCCATTAGTTTGAAAACTTCCCAGCTATACTAAATAAACGGTCTACAGGAGCAGTGGATGCTGGGACTGAAAGATTGTTTGATAATCTTTATGTTAGGATATATAAAATGCAAAAATAGAAAGAAAACATTAATCTTGTATTTTCTATCATTTCAAACTAATGTACTTAATATATAACAGAGAGAAAGAGAAAGAGAGAGAGAGAGAGAGAGAGAGTAAAATTATTTTCAAATGGGTTATAAAATTGGAAGTGATTTTGATTTTCATAGTAATGCAAAGTAATGTCATGTAATGCCAGCATTACACTAAAGTTTGGAAAGTAATGAATTCATTACCATTACTTGTAATGCTAATTTTGTGGCATTACACATTACTAGCATTACTTTGAAAACATGTACTGCATTGCAATGCATTACCATTACATTTAGCATTACCTCAAGCCTGAAATGTATAAATATTTACATGAGTAAGAACAGTTGTTATTGATCTAACCAAGCAGCATTATCAACAAAAAAGAGTTAATATAACGCCTATCTTAGACAATGTCCGGTATTGATATCTGTAATCGAATTTTAAGAAAAGGTTTATTATAAATAAAAATTGAATGACCTTAGAGGTGATTTGTAAAGTCTGTGGTATATTAAATATTGACTGTGACCTATTCCAAAATGTATCAGGTGCTGCAAGGGTCGTATGCTATAAATTGTTTAAAACTTTTATATTTTAATAAATGACAAAGGTATTCAAGTAGCTGATGTCCACCTTTGATTGGAGAAAAATGCTTTACAGAATAAGTTAAAGACGCTGTTTAACTAATAGTCAATGTATCGGTGAAATTCAGTACATATGCATTTTGTAAAAAATGCTTAAAGATCTCATAAGACCATATTTTTGTCACGATTCGAATTTGACTCATAGCCATTTTACGTCATTTTATGGATAATATACCAGCATTTACAAAATGAACAAGACTGCTATCATTGTCATTTTGATAGAGAAGATCAAGGTTAACCATTGTATTTGGGTTTTTAATCAAAAAGGTCAAGCTCAACTTCATTATTCAATATTTTTGTCTTATTTACTATCTTTTATGATTTTGCATGTGCAGTACTAGTAAGATAAGTTACATGAGTTTCTTTTGTGTATGAAATAAACTTCCTTATACAAAATCTAAATAATTTTTAAAGGTTGATGCCGTGAGCCCCATTCAAGATGAATTGTGTGAATTACCTGACAGTGTTACAAGTAGTAGTACTCATCGTTTTTAACTATTCTCTATATGCATCCGCAACATCCATTACAAAGGAGCTACCAAACCCTCATCCAGAGTATGAATTGACGACCATGTCAAAGTATGGATCTTTCACAATCATTCTCGGTGGAACAAATTATTTGTATAGATTAATTATGAAAAACTTAGAAAAAGAGGTTGAAACAAATATTGGACCAAGACTTGACAATCCTTACTGCTTCAATCTAGAAAATGACCAATGTGAGAAGAAACTGTACAACAGTTATATTAAAGTCCTGCTTATCAACAACAAGAGGCTGCAACAAGATGAAATCATCATCTGTACAAGTCTGTTTCAAGGTAGTTGTGGCAAGCGAAATGTCACAACATTGGAACTTCTGCCCGGCTACAGCGACACATCCGGACATAGAGAACCTGTAGTGGCCAACAACAAATCTGCCACGACCGTGGCTTTTCTGGCACCGGGACCAAGCAAAGATGGAACCACTCCGTCCACAGTGATGTACGTGGGAGCCTCGTGGACAAACACTGGACTGAGAGGTATAAGAGGCTTAGTGCCAGCATTCAGCAGTAGGAAAATAGAGAACTTCTCTTTTACTTTCGTAGACGTAGCTACCAAGTCTTACACAATGATGGATGATATAAGCAGAGACTCCTTCCCTATCCGATACATTTACGGGTTCACGTCTGGGAATTTTAGCTACATGGGGACCATCCAAAAACCTAGGGTTAATGCTAAAAACTATGTTTCTAAGATGATACGCGTGTGTCTTTTTGATAAGCATTTTTATTCCTATGCAGAAGCAAAACTTATTTGTGAATTCAACGGAAAAACATACAACTTATTAAAAACCGCTAAAGTAAGCAAACCAGGGAGGCATCTAGCTGTTGCTCTTGGCATATCCGAAGACGATGATGTTTTGTTTGGAATGTTTGGACATGGACATCCAAATGACCCCATCAACAGCAATAAAGAGTCCGCTATGTGTATTTATCCGATTCGGAAAGTCAACAAAGTCTTCACTTTAAACATCAAGACCTGTTTTAAGGGAAATGGAAGAACTGGTCCTGAACATATTTCTGCTCCCAGGAATTGCCAGTCAACAGTTCGTATATCTTGTCAATAATTTACCGCTAGTAAATAAATTAAAGACGCAAATTTCAAATTTCGAAAAGCAGTACACTCTGTGATTTTGTATTTAAGTACTTTTCATCACTTTGTACATTACCAGTCAGTATAACATTAATTTTCAAAAAGAAAGAATTAAAAAAAATACAAAACATTTTAATCCATAATATAAATTTATGCATCTCTTATGGTGAATTTGATTCCTGATTATACATTTTTAGCTAAATATTTTTTTATCAATTTTCAAAAAGAAAGAATTCAAAAACACAGTCAATTTGACCAAACCTAACACCAGAGAAGAGTCCAACTAAATCCTGGCCTTTTTTTTTTTTGTTCTTTTGGTTATTTGGTATTTGCTTTAGAAAAGATGCGTCCACTTGAAATTTACGTTGGGTCTTGTCATGGTTTTCTTTGGGTTTACTCGGCATTTGCTTTAAGGATCTCCATTAACACTAAAGTGTTAAGCAAACCTGTTTTATAAAATAGCATCCTTCCGCTTGTAATGTCCACCAATGGTATGTTCCAACTACATACATGTATGTAGCATCTGCTTTCAATGATCTACTACTGATCGGGTTTTGATCTCTGTGTCCACTCTAGGTTTACTGTGGGTTTACTTGGGTCTCTGGATTTGCTATAGAGGACTTGGAGTAAACGTCGAAAGTAAACCCTGAGTTTAGTTGGGGTCTACTATCTGATCGCTACTGTAATAATGAAGTCTTTAAAAAGACTCATGGGGTCGGTCGAAATATTTCAAAATTTTTCTCTCATTTTTACAGCCATTTGATATTGATAATGAATATTGTGGAAAATATGACTTTAACACTCCAATCAATGGCCCAAAGTCGATAAAGGCCCAGCGCGCCATTAGCATTGACACTACTGCCTCCTCCCTGATAGTTACCACAACCTACGCCGGCTATACTGTGGCGTTCATTGGCACCAGGACCGGACACATAAAGAAAGTAAGACATAAATTCTGGGAGCAGGGGCATTCTGCTAACTATATCCCCTCCAGCACTCTTGATGCTTTGATGATAAGAAATGTGTTTACAAGACATGTCACTAAGATAAATAATGATTTAGAATAACGTTTAAACTGCTGTATGGCTCTTTTTATATGCTTGGAAAACATACTTCTTTAATTTTGGTCAGAGAATGTTGTAACATTCTTATGTTTAATACAATTCGAAAACTGTAACACATTTTGTTCCATCTACCTATGCCATAGAAAAGAAGGTCACTCTAGTTACCAATTCTCATCCAGCACTCTGGGCAGCTACATAATGACAAGGGTGTTTACAATGATTGTCTAAAAATGATAACTGACACAGAATAGAAGGGTCATGACTATTGCTTTGTGTTACCTATTTATAAAAGAAGGAAGAAAAGAAACGAAAAAAAATTTGAACAAACAATGTTTAAATAGTCTGTATTTAAATATGATTACGAACATATAGCAAAGAAATGAAGCTACACAAGAAAATAAAAAGAAGTGTAATATTCTAGGGAATAATAAATGGATGATAGTTATTTATTCATGAAGCAGTGATGATAGTTGCAATGGGGGGGGGGTGTTCAATATGACAAAATGATAATAACCAATCAAGCCTTACATATTTCATGCAAATAATATGTTGAAGGTTTTAATCGAGTCCAGCACCATCGCAACCGAATATGATGATATCACAGCAGACCCGGGATTTCCAATTTTAAAAGATATGGTCTTCGATGAGGTCGAGCAATTTCTCTATGTCCTCTCTCCAAACAAGGTGATATCAGGCCATCGCAATTGATATATCTTTCATTATGTGTCCTTACTGGCCCATCTTCTTGAAATAAGTATGGATATTTTTCTAGTGCACCATATGATTTAGAAAAAGATTGTTAAACACCTGAAAAAAAGGAAAAACTATTTTGATTTATGATTTAAATGAAATTACATTTCATAAATGTTAGATTAAAATAAAACACAGGAATATCATTGGTAAAAGAAATGTCAGTGTAACAATATAAATGTATATGGCTGTCAACATTTATAAATGAACTGTGTAAAGTTTTAAGTACTGTGGAATCATTAAATTTCGTGGGGGCCAATTTTTGTGGATTGCTTAATTTTTACAGGTTCATGGGGACGTAATTTCGTATATTCTCTGAAACCTACAAAGGAAATATGACTTTATTACCCTAATTTAATAATTCGTGGAGGATGTTAAGTCGTGGTTGAGAGGTACCCACGAATTCCATGAAAATTGAGCCACCACGAAATCTAATGATTTTACAGTAACTAATGGAAAAACCCAATAAGCACTTTTAACGATCAACGTTATTTTATGTACATGTAACTGCTTAAAATAATTCTAATAATTAATCTAAAGTGTATATACCCTGAATCTGAACGTTGTGAAACTTTCTGTGCATTGTTGTCTTACCAAGATGCTCCTTTAAAAATCTGTTTTATTTTACAGTTGGTAAAAATAGTTGTACAAAACTGTAGCCAGTACACGACTTGTAAGGAATGTAAGGGAGCCAATGATCCATATTGTGGATGGTGCTCACTGGAAAATAAGTAAGACTGGATAGCTTAATCTATGTTGATTAATTTTCTATATCTTGCCTTGAATTTCCTATACAGCCAGTCAAACGCATTTATTTTTATTTCAGGTGTAGTCTGGCCCAGGAGTGTCCAGAGTATGATTCTGCTCTCAAATGGATGGGATACAATGGGGAGACCTGCACAAAGATCACCCAAGTTTACCCTGAGAAAATTCAGAGGGACAAAAATCTTGCTAAAACCACCACAGTAAAAACCTCATTTCTCTGATTGATAACAACAAAATGATCATATTTCTTAAAATGAGTAAGGAAAAACAAACACAAACTGTATACTTCTCTCCATTTTAGATATCATTATATATATCTAACCTCCCAAGCTTCATGGGATCGTACAAATGTGCTTTCCATGGCAATGGGAAGACGATTGAAACAGCAGCCAACAGAACCACTCCCAACATGGTGAAGTGTGACACTCCTGTGCATAATGAACTACCTCCATTTCCTATATATACAGGCAAGTTAACTGCGTAAAGTTTAGACACGTCCCACTCCGACAACTCAATGCTTACTTATGTCAGCAGACGTAGTTATGCACTAAATATTAAATAAAACAAGAACAATTTTATTGAGATGAGAAGGTTTGGTCGTCGTAGCCATTTCTAGACTATATTGACCTCTTTTTGAAGAAAAACTCTAAATAGAAAACAAGTTATATACCTTAATTCAGAAATGTAAAATTATAGATGTATTCTTTACAAAATAAGAGTTTACAGATAAACAAATCATAACTGGAAGTTTTTGGTAGTTTTCTTTTATTAATTTGTTGACCAATCTGTATTTTAACAGATTACATCACAATGAAACTATCTGTGGTGGTCATGAGATTTGACATCGCTTCAACTAACTTTACATTATTTGACTGTAAAGTTCACTCCAAGTAAGTGCGTATTGTACTATTTTTCCAAACCCAGGGTAAAATATGTGTTTCATGAAGAGGGGGGGGGGGGGTATTGCGGAACTGAAAGGATCGCTCAAAATTGGACACAATAATGTTATCTCTCGGGTGAACAGAAACGTAATGACATGCTCTAATGATTAACATTGAACTTTTTTTTTAAACAAGGAGAGTTTCTGACAAGGAAGTCGATAAAACAAGATTATCAACAGTATCGATTGGAAACACTATTTTGTTTATTTAAACCGACCTTTCCACCAAATACAATTTTTGACTAGGTCGAATGCTGACTGACGTTTTTAAGGCGTCGAGCTAATGCTCAGCAGCCTTCTAGCGATCGTCTGGATTGGCAATCGTCCAAAAATTCATGCTCTGCACCGCCTTTTTAATGCGCATAAAAAATAAGTTCCTTGAAGTATTAAACGTATTACAAAATTTGTTATCCTTTTATTCAACTAAATTGTGTACAAAAAACCCAACTTGGCCTCCCTGGTTATTGACAACTCATTGCATTAGTATAAATGTGCTTAATCAACAAATGGTGGATGAATACAATAAGGTGCAATGTAAAAATACTAAATATTATCAAAGTTTATCGCTTACATTTTGATTGGAGACCGTGCCCGATAGAAATAAAATTTGATATGTAAATTTATTTGTTATCGGGCATGGTCTCCAAAATAAATGTAAGCGATAAACCTATGTAGAGATTTTGTTGCAATTAATAACACGATGATGCAGTTGGATTAGATAGCACTGTTCAAAGACTTTTTAAAGCAGAAAAAAAAATAATTTATTTTTGAACTTTGAATTTTCTTCGATTTTTGTAACCATGATGAGTTATTGTATTATAAACGCATCACTACCTATTTTATAACAAAATATACTGATTTTTGTTTTTAAAACAGCAAAAAACATAATTCATTTCCTTTTTATTCTAATATTATTTGATATACGACTATTAGTACAGAAATTCAAATTATTGATATCATTCTATATAAAAAAAATGTCAGTTTGACTCCTTTGTTGCCGTTCCGGCCTTTGATTTCATGTTTGTTATAATGAATTAACTGTTTACTGACTACGAGCATACGGCGGTTGTGACCGGTCAGTAGAGGATGCTTACTCCTCCATGGCATCTGATCCTATCTCTGATTATTGTAACAGTCCGAATTTGCTCTGCGCTTATTTAATATTTTTCTTCTGGAATTTTTTTTGGACACTGTTCATTTACACCACATTCTATCATCAAGGTTGCCAGTCCTGTAAGTGTAAAAAAAATCATTTTTATTATCATGATTTATTTTAGGAAGGCCCACGTTTTGCTGACAATCGTTTCATAAAACTTTTAAATTTTGAAAAAAAAGTCAGCAGAGCAGACCTCTTTCCCGATGATGCACATTTTAAAATTATAATTATTTGATATTAAAGCAAAATTCAGTTATAATGAACAGTAGATTCGACGAGCTTAAAAGAACATAAAATGTTAAGATCTGATTTAGATACCTAATAAAAAATGTACACTCTAAAGTGAAATAAAACAATCACAGGCAAGAATAACGCGTTTGTCCCTCTGTTACAGCTGTTACAGGTGTACCTCTAGCTTGTTTAACTGTACCTGGTGCATCAAGAACCATCTGTGTACCCACTTCCCGGTGATGGACTGTAGCAACTACGACGACTTTATTGCAGGGCAGAATGTATGTTGATAAACATACTCACAGTTAAATGATTCCGTCTTGCCAGTTGAGATAAACTTATTAAAAACTAATGATAATAAATCAATGATAGATTGTGCAAACGTAAAAATAAATAGCACAGAGTATGTTAAATTCGGTTTCGACAGAATGACGGAATGACAGTCCCACATGACAGTGGACCTAACAAATGTCCTAGTCTTGATCCAAGTAAGCGGCAGGACCTACTGGTGCCGTCAGGGACCAATAAAATTATCTCCCTTATCCTCAAAAACTTAAAGGTAAGGGAAACAACCAAAGGCAGGTCGGCCAGGGTTGTGATGTCTAATTTTCCGAGAACATATTCTTGAAGAGCAGTTTCAAACAAACATCTTTACATTACTAAATAATACTACAAACCATGTAATCAATGTCAAGAAAGAGCTTTATTATTAGACCTAATTAGATTATTAGAAATCAGATCAGAATTGTTCTTACATAATTAAATTATGACTGTTTATAATTACTTATTCTACTTTTTGTGCAAACAACAGTTCACGTGCAAGTGCATATTTATAATAGTTCCAAAGACAAAAACAAGTATCGTCATGTATGTATCAGTTGGTCCCATGATTGCATGTGCTACAGATATTTTCAGAAAGAAAGGAGCATCAGTTTCGGATTTTTCAATTCCATTGGAGTGACATTTTCTTTACTTTAACACCTTTTGATTTTGTAGCCATACCAAAAACCTATACGTTGTGTGTTTGCATTTAACTCAGAGACAGAACAAAGAGGAGAGATAGCTAACATGGTAGACATGGGAGGGATGGTGATCATTAAATGTAAACAGACCAGGGTAAGTGCAGACCTATTCTTGAATAATCACATATACTGTTATAATATTTTTTTATGGTCTGTGATGCAATGATGTTCTTCCTGTGCCAGTTTTATTATCCTGAAGACGCCAAAAGCTACAATGTCCCCCTGAAAATATTATGGGGTGAGATGTATCCCAAACAACTGGACAATCCTAATAATGTACAAGGTAAAAAAAAACAGCTCATATTATCCGGTATTTCCATCTGCCTTTGGACTCTCTTTTAACAAAAAAGAATCGACCGATTTTAACCAAAATTTTCTTATTATCAAATGTAGTGATAATGTACAAGTGTGAAAAAATGCCCAGTAGTTGTGGTGAATGCTTGACCCAGCATGAGGCCTTTTCCTGTGGGTGGTGCAAACCATCCAACCAGTGTAGCTTACAGTCATCCTGTACAACCAAAGACAGCTGGCTATCAAAAAACGAAAACTGTCCAAATCCTAGAATCTTGAAGGTAGGTTACATGAACTCTAATAATTACTTAAAGTTGGTTACACACAATGTCATTCAGCATCAAAATCACAAGGTTAAGTTGCACACAATGCTGAAATCCGTCTAAACCAAAAAATCACAAAATTACGTAAAACAAAACACTGAAAACTCTCAAAACCTTTAAATCAAAAGGTAGGCTATATAAGCACAAAAAACCGTCTCAACCAAAGATCCACTTGTTTCAGCAGGAAAAACTGTTAAAACTGGAGAGCACTTAATTACAAAAGCCAGGAGGGATTGCTTTCAAAAGTAATCGATTAAATTACAATTACTTTGGGTTTTAAAAATAATCGATTACAAGCTAATTAAATCCTCTTTTAAGAGTAATGGCGATAACAATAAATTACTTTTCTTACTTTTCCATCAGAATACTTATGATAACTCAAGACATCAATTTTTACAAGCTTTTTGTCAGTACACTTTATCACTATTAAACGTCTTTTTGAGTTGAACATCTCCGTGTTCTAAAAGAAAAACATTAATGCATCCATCAAAATAACACAGATTTGATTATATAGATTAAACAGAAAACACATAATTGACTGTATAGATATGTGTTGAACTAAGACTACAAATTAATTGGCTTTTACTACAATTAATACAATGGTTGACTAGGAACACTGTTGTAATTATGCAAGTTATTAGAATCTAATCATGAGATCAGATTGTTTCTAAATAGTAATCAATGATGTAACGATCGCTTGTAATCATAAAAATGGATCAATCATTACTGACTACTTATAATTATTAAGCAACTTGTTATTGATTACATCTGATTACGATTACTGATTAAGATTACCCCATCTCTAAAAGCAAATGACATAAAGCACTGAAAACTTTTTCAGCTCTAGAATCACATTGGTCAGTTATGTAAACACTAAAAACTGTCTCAACCGAAAATAACAGCAAGGTTGAGTTACATAAAAGCCTACAGAAAGGTCACAAACATATAATGACCAGGGTGCATGTCAAACAATGCAAAAAAAGTGAAAAAGTCACAACCTACAGACCCTGAAACGTGCTACTACACCTCTAAAACGAACCGCGAGATTAACATAAGCCTTTTGGCTTGTTTCTCAATCTTCTGTGTACTGTCATCATACTATGTATGATGAAAATCACTAAATAAATATTGTTAAAACTAAAACGAACCGTACCGTTCCGTGCAAAAATCGAACCGTACCATTCACAAAACGAAACGTACCGTTCAAAAAGCGTACCGTTCCGTTCACATAAAGAACCGTAGCGTTCACAAAGCGTACCGGAACCGTACTGTGCAAAAAGCGTGCAAGATAATTTATGCAAGACCCGCCTCCAGACGGACAAAAAAGCGTACTGTACCGTGCAATGAGCGTGGAACTTTCATATACGGCTTATTGACCTAATGTCTGTCGATGAATACGGACAGAGATTATCGCTGACCAGTTAAGTTCAATATTTTGCTAGATTTTTTTTTTTTTATACAGGATTAGATAACACATACTAAGACTTGAAACTGTTATTCTTATCAAAACTGTTACAAAACATGTTACACGTGTAATGTTATTTCTTATAAGACTGTAATCATTTCTTTGGTTTTCGACAAAACTTGCATCGCCGAATTCTTAAGCCATGTAAACTATTAATGTTCACACAATTCGTGGTTATACTATTTGGATTATTTTTTTTGAAATGTTTGAAACATTGGGTTCATACTGGGCCTTACATAGCTTTAATTGATTCTCAGGACAGAGAGAGATGAAAGAGGGAGAGAGATTGTTACCTGGGACGTTAAAAAAAATGCAAATGTTTAGAAAGAAATACATTAATGTTAAACAAGGGTTGAAATATTATAATATATAATTTTATATCCTCTTCAAATTAAAAAAAAAAAGAATGCCGACTTACGTTACGCTGACCCAGAAAATTATCGGTGCTTTCAACATGAAGTTAAATTTTGGTGATCTGAAATCATAATTTGATACCTTTTAATTTATTTGTTCTTAGATAAATTCAAATTAATTTACCAAATATATTTATTAATCAATTGATATATAATCAAAATTCAAATCAATTTAAGTCAGCCGCTTTTTTCCCCCTAAACTATTACTTATTAGGTTAGTAACTGACTCACTACGGAATATATTGGGTTTATCAATCTCATAGATGGCGAGGCGAAGCCGAGCCGTCTATGAGATTGATCAACCCAATATATTTCCGTAGTGAGTCAGTAACTAACCTAATAAGTGTTTTGTTTTCCCGAGGACTATCAAGCGACATATTTACAAATAGCGATGATCATGGCACAGCCATGTACAAGGTGCCTAACATCTCGTACAATTTAACTCATTTACGTTAAACTCTTCAAAATTTTCCATCTCACCATTCAAATACTCTTTAAAAATCATTACTTCACCCATGTTTACCTACAATGTTTTGTTGCTATTCAATTTTAAATGTTTTCTCCCTCTCCTCTGCAGAGATAGCAAATTTCGACGCTGCCATTTTGTTCTGCTCCAGACAAAACAATGTGACGTCAATATTCTAAGGGCAACTACTCTAATTTTAAAGAATTTCAAAGGGCAACTACTCCAAATACTTTAAGAACTTACGGCATGCGGTTTATGTATTAAATACTATGAAATGTCGAAATGAGTAAGCGAAGCGTCGACCAATGACGGCCATTTTGCCTAATATTATTTCTCACAGAACAAATATAGAGATATATGAGGCAATCACGTGCTATGTTTAAACCAATGAAAATGTGACGTTTCAGTCCAAGGGAAAACAAAGTGTAATGTTGTAACTGACAATCAGATAAAAATGTCGGGAGCTTGCCTGAACGTCCTATTTTCTGTTATCGGAAAAACCCTTTTGATAAAACACCTTTTAATTTGTTAATTAGTCTACAGCTAAGATTTAAAGCAATTAAAAATGAGAAAAGAAAACATTTCAGATCATGTTTTTAAATATATGTGAATGTGCTGTAGTGATTGACAACCACATATTACCGGTGACTCGAGTGATTTGTACTTCAGTTATATATAGCAATAAATAAACAAAAAAAACACTCTTATATGATAAATTAAAGATAAATACAGGTACAAAATCTTAGTAAATTAAATGCAAGCATTGAACGAAAAAAAGTACACACATTCCATAAGATAACTTTCAACTGTATTTCCCGCATAGCTGGTAATGGCGTCGTGATTTCACATGAACAAAAATAACTCGTGCGATACACGTGTACAGAAGCTGATCAGAAACACAACAGCGTCTTTCCTCTTCGGTTCTATACCTAACAGGTATTATTGTCTTATTTTGTTTTTCGGCAGTTATTTGGACGCTCGAAATGTCGGTATTCACACTGTCCACGGACACCTGTTAGGCAAGTCATCACAATCTGTCGTGTGTATGGTCTGAATATATCTTACTTCTACTTTGTTAGACTTTTCATGGCTTTTCTTAATTTCTAAAACACAAAAGAACTGTCTGTAGATATGTACACAAACAACTACACGTAAGACGACCCGTAGAACAATTCAGTGACTCTATACATGCGGGATTTTCAAAAATATTAACTTTCGATAAAAAGATCATTTACAGGGTACATAAATATAACCTAAAAAACCTAGATTAATTACATTGTAAATTGTTGAATGGGATTATAACATTTTTCAAGTAGATGTTAGCACAAACACAGCTCTTTTTAAATTTATTTACAATCTAATGTGTGATATGTGAAATAGCGTCGAAATTTTAAGCGTCGATATCAATCTGAATACATCGTATACTGAACAAATCTTTAGTCATTGTGCTAAAATAAAATATTGAAATTTATACACAAACAAATCTAATAATTCCAAATTGTTTGAACACAATTACATACACTCTCAGAGAGAGAGAGAGAGAGAGAGAGAGAGAGAGAGAGAGAGAGAGAGAGAGAGAGAGAGAGAAAACGAGAACTTGCGAGTTGATTATATTACTTAAATTAAAGTTTTACCACTGAACTATATTATTTTGCTTTACACCACTCACACCTCACAGCCTACTCAATATTCATGGTCATGAACCCTGGGGATCATTCATTATTGTCCTCAAGAGAGACAACTCTTGAACACGTGCATTGACTATAGTCCGTTTCCTAATCTTATTAAAATAAATAATTTGAGAACAGTTTTCAAAATATTTTAATTACAAATAATACATATAACAATGAGTAAAAGGCATGAAAAATGCATGCACGAAGTACATTTATTTATCAAATAGTAGGTTGGTACATGTACCGGGTGAATATTAAATGTACATTGCTTGTACCGTGTAAAGGTACATGTATAAATCTACACAACTACATACAGTTAATACACTGTATTATGTAAATTGAAAAAAATACACAGGTTTTAAGAGATCTTTTAAAAAATGGATTTTCTTAAATTGAAAAATGAATTAATGAAATTGCATATATCATTCTAAAAAAAAACCTCATAATAATAATAGACGCGAAGTTCAAAATAAATAAAGTGATACATTAGATGGAAAGGATATAATGTACAGCAATTTCAGATTAAGATGTCATTTTTATATGTAATGTAATTAAAACTCCATACCATTTAAACAATGAAAAGGTTGCAGAAGGCCTATTTGTATCGAGTTGTATATAATCAAAATAAATTAATGACCCTGTATACATGATTTTAAGAAAAAAAAGTAATAAACATGCTGTTCAAGAAACTAAAGTAATATCTTATAGGAATCAATAGGATATATTGTACAGCAATTTTAATCATATATTGGATTTGTTTCCAAACATTGGAATAAAGGGGTAAAAACTTTTATATCTTTTTTAGATTAAATAATGTTCTTAAAAATGTTAATATTTGTATTTGATGGCTAAAACTAAATATTTTTCTGACAAGTTCTTCTGTTCATGAACAAGACCTATACATTTATCAGACACTTTTATATATATTATGTCCATTTCACATTGTAACTAAGTATTTCTGTTCTGTTTGTATACAAAAGAGTATATTAAAAAAAAAACTTGTATAAAATAGTAAGGCTAAATAGCTGTTTCCAAAAATGTTACATGTATATGAATGTGTTATATAAAAACATATGTTAGATATATGGGTAGGAAAAATACAAAATAAGTGCACTCGATAAAAAGTTTGCTGGTATTCATTATGTGAACACTTATTGTTGAAACAATTCATCCAGTAAAATTTAAAGTTACGTTACATAAATAAGAATGTTATGAATGATGTGTATAGAACAAATATTATGTGGTTGGCTCCATAAATCTTGAAAAGATGGTGTGAGTTGATAAAAAGGCAGAATAAGGTTCCATCCTTATCCTCATGCATTCCATTCAAGAAATATTCATTAATGTCATGGTCTGGAAACTAAAATAGAATAAACATAAAGTGTTAAGATAATTACATGTAAATTTTGCAAACATCGTGCACTCATCAAATACTTACATGTATATAATAATTCAATGCAGTTATTTCAAGAATGTGCTTTTACTAACTATGTAATCTTTTCTAATATTGTACATACATGTATTACATCATGTTGCCACTAATTTTAAACCCAGCTGACAATTTCTGTTTGCTATATATACAGAGTCAAACGATAGTTGCATCATGTGCATGTACCTTCAGTAATTTTAAAAGCCATAAAAACACCTTAGTCCTACAAAATACATTAATGACAAAATCAGGAAATCTGGCTCAATCAATTCTGCACACACATGATAAATGTAATGAATGTGTAACTTCAGTGGTGTAACTTCAAAGATATGTAGATTTCCAGTGGACAGAAATACATTAAATATATTGAACAAAGATCAAAGTCATAAACACTTATGTAACATATGAATGTCTGTATGAGTTTCAACTATCAACATTCTATGAACACCAAAATAAGATTGCGTCAATAACAAAAACTAATCTGAAAAACATATTTCAAGCTTAAGAAATTGATGGGATTTCTGCATATCCCATTTTCTTAGAGAGTGTAAAACACATCTCGTTAAGTTTATACTATTTTCAAACTCCTGGTATTCCTTTCAGAGGTTCCCACCACTTAAAATACAGATAATCATGCAGATTTGCAACAAGATGCCCATACAAACCTTTGCCTTTTTACACAAGACATTGTAGCTATTTAGATGACCTTGCTTGGCTTTCAATCAGCTTAAACCAAATATGTATAAATATGGAGAACAAGTTGTAAGTTTATTACATGACAAAGAAGTACATTCTGGGCTTCGGCAGACTTGACTAGGTCATTAGCAATATCAAATTGACAATATTTTCTATATTCCTGATCTTCAGATTATTTGGAGGCCACAGGTAAACCTATAGATTAGAAGAAAAAAGATACACTAGCTATCATTACAAAGTTAAATGCTGTCATTATCAATACAAAGGGTGTGTCTTAGAATACACTTTTTTATGGGCACATGCAGTATCTGAGACATGGTCAAAACATTACCATGATAACAGCTATAACAACTCATTAAGTGGGAAATGACATTTAACTATAAAATTTGTTATGGCTTTTCATACTCTCTCTCTCTCTCTCTCTCTCTCTCTCTCTCTCTCTCTCTCTCTCTCTCTCTCTCTCTCTCTCTCTCTCTCTCTCTCTCTCTCCATGATCTCTCTCAACATCTTTGTCAGCAATATTTCTAGTGCAATATGGCATTCTTGAAATATATATATATATGGTTCATGGAAGCAAAGCAATCAATAACAATTACATGTATACTGTAATTATTCTCTCTCTCTCTCTCTCTCTCTCTCTCTCTCTCTCTCTCTCTCTCTCTCTCTCTCTCTCTCTCTCTCTCTCTCTCTCTCTCTCTCTCTCTCTGAGTCTATCTAGCTCTTATATTCTCAATCGTGTAATGTTATATTCACATAACAAATGCAGACCCTTTCTGGAAAGATACATTTACTGTCTTTCAAATAATTCAAGAAAAATTAGAAGTTCAATCATGGGATGAATTTATTACTCAGCCCATTTGGAACAACCCGAAAATCAAAATTGAAAATAAAACAGTTTTCTATACAAACTGGTTTGATAAGAACATAGTATACATAGCAGATTTGCTTGATGAAAATGGAAATTTTTATTCTTTACAAGATTTACAAAAAAAAATTAAGATAAAAACAAATTTTCTGAATTATGCATCACTTAGAAATTCAATTAAAGCAAGTCTCTCAAGCTCAAAAATTCAAATTGGAACAAATAGCCCTAGACCGTTTCTTCCTCATAATATTAAAACATTTTGTAACAACAAAAAAGGAACAAAACATATCTACAATATTCTTACTACAGAAAACATTACTCCTCTTGGAAAAGTAAAATGGGGAAAGTTTTTTGAAATTTTAGACCTTCAGTGGGAAAATATCTTCACATTTCCCTTTTTATACACCAAGGATTCTAAATTGCAATGGTTGCAATTTCGAATATATCAGTATATTTTGACAACAAACTCATTTTTATTTAAAATAGGTAAAACTGACACAAAGTTGTGTTCTTTATGTCAAAGTAATGAAGAAACTATCGTGCATCTGTTTTGGGACTGTTTACATGTCCAAAATCTTTTAAGCCACTTTATATCAATATGTGACGGAAAAGGTTTACATATTACATTAGAGGAAAAATCATTTATATTAGGAACCCCTAATTCAATTTATTTGGGTATAATTTTTCTTATAATCAAATCTTACATATACAGGAAAAGATGTCTACAGGAAAACTTATCAATCCAAGAACTTCTGATTGATCTCAAAACCCATATAACTACACTTAAATACACTGCAACAAAACAAGGCAAATATAATAATTTCTTAAACCAATGGACTGACTGGCTTTTTCTCATGTACATGTAGATCCTGACCATTGACATATTTACATAAGGCACGATTTATATATACCTTGTCTGAATACAACAACTCGGTAGTAAATATTTTGATTACGCCTAATTATTAATAAAATATTTCTGACATGATGCATGTATCCTCATAATTCCCCCACTCTCTCCCCCCACTCTCCACTTCCTACTGTCCCTCATTTTCTCTCCCTTAAATTTGTTTGAAATTGATCTTGTCAACAGACTTTTCAATTGTGCTAAATATACTTACATGTATATATATATATTGTATGATATATTGTATGTGCAAATGAAATTAATATCAATAAAAAAAAAAAAAAAAAAAAAAAAATGCAGACCCTTGATTCATAAACACTCTCATCGTTAATAGATAAAAAAGACATAAAGTTAACAATTTGAATGAGATACAGGTATCAAAAACACATGTACAGTGTACATTGTACGTGTCGAGGAAATTCTGTATGGAAATGACTGAAAGCATGACTGACACAAACTCAATATTCTAGGAAAAACATACAATATTTTTTAACGTATGCTAGGTAACAATATGTGTAAAAACTGACCATAATACACCTGCATGCACATTTCATACTAGAACATGTCTTTCAAGTCACATTTCACAACGACCATTATTATTAACATTTTGGTAACACTTGCAGTGGAATTATTGCACTGCAGGTTTTTAAAAAGGCAATTATCTAGTTTAATATTGTAAGTGAGTTTGTTCTTACCGATACATGGCTACCCCCTAGCACGTTTCAGATTTTTGACAAAATCGAAAACTGCTGTTCAGACGGTTTCATGCTGAACAATATTTAAAGAGATAAGGCCAATCACCCCAAACTTCGAACTCACATTAATAAACAATTGTGTTGCGACTTTAAATAATTTAAAAAGCTTGCTGATAGAATAAACATTAATTTTTACTTACTTTTTCGATCTAAACTCCTCTCTCGATTTGCAAGATTCTCAAACTGGTCTCGTTCAAATCCCGTGAATGACGTATTTGGCGTTCTCGGTTTTTTTTAGCTGTTTGTTAATATAAAAATCAGAAAGGTTCCGATTATGCTAATAAGGCTGTGAGGTGTGGGCCCCTGCGAATGTTATTGTAATTTAAATTTTAGACCACGTGGTTTTATTTGACTCTTATTCAAGCCACATACTAGTTGTAAACAGGACACGGAAAAATACCCGGTAATCAACAAATTAATGTTAAAAAGGATAAATATATCAAGAATTTATCTAGTGCATGTAATAAAAATAATACGACAGCGAGGGAAAAACAACCCTGATCGCCTGTACATGAGTTATATAATCATGAAGTCGGGGGGAAATTATTTTGAATAATTTCAAATAGGAGCACTCTTTTTAATAGGGATATAAGAAAACATAAAACAAAAACGTTTTCATTCGATAATTTTCTTCTAGCCATATAGGAGGAGCCAAGTAGCACGCGGCACATAGCGTGGTAGATACTGTTATACTTTAACTGATTGACAGGCGAAGCACGTGGAGTCCTGAGATAAAATCCCGCTCAAATGACCATCTATAGAAACCTAAACACCCCTGCGAATGTGTTCGGAATGTTTTCTATATCATTGTTAAGTATGTAATAAATCCAGAGGCGGTCGAATGAAAGTTCACGAGACTTCACCGAGATTTGTTCATTTCCTGTGAAGTTTCAATCGGAAGTATAAGTGTTCGGATAATATTCTCAAAATACGTAAGTACTGGTCGATTTTTCATGTCGTATTCTTCTTTGGTTTATCTTAAAACATGCAACTCTTTTAATATGTCTGCTTTATATCACCATTTAGCGGGGTTTTTTTTAAAAATGATAATATTCAGTACAGAGTTATCGTTTGTGTTCAACCACGTGTTGAGTGGTTGAAAATATTAACATTGCGTGGTTTAATAAAAGTATATCCATGTTTGATGCTTGTGGTGTGCTATACCATGTTTAAACAAAATAATGGGTGTCTGTTTTGCTTAAACACTTAGTATATCGAGTCATTTTCAAGGAACATTCTGCATAAAATAGTATAGTCTGTTTCATTATTAATTCTATTACTAGGTTAGGCGCGTATAGAAAACTATTCCTCAGAGGGGATCTCTACGTAGCATGTTAATTGTTGCAACAGCAGACAAAAACTATTATTTGTATTTTCACATTTATTTCTAGAACACATTTTATCCACCAATTAATGAATATAAAGTTTAAAATCAATAAACCTCTAGATTTAATAATTGACTACTATAGTACTTAGATTCACTAAGGGTGCTTGGCTTAGATGCTTGTAAAAAAAAACCAACTAGCCGAGAATCAAGACAACGATAAAGGAAACTTATGAAATATCGGAATAAAGTCGCGGCCATTTTTCATAGCAATTTTAAATGGATTAGAAATTTTCAATGACTTCAATTCAAGTCCATGTATAGAAATAAAAACTTAAGATGCTTTGTAAAATTATCGACAGCTCGCTGAATTAACAAACATATATCGGATTAAAGTCAAACGGTTCTTTTAATCTTTCTTAATGATTACATTTATTTAAAATGAAATACTTATAATAACAGATTCATCAACATAAAAATTACCTCCGCTTCCAGGTTGTCACTGAGTACACGTATTACGAAACGTATCAAAAACAGGGGAACGGATGGAAGTTCTGATTCTTAATAGATTTAAATACATCTGTAATATATCATATGAAAAAGAAAAATTCTTGTCATAATTACCACCTTGCTGAAGTAGATTGGGTGAAAACTAAACAAAATTATATCGAAAAAAATAAAAGTGTTCAGGCCTCGCCTACCTAACTAATGAAACGCGCAAACCGTTCACAAAGCCTGCAGCTATTTTTAGCAAAGCGTACCGTGCAAGAAGCGAACCGTTCCGTTCACAAAGCGTACCATACCGTTCACAAAGCGAACTGTACCATTCAAAAGGCGTTACGAACCGAACGCTGCAACTGGTGTAGTTACACGTTTCAGGGTTTGTAGAATTTCCAGGTTAAATTAACCAACACACTGAAAATTAATTCAACCATAAAATACCTGGGTAAGAAGAAAAACAACTGTCATAAACCAATAATGTAAGTATATTACAAAACTCTCCTAATTCATTGAGGACAATAAAATTACCACGTGCGAGTCTTAAAAACTTCAACATTTTTATCCATTGCCAGCAAATGAGTGGGTTCTGTAATAGTAAGTTGCAACCTACACGTACAGTTATACCTCCACACCCCTGCTACATTACACACAGTCGTCATTTTTATCCTGCAGAGCTTTTTAAGAGTTTGGAGAGATCTTCATGTTACTTGTGTCATTTTATAAACGAAACATACATTTTAGAGATATTTAAAAATCAATCTTGATTACAATGTGATTTTAATGGAAAATCCCCTTTATCTGTTCTCAGATTTATCCGTTGTTTGGACCAAAGCAGGGCGGGACGTTACTGACCATTGATGGCATCGATCTTGGGAAATCTTACGAGGACATAGTCAACGGCATATCTGTAGCGGGTGCTCAGTGCTCACCTATTCGCAAGGAGTATGTGGTATCTAAACAGTGAGTGAGATGTCTACCATGTTTAAGTTCATTAAATCAATGGGCTATATTTTTATATTTGACGGTAAAAAGTGAGTTAAAGCTGTTTGATTAGTATTGTTAGTTAGATTGATAAACATTAATTACATTTGTTTTCCCCAGGATTGTGTGCACTACCGCTCCTTACTTTGGCCAAGAGGAGAAAAATTCCGGCCAAGTGCTGTTGACAGTGGCAATGACTCTAGCTACCCGGTCCGATGACCAGTTCACCTACGTGGTTCGTATGATCAATACAGAATTTTAGTCAGTTGTCTGATGGAGTTATTAAAAACGTGAAAGAAATCGTGTACATGAATCATTGTCTTGCCAGAATTTGAAAGTTTTGTTAAACGAAATAATATAGATTTTGTTAAGAAGAGTGTATCAATAAATTGTGTAATAATGTAAAATAGAATAAGGAAATGAATATAAAATGGTAAACGAATTAAAAGATATTGTTTCCTATTATTACAGTATTTTTGTTGCGTTTGGTACATTTTTAGGACCCAGAAATAACTGATATTACACCAACGCAGGGACCAAAATCTGGAGGAACGAGAATAGCAATTTTTGGGAAATACCTGAATGCTGGGACTAGTAGGAAAATGTGTTTTGGCAATGAGACATTTGAGTGCAAAATCATTAAAGAGAGGTTGAGTCGATTTTTAGCTAATAGTTCAAATGTTTATATTGACAAAAGTAGTTACATCCTAAATTGCTTGTGAAGCTTTTTTGATTTGATTTTTAAATTTCTTTTAATGCGATCTATTTTAATATTAGGATATTGAACAATCGTCTTTCTTTATACATAATTAATATTAAGAGCAAATGTGGTCTTTCGAAGTGCGCTTGTAAGGGCTATGTTTTTGGTTGTTCTCAGATTTCCCTTCTCACTTTTCTCTAGAACATTCAGCTCTAACTTGACCTGTGTCACAGCTCCTTCTAACAGTGCTTTTACCTCAGACCCACTATATATGGACATCGATCACCAACGAGTCAATAGTCACTTGACCTTCCGCTATGCGGAGGATCCAATTGTCACAGAGGTCAGCAGGCTCAACTCTTTTGTCAGGTGAGATAGGACTGAAAGGAGTGGTAATTAATATGAAATATCTAACACATTTGTAAAAATGGTATTGAAATTAAAATCAACTTACAGTTTTTATTCTTCAATTCAGAGCATATATGAATAAGTATATATCTATATATAAATCCATTGTGCATAATTGGTGTTTTTAAATATATAACTATTGGGTTAACTTTCGGTAATAAGTGGAGGATTGAGAGTTCTAGTTCGAGGAAAGGGATTCAATTCTATCAAAACCTCTTTGCCCAAGATGGTCTTCTACAGAATAGATCTCAACCAGACAGTAACAGCTTATTACGGGGTATGTCACATTATCCAATAAAATGACCATAGGTTCTACATTGATCCAAAACAATTAATTCTACAACTGTTTCTGCTTGTGGTTGGTTTCAGGGATGTCTGGTACTCAATGATATCACAATGGAGTGCAGCACCCCCAAGGTAGAGTCCTCCATGGTCACTAAGCGGCCCAACACTCCGGACGAAAGCGGCGTAGCATTCGGGTTTGTCATTGATAATGTCCAGGACATCCGTAACTTTAGTGCCACCTATAAGGCGTTCTTCCAAATTTGTGAAGATCCAGAAATTAACATTTTTCCTAACGACAAAATCAAGCTCTACCTACAAAAAGTCAATGAATATTTAACAATAAGTGTAAGTTATTTGCATGAACATATAGAAACATAACCGTTGCAACATGTCTATTTGCATTGGAAATATTTGATTTCATTCCAAATTTATCAATGTTGACGTCTTGTATTTATCACCTAATGTTTGTCATACAGGGAAAACGCCTAGATCAGATTCGGCTTGAATTAGATGATGTTGTGATTAAAATTGGCAAAAGTGAATGTAATGTCACCTCAACAGGGAAACAGTTTACCTGCCCACCCCCGAAAGAACAACCCATCCCAGTGAAGAGTATGCTTTACCCAGAGGTCGAGATAGGTATTGCAGTGTTTGTTTAGTAAATGAATCACTGTATTTAAGCATTGTTCTAAAAATTATTCGTATTTTCTTATTTTTTGAATTTCTTCTTTATGATTTTGTTTTCTACCTGGAATATCTTTATATATCTGTAGTATCTATTAAATCTAGATTATTGACAGGTGTTTATGTGTTATGCATTTAAACAAAATATTGAAGAAATATAAGCAGGTCTTTTAGCATAATGCATTTAAAAAAAAACTGTAATAAAATGACAATCCACTATGTACAAAATATGAAAAAAAAATTGTTGAGCTTTAGTTTGTTTTTTTTTTTACATCAGGCTATGGTTTCTTTTACTTCATTTTTATTTTTTGAAGGTAACAATCGGTAAAAACCTGAAATTCCTATTGGGTTTCCTGAAGTACGAAGAGGCATACCTTGTACCGCCCGTTGAAAGTACAAACAAGTTATTTTATAGCTTATAAAATATTTTTCACGCATGTTGATATTTTGATAATTGAACTCTCGAATTACTGGCGAACTATGATTAATACAATTTTGTCAAGAAACATATCGGAGAAAATGCAGAAAAGAGCGCGGTGAGTTCAAATCTTTATCAAGCAGACAAATTATATTTAATTAAATATAGTTGTCAAATGTATACAAACAGTGTATGGTGCATAATCGGAAACTAAACTACTTGTAAGGCGCTGTAATGTAAAGGGGAGATATGATTTGAATCTGGTTTAGTAATTACAGTTTACGGAAATAAAGACAACATTATGTGTTCTCTCACACGCCGCAAAGATAAATTATATTGCTCCATATCATCTTTTCGCTATTTAATCAAGCATGTAAATTGCGTTAACGTTATCAAATACAAATTTGTATGTTAGGTTAATCCAACAAGTACGACAACAAGTAATTCTTTCTATACCAACATCTAAACTTATAGTGCCGTTGAGAGTTTTTGCAGATTATTCAAATTCTAAAGTTTGCGACGGGAAAAAACTAACTCTGTGTAACTTGTAAAAGATCCTGATTTATTCGGTATTTTTCGTGTGCATTTGCAATAAAAGGTAGCAGCCAAAAGCGTCAACTAGTGGTAAAGCAACATGCATGTATGTTCTTACTTCCGAATGATATTAATCATTAACATGAGTTCCCAAGGAAAACTTACTTGTACTACAACAGTAAGTAATATTTTTTTCTAATGACAAGCAGTAGCCTTAATAAAAAAGATAAAAAGACATACATTTAGGCTTATTACGAAAGTACGATTTTCGTATTTGCATTTTTCATTTTCATTACAATATCTACTCATGTACATTTAATAGGGTTGACTCGGAGCAGGGAAACACAGGCTGGTGATAAGTCTAATTCAGTAGAGGGAAAACATCTACTACAAAGAATTTAACTGGAATCCGTAGATTGTTTCTGTGGCGTCTCAATGAACATTTGTTTATCCAATCAGGTGGCACAATGCGCTTATCTGTCAGTGATATTGATTATAAAGCTATTTTACTGCCGACGTTCTAATGATTATGTGATTGATACCTTTTTTATGTAAGAAAGAAAGTCAATTCACATGTCAGGGAACATGACATAAAATGGGTCGTTGTCATATTCCCCTGGTTTCTGTGCTATTGTAGAGATCTTAATCTAAGTCAGATTGCGTTTCTAGAAGAGTAAACTTTAAGATTATTAAATTTGTATGTTTCGATAATGAAATGAAAAGAAATTTATAATGCAATAATACTAGGTTTTCGTTTTCTCTGTTTGAGAGTTGTTTTTAACTTCAATCGTCTTTTTTCTGGTAATGTATTATCAAAATGTGAATATATATGATAACGGGTTAAATGTATTCCTATTCTATTAAAGTATATATAGGGTTTTTTTTATCCGACTTCGTATATAATCCACGTTTTGATATTTTACGCACTTACTTGAGGCGTAGGGTTACAGCTCTTTTAGCAAAAAACTTTGCAAATTTAAATTTAAGTCAACATATCTATTCTACGATTTGTTTAAAAAATATAATTATTTAGGTGATAAAAACAACTTTATCACATTGTAGTATTTTTTCTCACGCTTTATATATATATATAAATATATATATATATATATATATATATATATATATATATATATATATATATATATATATATATATATATATATATATATATATATATATAATAAGATTATAATTATAAGATGAGATGTAAAAAAGCACTAAAATATTTTAGTGCTTATATATATATATATATATATATATATATATATATATATATATATATATATATATATATATATATATATAGCATAAATACTTTTAATTAGTGAATAAACAATGAAGTAGTCAGCAGTGTTTATTCATTTTATTCTTTCTGCAAAACAAAATAAAAAACACCATCATAGATGTACAAAGTAGAAAAAAGAACAAAAGAACATGTTCGAATGGTATTTATTCTTTAGAACAAACAACACATACAAGTTCTCTGCCCTCAACATATGGTGGACACTTTAAGGAACCACATCGAGCTTCTGCTTGATAAAAAAGTCGACCATTTTTATCGGCATGACCTCCATGTAAGGTATCTGGATGTTCGTCAACACAGGTGTACATTGTACCAGCTTGGTGGTCATGATATCCAGCCATTAGGTAACCATGGAATTCTAACTTCCATCCTTTGTAACACGTTTTCCTGGCTTCAAAGTCATGAATGCACACGTTTTACGTAATAACAGAAGCACAGAGGCAAACATGTATTTAAAGCTTAGATAAGTTACATGTTTATCAATTTGAAATATAATTACAATGACACATTTCTCAATAAAATAACAAAGTTTAACCAAAAACGACATGGTAATAAAATGTTTTGTCTTCATATATTTATTTACCTGGAAACATTTTGACGACAGATCTATTTCGACGAAGACAAACAGCGCAAGGTACATCATGTTGATAGAGTGTGCGCAGATATCCGGGGGAGCTGTGTGTTTGGTATTCCGCACCATGAACAAAAGCTCTGCCCCCATTATCTCCATCACTATATATTCCCCACTCCGGATCTCTTGGTAAACACAAAGGATCAACTGCTGCTCCTTTGTGGTCATACCAAGAACCGCCGGTGTAACCTTTAGATTCCATCAACATGTTTGTAATACATATATTGTCTAAAGGCCTTATAAAACGTTAAATAAATACATAATAATGCATTTTTCGTTATGAAAGTAAAGTGTTTTGTTAAGGCACAAAACTTCTTGTATTGTGAAGTCGTAAAACGATTCATATACGTGTCAATTATTATTGAATTCATTAAAAAAATTACCTGATTGAACTAACTCGGCGTTTGAAGGACACGTTTTCTTTCCCCATCTTGTGTAAACAATGCTATTGTTTTTGGTTTCTTGAAAAAGTTAATAATGTTATTTACGAAGCGTACATGTAAAATAAAGGTGTTTAAATAAACGGTTTTTTTTAATTCAAGATTTATTTAATAAATGGATATTGCCTCGTATCTCTTGTACGTCTATTTTTTCTTTAATTGCCTTCACTGATTTTTCAATTTGGTCAGTAAAACTTTTGAATTCCCGCCTCAGCGCCTCTACTTGGTATGCTCCTAGAGCAGACGACAGTTGTCCTGTCAGATAACCCTGCAGCATGTCTTTACAACTTCCATTGCTTATTTCAGCCCATACACCCATTGCAGAGATCACAATAACAAGAACCGCCGACATCTGCAGTAGATTTGAAATACAATATTAACTTTGTAAACATTTCGGATCAAACTCAGTTAATGTTTCCCTTCTTCACGTTTTGGTAAAATAAAATAGTTTTTGCATGCTGGAATTCTAAGGTTTATTCCTTTTGTCAGACTTAAGGTAGATTTCCGGCGCCCATGTTGTGTAAATGTTGATTATTTTACATTAACTTTTAGTACGATATTTGTGAATGTAAACAACATTTTTAATTTATTTAACTTGTTCTAATCTGGAATAGCCCACATACCAAAGATAGCATGAACACTTGTGTTTCAAATAATTTTTAACAAATAAGATCACAGGGTTCTCAAACAGCATCTCTCAAAAGTTTTTGAAAATATCCTTTCTTAGTATTTTAAATTCAAAGATAAATCCAGTGTAGTCCTGGCTGAAATACGATTTTCACCTAAAAAAAAACCTACAGATCCTTAAACGCACTAACACACCATCTGTACGTTTCTCGCACGCTTCTCACACGCTAAACGCTTTGTACGATACAGTACGTTTCTCGCACGGTACGGTACGTTTCTTGTACGATACGATACGTTTCTCACACAGTACGGATCGTTTTCATACGATATGATACGCTTCCTGTAGGATTCGATACGTTTATTGTACGATACGATACGTTTTCTATACGATTTCCATACGGTTTGTACGGTTTCTGTACGATATGAATTTAATTTTTATCAATCGATGATTAAAATTAAAAAAAAACAACATTTTATTTATATTTATTTCAAAGTTTTTATCACAAGTTTATATAAATAATTTATATCGTCAATAACAATCTTGAATATGACCTTATAGACAAATACCCGCCGGATAAGGTCAATGTAAAACTTGCGGGAACAGGCTAATTACACTAAATGTATCTACCTGTAAAGGCCTTGAATATACACAGGAAATGTTTCAATCTAAAATATAAAATACATACTACACATGATAATGCTACATTAAAAATGATTAGATTTTTAAATTGATGATTTTAATGCTGATTTTTTCGGAAAATGCAATTTGATTTCAAATAGGTTTTATATATCAGGACTTTTTTCATATTTTTTTTAGGATGAAAGGATAGACTTTAAAAATCTATGTTTCACCTTACTCTTCTAGGGTTTGGTCTTACAAACGCTTCTTTATTTTTCTTTGAATTAAAAAACATGCAAAAATTTACAACGCGGGTGTGAAGGAAGCATATGGAATCAGATTTACATGTAATTCCGTAAAATCACAAATCTTAGTTATAATGTACATATTCAAATATCTAAGCAACGAAACGTAGATCAAAAACAAATAAAAATACTGAAGACATTTTTTGTCCAGAAATTAGATTTTATTAAGTAGATTTACACATTGATGACGTCATGACTAAAAGAAGAATGTCGTGTGAATTTGATCGAAAAGCATTGTAAACATATTCAAAATATAACTAATCTAAGAATTTTAATGAAGTATTGTGGTGTGATTTACTGAGAAGTGAACATAAGAAAACTGGGGGAGATGTTAGTTTTATCAATCATTCGTTAATAGGGATGTAAATTTGCTTTTATTTCTCGGCCAGGCTTTCCTCTGTCGTTGTTTACGATATAAAAATCCGACTAGAACAACACTACCCCGTATGTATTGAACTTGAAATCTTATACATATCGTTAGTTTGATCAATGCTTAAATTAAAAATGTGCTGCTAGAATCCCATGTTGTGTGTTGTTTTGATGCAATTTGAGGTTTTCCGTACAAACTATATAAAAGTTGGGAGGGTTTTACGAGAACCGGATGAATAACTTTTTTAATAAGGAAAAACATAGGATTCTAGCAGCGGTTTTGATTAAACTGAGATGTTTTGCCTTCACTTGGTATGTTTATTTAATTTTGGAAACCGCGGGGTAGTGTTGTTCTGTCTCATTTTATGTTAAGGAATATACGTAAGCTATTTATAGTTGTCACGTGATAATGCACCAATGTGGCAGTAATGTACTACCCGATTTTATTGCACTAACATCTGTTTTAAAGGATAATACTTAGTTTATGATCTTATTTAAAATAATTATTTAATTTCACGATTTTGAATATAACAGTCAAAATAAGACGCTAAATTGCCCATATGCTTCCTTAACACCCCCGCGAAGATAAGAATTCTGAAAAAAGACGAATAAGGAGTAATGTGCTATATACCGTCTGTTTATAAACAATTTCTTTTGTTAAGTCACCTAAGCCGACAATTTTGCTAATGATCAAAAGCTGCCATGTTTTTACATTCCCTTTTCTACAATAATTTATATATTAATGTTCCCCGTTGAAATTATTTTTTTCGCATTGTGAATGAGAGAGAGGGGGAGAGAGAGATTTATTTCAGAAATACATATTTAGTTTGACAAGCATTGATTTGAGAATTCGTACATAAGGAACATTACATTTGTATGATATAAAATAAGATTACATTGTACATCATACCGTGTAATCCGTAGATGACTTAATTTCTTCTAAGGTTTCATCGCGGTTAGCTTAACATGTATGTATGTAAGAATTGGAAATCAAGTGCAAGTTTCCGTTATGTAAGTGTACCACGTTATCTCTCTCTCTCTCTCTCTCTCTCTCTCTCTCTCTCTCTCTCTCTCTCTCTCTCTGAAATTCTTTTCTGCAAAGAAACCTTCTTCCTACATGTTTAACCCTTTAAACTAAAATAAGAAAAGAAAGAAATTATAACACAATTTAGTGCGATTTAACGCTTTATATTTTCATCTACCGGGCAATTTCTCCGCTTGTCTATTTCTTGCATGTTTTCTTTTCTGCATTGTCGCTACCTTTGTACCTGCATTAATCACCAAAGAAAACACTCTATTTTTAGAGTTTCTCAATAATTATTCCTAGGTTAATATAAACTATCCGTAGAGTATTAATTTGGTGCTTTCACATTTTCGTTTTAATTCCATGAATACAAATACATGTACATATGCCATCACTGTATGGGATAATACTTCCCCGTTAATTGGTAATCTGCAGCGCATTTACTAATTCTCGGTGCATATCTAAAATAGGTTTGTTCCTTAAATTGGTCTGGATCAACCGAAATTACGCAACATGAACACATCAGTATAAACACGCTTCTACACAGCAGTATACACACGCGCCGCCGGGCTTGTAAGGTGAACAGGTGACCGCAGCCAGGTGTGAAAATCGGGAAATTGGGTTTATATTATTCTTAACCTGAAAAGTTGGTATCTATAAGTAGAAAAAGAAATCACATGAAATGAAAGAAAATCCAGAATTATGTTCGTTTGCATTCTTTAATAGCTAGAATGGAAATTTCAGCTTATTGATCGGTACCGGTCTTTAATGCCTGTCCAAGTTTAAAACATATTTCTGTAAAGAATGCACTTATATTTTGTGGTCAAATTACATGTAATTTATCATTTTGATATTTTATCAAAGCAAATGCAGAAATTTGGCCATTTTGCCCCCCTCCCACCGGAATTTTTGTTATTCGTTACGTACCGGGAAGTAAAGTTATCATAATGAGCACTAAGTTTCTTGCACGCTTTTCATACGGTTCTTATATTCTTTGTACGATACAATACGTTTCTCGTACGGTACAGTACGTTTGTCATACGATCCGATAGTTCCTCGCACGGAACGATCAGCTTCGTATACGGTGCGATACGTTTCTCGCACGATACGATACACTTCTTATACGATACGAAAGTCGCACGCTTTTTAGTTGTGTAGTGCGTTCCAGGGTCTGTAATAAGAATTATTATGATCAAGTTGTAAATTGACAAAATCAACTTACCATTATCAATCCTTCAACTATCACTTAACGTTTATATCAGCAAGTATTTATATGTATTACAACAGAGAAGCAAAGAAGCAGATGCCTTGGTTCATCCTACGCATTTTGAAAATGGTAATCAGATCGAAATTAAATTGAAATTCTATACCATGCCTTTGTCTTGATTTCACAACTGAATCTCCTGTGCGTGTGAAACACTATTGAATAAATCATTTATAAATGTTGGAAAACTATAGCGAACTATATCATGTTAAATGTGTAATTTATTCATATAAAATACATAATTAAAAATGGCAGATTACATTCAAACGCACTCATTTTAAACGCATGTTTTCATTTTGTCTCAGATTCTTGTTTCATCACATTTGGACATTTTTTTAAAAAAATACACATACCTGTGAAAGAAATGCAATTGAAATAGAATAAAGGGAAACATGAAATGTATCTTTATCAACAAATGGTTATTTTTCTTTTTGAAATTCACAGGAATGAAAACAGATTTCTTTGGAGATTTTTAAAGGGAAATGTAAGCATCTTTTCCCAATCGGAAGTAACGCATAAAATCTCGCAAATTTTATAATGTTAACATTATGGTTGTTGCAATGCATAATCCCCGTAGTCTTCTCCTTTTTGGTTGTGTATTAAAACCTAAAGCGATAGAGGCGCGTTATAAAACAGGTAATCTGGACCTTTTCTTTAATTAACATATTTTGGACACAAATGATTTGATGATTATTGAAAAATCAAGATAAAAGTGGTGGAAGCAGAAACTTTGGACAGTGTATAGTAGGAATGTATCAGAAATATCCCATTCACTGATGAGTAATTTGCACCAATACCATGCATGGTGCACAGGCATCATAAATGTTAATTTATATGTTAGTTAAGTTTGTTCTTATGTTATTTTTATTGTATACCTCTGTTTTTCATTAGACATCAGTTATATTATCTTTGAAAATTGAGTCAATTTGAATCTCGCAATGAACAGCTGTAGAATGAATAATAAATCAGGACACTCTACGTTGGTTAATCAAAGGTGAGACAGATTATTTTTTATATGTAAGACTGGGGTGTACGAAATGAAGAAATTATTAATTGAACCTGTCTTGTTGTGATTTTTGTTTTTCAATATTCTGAAAACACGAAAAAATGTTAAGTGCTTATAAATACTCAAAGGAGACTCATTTGAATGAGCAATTGTTTATTTCTCAAAAAATAAATAGCAAATTTATGTTTTGACATATATAAAATTAAACGTTTTAAAGCAACATAACTTAAGCAAGTATTTAGATGAATTTTATATTTGCAAAAAATATGGAAATAACTGAACTTTCTGCACTTTAAATAAACATTAGGTATTGAAAGTTTGGTTGTTTTGTTTCCGTTACATGCATTTCAATTACACAATTTATTAGTTCAAATATATAAGTTAAACAATGCTATAAAAATTAACACCGGTTTTTTAAAAGCTTAAGCATGCATATCAATTATTGATATATTCAGCCCAAGATTTTTTGGTAGTCACAAAACTTATTCTTTTTATTTGGTATGAACGTTTAATATTTTTGATTCAGAAATTGACTGGACTGTAGTTTCGATACTTTCGTTTGCATGATTTAAACAGTTGATTAAAAAAAATCAAAACTGCCTTTCATAATTACAAACTTCAAACATTTTATAATAAAAGATATAAATTAACATTATCGATATTTCTATTTTTTTTTTCGGATTTACAATCTACATGTATAACAATAGGACTTTGTTCTCAACCACTATTCTCAATATCGCTGTAAAGGCTGTCTCAAGTAATGTTTATTTAAGAAATAAGGATGCATATCGGGATATAAATACGGGTTGGTTATGATTGGTTATGATTGCACATTTTATTATCCGATGCTTGTGTGTAATAAAAGAAATTTACCATCCATAATAAATAGATTAATAAAATATATCAATCAATATTGTGGTGTAGGCTAGTTACCTATATTACTATATTAATATAATAGACTCAAATGTTTTAGCTTTAATACCGATAAATCGGAAGAGTACTGTCTTTTGTTTTAGATATTTTTAACATCATTGATACTTGAAGATTACCAATTTGTTTTTATTTTTTTCTTAATTAAGCTTTGCTAATTAATAATCAACGAAAATTCCTCCAGAAATCCCGGAAATCACCTGGATTTATCGGATTTTATAATCTGGCGGGTGCGCAATTCATTCACGCTAACGGGATATCTATTTTATGTTCCTCAACATCGTATTTCTATGAATAAACTCAGAAAAAATCCTACAAATACGTGAACATTTTTATTATTAATTTGTTTTATATTCTTTTTATGTATATGAGAGAAAATATAAAATAACAATTATACATATCAACGTAGTACTTACCTAAATTTATCTTCTTGATGGCAAAACAAAATTTGATTCCATGCAAAAATTCACATTATATTTTTAAGGAGAGATGGAATGTTTTATCATTGGAATAATAAATGTCCTATAGACCCGGTTTTACGATAGAAGGCGTTCCATGTATTGTCTCTGTAGCAAAGAAAATACGTGTACAGTGGTGAACAATTAAGTGTTGAACTCTTTCATTATATACATTAAAATTTGATGAGGTATTTACAGTCTCAAAAAGGGTTTTTTTATGATTAATTTGACATTTATTTTCAATGCAACTTCAATTGTCTCTTACATTTCGGGTATATGGGAGGCATTTTATCTGTGGTGAGGTCCTTTCCCGAGACACGTTTAGATTGTTCTAGCCAAAGGAAGTGTTGTAAAATTAATGCAGTGTAGCATTATTGTAGTTATAGCTTTGTTATGTAAATGTCAACAATACGGTACGTGTGTCGATGTATTCATTTCGTAAATGCCCGATACGCAATGTCAACCCGTGCACGCAAGGGTCAAAATCGTGTTATCTTTTAAAATAGAATTGATTGGTGTAATCTAAAAAAATGTCTTGAATGTGGAATCAAAATTTTGTTTCTGGAACGCTCTTAACTGTGCTATCCTTTATTATAACTTATTCCTTAAGTTGATATTTGATGTACATTACTTAGAACGTGGTTAAGGCAATACTACAATTGTAGTTGTTGACTCAAGACAAAGATACCTCAATCTAGAATTGGTAACAAGACATCGCTATATTTATTTTACACGCTCTAGAAATTAGCTATTTGATTTTGACTAGATAATGTGATTGATATACTCTAAAGACGAATCCCTGGTCGTGTTCTCATCTTAATCTGTTCGTTCCTTAATCTGGGACCATATATTAAGATCTTTCTTGTGTTGATTTTTGAAAATAGATCTCATTAGGTTTAAAACGCTTACTTAATCCCAATTCAGGAGGCGTTGATTGATGTTAAACATGGCTTTTTATTGACAGTTATAATAAATTATTACATAATGTTTTCCTGTCGTTCTTAATTTGTTTTACGTATTTGTTTATCATATTTTGGAACAAACTGCACACACTAGTTCCCTTCCCTCAGTATACGGTGGACACTTTAGGGAACCACATCGAGCCTCAACCGGATATAATAGGTATCCATTGTGATTTAAATGACCTCAATGTAATGCCTCTGGATTACTACATGTATCTACACAAGTGTAGGTTGTCCCAGCTGTTTGACCATGGTAACCAGCCATGAGGTAACCATGATATTCCAGTGTCCATCCTTTTGTTAATAGCGAGCTCAGCTCGCCGGCGCGAAGCGAGCTCTACCGGCAAGGCGTGTGTGAATAGAAAATTCGGACTATTTGCACATTCATTCAACGGATTTTTTTGGCGTCAGTAAATCGGACCAGTAATGCCTTGTTTTTATCGTCCCAGTAGTTCTCTGTAATTATGGTTTCCCATTTCACACTCTCACGAGAACAAGATAAAAGACTATGTACATCATGCATTGTAAATATACTGCCGACACAACGCAATTACATAAGACTAACGGAGTTATCGTCCTTTCGAGTGACGTCACAATGGATTTCTTACACATTGATCCTACAGAATTTTTCGGCGTCGGTAAATTTCGACCCACAATGCAATTCCTCAATGTCGGACGATCTCACTAGACTGGATACCATCTCGCGAGAATCAAAGTAAAACTTTTGAGAAACAGATAAATTATGTAATTTCAAGAACAGAATGCTTTTAAGTAAACAAAACAGTATATTTCGGGGAGCTATTTTTTAGGATGTTTTCAAAGAGACAGACGACACTTGACCGACGTGAACTTTGACGTCACAATAAGGGGAAATTACTCTAAGTAGTAATTGTAAATCTGCTGAAATATAAGTACCAACAGTTTTCTCAAAATTTTGCAGAGCTTACGAATGGGGACATTTCTTCAAAGATAGGAAACAGTTGTAACTTGCTCTCATTTGGATGAATGCTCACATTTATTTTATTCACTATACTTACGGTAATTTCCAGGAACGTTTTTTAAAAGGTTGCGTCATTCAAACATTCTTCGCAAGCAAAAAAAAAAGAAATTCTCAAAATCAGGAAAATTCTAATCCGGGTGAATAATTTGGAGTGCGTAGTATGCCTTTAGCTCTTTGGCTGCTCAATATTGTCTTTATTTTCACTTCCATTTATTAAATGCTCCCGGGGGATCCATTTTCCTTATATGATCAGCAGGTTGTTTTTTTTAATACGTAAATTTGATTTTTTTTAAACGGGGGAGGGGGGACTCTGTGATAAGTCAATTTTTTTAATGAAAGTTTAAGAAAAATGTCTGCTGCAAGAAAAGAGGAAATCAACTGTAATGTACATTATGTTCAAATCTTTATTATTCAACAACATTTAAATTTATCCGAGATAAATTCTATATATAAATTGATAACAAAATCTTATGAATTATAAATAATGAAAATTTACTGGAAAAATAGGCATGTTTAGTTTATTCTGCATTCAAATTCATTTACTTTACGTCGCTACTTTTATTTTTATTGTTTTATCATAATTCATTATTTTATCACATGCTGCGCTCGCCCAAACGATCGCACCGTAAAACATATCATTTATTATAAAACTTAATATTAATAAACTTACAACGTTCTTCTAACGCAGTTTACATGTATTAACATATATGCCCAAAATTGAATCTGTCCAGTAGATAAAAAGAAAATTAAATAGGAAGCATTAATGGTATCAGAACGAAAGTCAAAAGTATAGTAAAATTCAAATTGACTTTATACATACCAGGAAACATATTAACTGCAGATCTATTTCGTACAAGACAAACAGCACACGGAACATCATTTTCAGCCAATGTTTTTTTGAAACCCGAAAATGTGTGCGTTTCGTATTCGGTACCATAGACGTAAGCTTTATCTCCATCAGTCCCATCTTTGTAGAAACTCCACTGTGGATCTCTTGGCAAACAAAGCGGTTCTGTGGCAGCTCCGGAATGGCCATACCAAGATCCACCGGTAAAGCCTACATGTGTGTTTGTTTATAATGTTAGGTTTTATTTCATATCTATGGAGTCTTACAGCGTATACTACTTTTTCATTAGATTGTTCATTTATAGTAAGCCTTGAAAAATCTAAAACACAGAAAATAACGAATCTTTAAAATATTCGTAATTTATCGTGGTTGTAGTAAATTTTATTAAATCACCTGAAAGTATTAACTCTGCATGTGCAGGACAAGCCTTCGTTCTCCATCGTATGTACACTATACTGTTGTTACTGTTATCTTTAAACATAAAAAAAATGATATATGACTTTCAATATTAGCTTTTTAAAGTAAAAATATAATTATTGTATAAACATATTATTAAAGAATAAAAATTTTTAAAAAAAGGGAAATTATTTAATTAGTTATTCTAAATGCATTTATTAACATCATGAAATGTATGCTGTCAATAATAAAATACTTGTAAACAGATATAATTAGTACTTGGCATTAGAAAACAATACCAGCATTACGTGTTTGCTTCTAAGTAACACTATATTGCAGCAGTTTTGGTGAAGAAAAAAAGTCACATGCTATTTATGGTAGTTTTTAAAAATTACTATTAAATGATAAGATACACATCATCGGCTTTTATGTACAATCTGGCTTGCACCGTTTGCATTTAAATTTTAGATTTATCAATGATCTTCACATTCCATAGTGAACAGTATTGAATTATCTATTGTTGTATTCCTTGATTTTTTCCCCATTTATGTCTTATAACCTTTTGCTATTACATATTTAGTAACGGCATGTCCATACCTTAAATATTTTGAAAATCTCCTAAAATAACAATATCGCCTAAAAATCAGACGTGGAATGAAAACAAAAGACATTAGAGGTAATTATAATACATCAAATAATGACTAACTAACTTAGTTATTGTTTTTGTTTTTTTTATGTTAACAACAATTCGCTACCTTTGATTATCTGGATTTCAGCTTTGACTTTATGTTTGAACTCAGCCATTGATTGCTCAATAACATTAGTAAAACTTTTCAATTCTCGTTTCAAAGCCTCATGTTGATACATTCCTTGAGCACAGGATGATTGTCCAGACAAATATCCCTGTAGAACATCTCTACAACTTTCTGTGTTCGTCTCATCTAGTGCAGTAGTTAGTATTAATTAGTGTCAAAAGAAGAATGTTCATTTTTTGCGATATATTTGATATCAAAGTACATTTAGTCCAGATATTTTATCAAAAATAAAATATTTCTAAATAATTAATTGAATTACATTGACTTTAGGTTTTAATTTAGTGAATTAGATTACTTTTTTCAATTTAAAGAAAATTATTAATAGATCATGATTTCTGTCTGTTTTTGGGCTTTTTGTTTTTGGTCGGTTGGCTTTGTTGAATGGTAATGACAAAAACAAACTCATCATTTATATTGGTAAATGTGAGCCTCTTTTAATCTAATTAAGTGAGATCTGGTTTAAATTGCCCAATGTGATTAAAAGTGCAATTTAAACCAGTGTAAAAAAATCAATTGGTTAATATAAAAATTTGACAGACATTATATATGAGGGTTATTCGGGAATTATTGAGACAGTACAATTTTTTCCTTTTTAAGCGACAAATATCAGTAAAAAGAGGCATTAATATTGCAAAAAGCTACAAATAAAAAATACAAAATGATATTAAAAAATAATCAATTTATTTACGACGGTACAAAAACAAGTCAATGGTCGTTATGCTTAAAAACAAGTTGCAGGTATGAAGATAGTAATAACGTTACTATATCCGTCAAAAAACTTTTATGTTTTTTTTTTCAATCTGAGATACCCGGTATATTTCAATATTTTAACAACGTATCTCTCTCTCTCTCTCTCTCTCTCTCTCTCTCTCTCTCTCTCTCTCTCTCTCTCTCTCTCTCTCTATGATCAATATCGTCTCAAATGAAATAAACAATCAACAATTTTTTGAATTATTAAATGTTTATTATACTTTTCATCATTACAATAATAACATTCACACATTTATTCACAACAACAAACAGTCACCACAATCACACAATACATTAATAACAACAGAACCTAGAGGTTCCAATAAATAGACTCTAGAAAACATCAACATCTGGTAAGCAAAGATTTCAAAACGAGAGACGACTAGCTTTTTTCCTTTTCTCTCCAACAGTAAATGACTTTGATTTGGCACAGAAGTGACGTAGATCCTGCGCATGCTCTTTGTGAAGCATTGGTTTGTATTCCTGTGGTTCGCACATAGTCAAAATCCCAATTAAAACGTATTTAAGACAACTGATTCATTTCTAATCTAAAGTTTAGCAATTTTTTGGGTTTAAATTATGATTCTGTTATTATGACATTTACCTTCTGTGTCTCGAAGAAGCACTTGTATCCGTTGTGAATGAGGTATATTTCCGGATAATTGAGTTTGGGATAGTTGTCTTTATTTAGTGCTCTGTCGGCTTTTCTCACGTTGCGATACCTAAAGCATTAAAACAGCGATGTGAAAAATTGGACTCCAAAGTTTTATCTTATATAATATCTGTAATAAAGACAATCTACCAACACAAAAAAGTTTATTTGAAACTGTATGTCATCAATGATTTATGCTAATAAATGTCCAATGGCAAAAGCTTGCAGCTGGTTATCTTATATACACAATGATAATGGTGATATACCATCCTTTATTACAATATAACAAAAGAGTACAAAAATACTTTACCCACATGGTTTGCATCATCATGTCTTACAAAATGGAAGATATTAACATATCAAAATCTAAAATAAAATAATAAAAACGAAGTGATGACTAGTGTTATGTATGATTGTGCGCTGTTAACTTTACACACTGTTTGATATATGACAAACAAGCTGTTACGATTTTTGAGAACGTTTTGAAAAATCTTGTGATGTTTAGATGTAAATATTCCGTCACTTATTGCAGACGAAGTGGCACAAAATTTGTGTTACTTAAAGCGTTTCATAAAAAAACCCCTAAACTTGAAAAGCAAGAGGAAACATGTGATAAGGGTTTTGAAATTTGACAAATGATTTAAGAAATGATGATAATAATTTTTCTATTGATCGACGTATCAACGAAAAAATTGACCGGAAAACTTCATCAATGCGCGTATTATCTTCATTTCTTATCATTTAATGAAACATTTTCAAATCAAAAAATGTGAAGAAAGAACCATTGATAAAAAATGAATAAATTATGTAAATGAAGCCGCGCATATGAATACAAAACAACAACAACAACAACATTATTCAAATCGGATGCGCCTTCAGCTGATGCAGAGCTATTGAGCTGAATTTAATGGATTTAACACAAATATTGAGTTAAAATCTGAACCGGCTGAATTGAAAACGAAAGGAAAATACATGAGATAGCTTGTAATATTATTCACTGTGCTGAAAGATTCGTAATTAATCTAGTTTTCATGTGAGATCGCTGGAATATGCAACTAGACATAACCATCCAAGGAGAGGCGATCTCGGACAAAAATAGTTGATATGTCGACAAAGAATAGTATGTATAAGCGACTTTTGTAAACGTTGTGGTAACTAGATAGCCAGTGATGAACTTAAATGGTGTATTTGCCGCTTTGAATGTGCCGAAGGAGTTGATGCATTTATACTCATAGCTTTGCTTTACGATGCTTATTCTGATGACTGATCGTGTACGTGTGTACATTTAAAAATCATCGTTACCAAATTTAAACAGCACAGTTAGCGTGAAAGTGTTAAGGCCTATCTGTTCGTTTTAAATATTCTGGAAAAGGAACAGCCAGCCTCGAAGTAATGTTGAATGATCTCAAGCAGACGAAATCGTGAAAAGACGCTTAATTTTCTATAATGTGTTTTGTTTATTTTTTAAGGTTAAACTTTTAAGTTTTTATGTCTATAAAATTGTATTTTGTTTGCTGACAATAAACAGACACAACTTTACATTTTGTTGACAGAGTTTATTTTGAAAATCCCCGTTCTATACATAGTGTTACATCAGAACAGTTGAGAAAAGTAGATCCGGCAAAAATTTTATTAATGCAGGTATCAAAGAAATATTTCGACCAATCAGCAGCGCCAAAATCTCATCAAAAGGAATTAATATTAAATGATGAATATAGCAATTAAAATGTTGCAACATTTGATATTTTTCATTTCTGTTGTATACAGTTCTATTTGTATTCAGCAATTCAAATATGTATTCTTTAATTTGCGTTGGTATTCTACAAATCCTATGTCTAAACTATGATTTATACATGTATCGTATAGTTTCTATTTGTATTGTACATTTTCTACATTTGTATTATACACTTTTGTAAGGTTGTTAAAGATCTATAGTTTGGTTTTCTAAAAAAAAGAATCTCATTGATTTAATCTTACCTACCCAAGTATAAAAACGGGGTAATAGGCATTATATTTTTGGTAAATTACAAGAGGTAATCGGTCTTAGTTTATTTTTTTCTCACTTAGGACATCGAAAGTGTTAAAAAGAGTTTAAGAAACAATGAATGAAAAATGTGTATAATTGGCGCACAGTTAAACATATCAAACATGTTAAAAACCATTGTCATCTGCAGTAGATTTGAAATACAATATGACATGTAATTTTTTAAACATTTTGGGTCAAGCTAAGGTAATGGTTCCCTATAGTTCAAGTAATGGTCAGATAAAATAGTGTTTGCATGTTGGAATTCTAGGTTATATTCCTTTTATCAGACTTCATGTTAATTTCCTACATGTAAATTTATAGCTGTGTAGTTTTAGAGACTATTATTGATTGCAAAATATGAATAACAAGTTAAAATAATATTCATAATAAAGCTCTATGAGATGTGCCATTCAATTCATTTATTTATAGTTGATATAATAGCATGGCATATTACGTTCATTACTTAGAACAAACGACACAAGCAAGTTCTCTCCCATTAACATATGGTGGGCACTTCAGGGAACCACAGAGACCCTCTACGTGGTAGAACAGGTAGCCATTTCTATTTTCATGACCTCTATGTACAGCTTCTGGACGTGCGTCAACACAGGTGTATGAAGTAGCAGCTTGATGATTCCATTTACCCGCCATTAGGTAGCCACGATACTCTAAGGTCCATCCCCTGTAGCAGTTTTTTCGTGCTACAAAAATGCTAAATTTAAGTTTGACTTAGCATAAGCATTTAATATAATACTGCAGAACCAACAATTATTGAAATTGAGTCTAATTAGAAATAAATTCATGTGAAATTTAACGAAAAAAATTATTCGCAATGGTACATAAAGATTTCGAAGGTTTTTATGACTTACTAGATCATAATGCAGGTAATAAACATCTAAACATTTCTTTCCTACCTGGAAACATGTTGACAACAAATCTCTGTTGTTTTAAACACACAGCACATGGGACATCGTGATCATGAACACCCCTCAGGCCACCAGAAGAAGTGCGAGTTTCGTACTCTGCACCATGCACGTAGTCCTCCAACGTAACCTGGAAAAAACAGTATGGTTTAGGTTTTTTTTCTCTACCTGGAAATATAAAAAATAACTAACATTGCAGAATTGCAATCATGTTTCTTTAGTTTCAAATTCTAAGGACTCTATACAGTAAAATTAAACACTTAACGGTAACATTCTCCCACATGCTGTTGTATTTTTGAAAGGAAAAAAATGAAAACAATCAAGAAAGCTTGTTAAATAATGCACAAAGGATTCTCATCAAGTATATTTAGTGTAGGATTGACATTTTACCAGAATGAACCAGTTTGGCGTCACCACTGCATGATTTTCTTCCCCATCGTGTGTATACTACACTGCTTTGTCTGCTTCCATTGACTATATAGATCAAAGGTATCAAATGATAACAATCATAAGAAAACTAATAATGAAACGACATTACATTAAAAATGAAAATTACTATATTGCTTTAAATGTAATATTTTTTTAAATTGAAAAATTATTTACTATGTCTTACTACAATTTTATCTTATATAATTTGGCCAAAAAAAAGTAAAGAAAAAAAAAGGAAAAAAAATCATTTTTTGTTTGTATCGAAAATCTACCATGCATTTGGGTAAAAGCTATAGCAACTATATAAGATATTGAAATTAGAGAATAACCATGCATTTGGTGGTCGTGTGCTACGGCAAACAACATCAATAAGAAAGCAAAACCTGTCATCTGTTGACAAAATACACGTTAATAAAGACATTAAACATTGTATATCTTAAATGTGTTTAACGAAATTTTTCCCTTTTTTAACAATATGATGATATTTTGTATCCCTTCAAACTTTTCTTCAGTGTGTAGTTGACACTTACTATATTTTTTTCCTAACTTTTTAAAAAAATCTGTATCTTCTATATTTCAAATTTTGCAGATTTTATAATTAATAAGGTAGTACAAAACAGTATCCGAAAAACAAGCACTTCGGAAATCCTTGCGCAAGTCAAACGTTTACGAGATACAAATAAATGACGCACGTCACGTTCTATGTGTCTTATTATGACGTCAAGCCGTGCAAGAACTGTTAAAAAAATACTTTATCACAAAGTGGGGGAGGGGGGTTTAAACTTCTTTTTAAAAATATCTAGTGGTGGAATTGTTTTGGTATTTACATAATATTATCTACATATTCCAACAATTTATATGATAGTTTTTCGTGGAATTTGAATGATAGGAATTTGAAAAAAAAACGGTATTTAGTTTGATTCCATAATAGGGCCTTCTTGCATATGGACTTTAATTGGACTCATTTTATTGGTACAAAAAATTATCAAAGTCAATAATTATCATTGTTTTAACGTTTAACATGTCTTAATCTCTTTGTTAAAAGATATTTGCCAAAAAAAAATATTTTGACAATTTTTTTGAAATCGTGTATTCTGATGAGCCTACGTTAGCCCTTTTTAACAGGGTGTCGGAAGCCATAGTTGTGACCTAGATTACGAAAAAACTAATGGTGGGATTTTTTTAAAACTTTGTATACGTATACAGTTCAATATGATTAACATTTGGTGCAATTTAAAAAAAAAATGAATGATGGGAAAAATTTACGCTATCTGTTTTGTACTACCTTAAATTAATTTAAGTTCTATACTTTGAAAAAAATAACTATTGGTTACTTTTTCTATACAAATGAAATAGATTTACAATGCAAATAGTATACATTGGAGTTATTGTCTTAAACAATATAGTTACATGCTGGATAATTCAATTTTACAATGAACGACATATCCATGTACACCTTTACACATTCAGCTAAATAATTATCAAGTAATTAGAAGCAAACCACCAAAAAGAATTAGAACTTCTACAAACTTTTACTACGATATTTTTTGCAATAGTAATTAAATGCTAACATTCCATAGTTCTCGTCATAACAGATGGCCATCATAATTGATATAATGGTAGGGAACTTCATCATAGATGCCGTATTGCAATGAGAATTAAAAAAATCATTAAAACATTTGCCTTTAAAAAAAACACCGCTAATATTTCTGTTTATAGTGAAACACTTTTTGTTAAAACATTTTTGTTAGTGCTTTTTAATATTAGAAGCAGTCATCAGTTTAAACGTGAAGAGAGAATAGTCGATAGAATATACTATATGATCTTATTTTAATCTATAAAACTATGTTTTAAAACAACATTTTATAAACTGTCTACGTTACCATCAATCTCTGGATGTTTTTGCCCTCCAAGCAAGTGTGTGATGGTCAGTGTTGGTTAGGAAAACTTTTATACCACTGCACGACGACAGCTTTATTTATTGTTGATGCATAGATAGCAAACATTAACAGTTTGTCCAAATAGATAAGTCAAAAATATGATAATGAAAAAAAAATTCAAATTACTAAACGTGTTATTTGAATTCTTAAAACAGGGAACAACATGTTGTAATGCGAAGAGGTGTTAAGGAAGCAAGTAGATATTAAATTATGTAATTCCGCTACCTGAGAAATCTTTTATACCTATGGTTTTGTACCTTTTCAAATATTTAAACCACTCAACAAAGCCCAAAAACAAATGAAAAATACTAGATATGTTTTCCCGTAAATTATAATGTATACGTATAATGTAAAATTACACATTGATGACCTCATGGTGACTGAAGTGGAGTGTCGTGTAAAATTAATTGGAAAACAATGTAAACAAATACAAAATAAATAAAAACTAACAAAGTACGTTAATGATTTGCTGAGAATTGAGCAAGAGAATTCTGGAATAGTTGGTTATTTATCAAATATTCAAATAAATGTATGAAATTATGCAATTTAACACGTATTAATACCTTGATCATTTTTTAACTTAAAATGTGCTGCTAGAATCCCCTGCTATGATTTGTTTTGATAAACTGTATACAAGTTGGAAAGTCTTTTTGAAACGAGACGAACAACTTTTTGATAAAGAGAAATATAGGATTCTAGCAGTAGTTTTAATAAAGAGAAAACTAGGATTCTGGCAGTAGTTTTAATAAAACTAAGATGTTTTTCCATAACATGATATGTTTGTTGTTTTATGGAAACCGCAGTGAAGTGTTACACGGGGTTTGTTGATTAGATAATTATTTTCATAGAAATGTGAATCTGATAATTATATTACTTTTTTCTTGATTTGGATTTCTATACGTTTTTCATAGCATTGTTGTGCTAAAAAAGAAATCAACTATGGATACTGATTCCATTGACATAGCCAGTGTTTATATATAAACAAAACGGTCATTTATGCAACAATAAAAAAAAATGTCAATTTAGATCACCTGTTAGAAATTTACAACAGTTATCCAAACAACAATTCATATAAATATGATCTCAATAAAAAATTCGATATCAGATTACATGGAAATATTGATGAAAAGTCAGAAACAGTTTATAATTTCATTTTTGTATGTCAGAAATAAACACAGGTCACATTAGGCAGGAATAAAACTCAAGACATTCGCAATGCACTGCAATATCAAATGGTGTATAGACAAGCTACATTTCTTAAGGCTAATTTTTCCTTCAATTCGAAAATCCCGCTAAATAAACTTACTGCATTAGACTTTAAATATTATCAATATGACAAGCAGTAAACATAATTTTGAAGCGGTTAAGCATACGCTAAACACTTTATGTCGTGTAACCAAAACTTTTACGCAATCCAAAAGCTACGTGGAAGCGCTACCGATGATGAATCAAAGTATTGTGAGTATTAAAAGCTAGATCAGTTTAATGCATTAATTTTCTACTTTTTGAATTAGAATGACCACTTATCTTTTTTTAATTAATATAGCAATTGTACATCTGAATTAAGCAAGCATATACAGTGGTAAGCAAACAACATATAGAATAACAACAATTGACTTATTAACTGAATTGGAACTTTGAAAGAAAAAGGAATATTGTAATACATTGCATGATAAACAAAATCGTCCTCTGGTTTTCTATGTTTTCAAGTTATGTTTTTTATTAAAATTCGGTTATTTTAAGATGAAAATATGCATACCCGATGATACAAAATGCTTTACATGATATTCTTAACTAATCCTGTAAAATACATTGGTATTTCAAGAAAGTTAAAATATTGATTTGTCCTAAACTGAAATATTGATTTTTGTTAGCTTATTATGATTCATTTAAAGTTTGAAATCAATGATCCGTAAACTTAACTAATTTATAGATTTAAAATATACTAGCAGCTTTGAGAACATATATTCGATTTAAAAAAATATAACGTAATCGTTTGTATAAAAAAAACCAAAAAGCTTTTATGAGACAATATGCATATCCCATCGACACTAGTCTTTGAAACAGAAATTTTCTTAAGTGTTGTTTAAAATATTGCCTTTTTTTTCCAGGGGAGGGGGGGGGGGTTTACAACGGAACCACTTTTGACTTTTGTTGAAGTTTTTCTGAAATATTGTTTAAGCAATAGACGTCAAAGTTATGTTTAAATAATATAAGTCTTTCATTACCTTTTTTTTTATTGATTTTGTTATTGTGTAGGATATTTTTACAGAGATTACTAAGAAGACTTATCTGCTCTCGGAAGCTTTACCTTTCCTTGGCGGACTTGCTTTTTAAACCGTGCTAGCCCAATGACCTGGGCGTTTTTGTATAAGAGCGTTGTTTACAACCACCAGCATTCAGTTTTCTTTGCTTTCTCAAACGTATAATTACTGTTCTATGCAAAAATGGTTAGACTTGAAAATGTCTATTTTCTACATCTGTTTAAACAAACATTATTTATCCGAACATCATACAGGTATTAATGGAATATAGAACAATATAACACAAAACAGATTATACCAGTTATAATAATCTAAAAGTGTTACAACATCGTTTATTTGTATATGTTTATAAAGTTAATAAATTGGGCTATTTCGGGCGAAAAAGAAATTTTGTGCAAATGGAAGACTTGCGTCTGCCGAAATAAAGGCTGAAATTCACTAAATTTGGAAAGGAGTAACACATATTCGAACTGTAAAATTTTGAAAGGTTTGATGTTATCTATTAATGTCTGTGTGTTTCATTTTGCTTCATTTAAGAGTTTATTCCTTTACAAAAGTAGTGAATGTAGTTTTGAGAGAAAATATTTTTGTGCGAAACGTAAAAAGAAAAAAAATCATAGATAGCAATGGACCGTGGTATCCTACTTTCTGTCCTTATGTTACTTAATTAAATATTTTTCATCAACGGATGATGAAGATATTTTGAACAATATGTTGATTTCTAGCCGGATTTGTCCTTAGAACTGACTTTTATGTATTTTCATCACCTTTGATTCATCTAAACTATATTCAATATGAAATTTAGAAATTAATACGAATCTGCTATGAAACTGTGTTAGTTATGTAAGGCAAGCAATGGATTTTTTGAACTCATAGAAAAGGGAATAGCTTTTGAAACTGTCCATTAACTGTTAGAAAGTTACTTAAACTAAAACGATATATTATTAGGGTGCATATAAATAACAAAATCTTTTAAAACTTTTTTTTCATTTATAAGATGATTCTTTAATCTATCATTTACTAAACCCTAAAAAAATCAATCTTACATGTATATTGCATTTATCGACTAACTGCAACTTTCTTTTGATATTTATTAAGAACGTTTTGGATAAACTACATTAAAGATGATTGTTCACTATATTTTATCGAAATCCATTTAGCTCGAAAAACGACATTTGGGTTTTGAGAAGGGGATATGTATCGATTATGCAATACTCCTAGAACTCTTATTTAATATACCTCCAATTAAAGTACCATTTTAAGCAAATGAATTAACTATGCTTGTTTGTTTATATTTTTCTTATTCATAAAAATGTATTTTTATCTCATTTACTAAAACAAAGTCACCTGGTTGATATACATATGTGCTATGTTTGAATTGTCATAAGAGAGCTTGCAAGATATTTGTTAAAATTTATCTAATTAAAAATATCCAAATACCATAGGGTGTATAAACTGTGCTTAATCTGATATTTAAACTTGTGTCCTGTATATTTTTTTGATTTATGGTTCTTTTATATATAACATGTAAATTATCAAATACTATTAACTTAGTAATAAATGTATTTCTGTTTATGCCCTATTAATCACAGTCTTTACTTTCAGTCACCTTTTGATTATGTTATATACGTCTTCTTTAGTGTAGAATATTTTCATTTGCAAAAATGTTTCCTAATTTAAGCCTATAATATACCGAATACTTTCAATTCTGTATTAAATTTGTGTGATGTCACATTGATACTAGCAACGCTTTTCGCTTGGATTATTGTAATAATAAAATCTCAGTAATCTCGAACGATTCTAAACAATTTGCCTTATTCACTTACAAAATAAGTAATAAACAGTAATGTTATAAAAGACTATAGATAATATGGGCCTAAAATGGCCCCCTAAAATGAACATCATCATTTTACTGTAATTCTTTGTTTTCTTTGTACAGTTATATATGTGATGTTTTTATATACTGTTCATTTTGATTCAGCTGCCCATAATTTAGAAATATGATATCGTAAAAACAACCCTTTCCCGCCATTTTTGTATTTTTAGCTTTAACAAGCTTGTTTTCAAGATTTTTTTCCTTCAGAAAACATAAAGCGCACGCTTGAACAAACAAATATTTTAATCAGAGATGTATCTAGCCAAGGCTAATAAGTGACCAAAATATTTTCCTTGTTCAAGCATGCGCTCTATATTTCCAATTCATTAAAATATAAGAAGAAAGACAATTTTTGACTGATTTTGATTGAATTATAGAATAGCGTCACTTCCGATGTCATATACTGCCAGCGAGAACAAATAAATATAAAAAGGTGAAATGTATATTTTACATCATGACCAACTCTTCTAAAAATATAACATACCATTTAATTGTACCAGAAAAACTTTATAAAATGGCAAATAATTGAGGCCAAATTTAACTCATATCATAATTTTTTTATATAGTTCGTTTACCGGGTTGAACTTGGTCTGTACGTGATCATATCTTCTGAAAAGTCATTCGGGCTCCACTGGATTTGATCACATGACCATCCAATTATATCAATATATCAATAAAATACATTGTAACCTTCTGTTTATTACTTAAATAAATCGAATACGGCACCGTAGTTATTAAAATGATCAACATTGTAATTTGTTCCTCAACCAATAGATTATATTATTGTTTTATTCTCGTTTAAATTGATTAATTCAAAGGAAAAACCGCTTAATCTTCAGACATACAGAGAGTAATATTTGTTTATTAATAGTTTTAATTATAACTGCTCAATAAAACATCACTGTTCGCATTACTTAGAACACACGGCACAGACAAGTTCTCTGCCCTGAACATAAGGCGGACACTTCAGAGAACCACATATAGCCTCAACTTGATAGAAAAGGTATCCATCCTGATTGGCTTTTCCTCCATCAGCGAGGTCCGGCTTCCTGTCAACACACGTATATGTTGACGCAGCTGGATGAATCGGTCTACCAGCCATTAGGTAACCACTATACTCCAGCTTCCATCCATTGTAACAGCTTCTTCTTCCTAAATTAAGCAAGTGTTTAAGTCGCCTTTAAATACAATATGATAATAACGGTAAGAGTGTGTGTGTGTGGGGGGGGGGGCTTGAACAGCAGCAAAACTACTTGTATCCACTGTATTGATTTGCCCTTCCCAGACACAACGCTGCTTATATTCAAAATGCATTTAACCCCACCTGAAACAAACGACTGTAATTAAAATATCTGTTCAAAATTGACCCAGGCTATCGTGATATGTCAACTCAAAGTTAATGTGAAAAAAAATACTGGGTAGGTATGATGTTCTCACCTGGAAACATCTGCACAACAGATCTCTGACGTACCAAACACACGGCACACGGGACATCATGGTCATGATAGTGTTTCCAGTAGTTGGATACAGTGTGCATCTGGTACTCTGCTCCCATTAATTTAGCTTTCTGGCCATCTTCTCCATCCTTAAATTCACCCCATTGCGGATTTTTGGGTAGGCAAAGGGGTTCTACTGCAGCTCCCGGATTTTCGTAATCCGATCCTCCAACATAACCTAATACAGTTTATATTTTTAAATCCAAATTCATGACTTTTACGAAATTACATAGAGTAGAGAGATAATTATTGGTATATTACTAATATGATATACAGACAATAGTATGTATTCTATTTTTATTATTTTGTTTTTATTCCAATCGTATGATTTACATTTAGCCATTTAATGTTTTACAGTACTTTTATTGATTGTATCGCCATGCATAATTGAATTCTCAATATGTTGATAAAATTTAAATATGAACAATACTTATATAATACTTATAATACTTATATAACTTACTGTTAGAAAGCAAACCAAAAACAAGTTTAAGTACAAACCAAATCTGAGTAATACTCATTTTTCTTGTTTACACTGAAATTTGTATTGACTAAATGAAAAAAAAAATGACATATTAAATTATCAATGGTCATGTGCTGAAGGGTAGTATGTTTTGTTTATAAAACAAGTTCTAAAATAAGTAATCGATACCAAAACCAAGTCTCAATAAAATTTATTATTTGAAATGACAAACAAAACGTTTCTTGATGAAATAAGAAAAATAGGAAAATAGGAAAATATTGTAAATTCCTTATATTACGCAAGTACTTAATTCCGTGATCCTGTTGTTTTATTTCTAATCGCAAGAGTATATAATCGCGAATGCAGAACATCTATCCATATTTCATTTGGTTCTCAGCTCTCAAAAAACAATGGTTTAATTAGGAGTTTACAGTAGTTGGAAATAAATTACCTGAATGAACAAGTTCATTTTTAGAGTTGCAGCTTTTCTTACCCCATGTTAAAACATTCTTTTATATGTCCAAACTTAGTTGTTTTCTAAAATACCGTAATTTAAAATATTCATATTGTATCAGCTTATGGTTTTAACGTTTATTAGATTACGCAAAAAGTCAGTAAATTGCAGTCTCCAAGTGTCAAATATTCCCCAAAATCTCATTGTAAAATGCCCTTACCATATCCGGTACTCAATTTCATTTGCATTACAACATTCATCAGTATGAAGAAAACATAGCCTGACATCTGTTGACAAAAATACTTGAATTAACTTTTGCAATGAAATCATTATCAATAAAAGATGCTTATTTTAGGTAAAGTATTCCTGATAATTCAAGTTTGCATATATGTATTTAAGGAAAATATTTTTTTTTTATAAAACCATTAGATACTCTATATTCGTTAAAATAACAACAGAACGAAAAAATAATATATCGTGTGCATCAGTTGTCTTTGTTTTTAAAATAGATTACAAGTACCTGAACGTATATTTCACCGTAATATTTTTAAGCAATGGTATTTTTTTTTAAAATTGCTTGATTTTTTAAAAATCACAAACTTTCAATTTTAAAAACCTTAATGCACAATCCGCGCAGTTTGTTCATGGCAATCACATGTTAAATAATGTAATGATGTTCCTCAAATGGTGGGCAACAATAAAAACGAGTTACTTTATTTAGTGACCTCTTTTCATTATAATGTTCCTTATAATGATTTATGCTCAGTTACCAGCAGAACTAGTGGTAAATGCAGCGGATATTTATAAATTCCCGTACTGCTGTTTGTCAAAAAATATGCTTTGAATTAGAGACTCGTGTCGTTTATAGTTTGTGACATGCATATCTACTTAAGCATAAAAAACAATAGGGAAAAATACTTTTTTATCTTATGAATAGAATTTCGTTCGAGCTAGTTTGACGTCAACATAATACATATATACAGTTTAACACAAAATATTATTGCATTATGTCTTTAATTAGAAATTTTCACACATAACTTATGCTTCTTAAGAAATTATACCGGAACATGTTTATTTTGACAAATCTTTACATAATCTTTTTTATACATATTTTTTGCGCATGAATAAAATTTTATAATATAATTCAGAAAACCATCATAAAGTTAACAATCGTTGTATTATAACGTATTTATCATTTTTATAAACAATAAACTCAGGGTCACCTAACACAAAGTTAAAAATGAAGGATTTAGAATGATCAGTTTTCTTACCTTTGAAAACATTGTGAATGGAATCACCGAACAAACTTCCTCGAGCTTCTTATTCCAAATCTTGTCACTTCAATATATCGATTTATACTATAACTATTCTATTATAATTCTTTATGACATAATGCATTATAAAACATACCTACGAGGGTCAATAAATATAGGCAGAAATTGTTTGATTATAAGTTGTTTAAATTTAATAACGCATAAATTTCTGCACCAACATTTTTTTTCATTGATATGTAAAGTTTCATGGTAGAAAAAGTATTCTTATTATCCGATTTTAAAAACAGCATGTTTCGTCATCACGGAGCACAGTGACGTCCAAAACATAAAGATGACGCATGCACAGGTTAACAAAATACCCTATCTATATAATTCTTAATCTCTTGTGCCTTTCACATTGCATTTTAAAACTGCTCAATCAAAATACCACTTGGCGTCTTATTTACTTAGATTTGTTTGTCTGTTTCAGTCAGTACAGGTTTCACATTTTGTTGCTCCGAGATATCCAGCGACATTATCTTTTCATCATAATCTCAAAGACGATAGTCTCTCTTTAGTAACCGATTACTGTTCAACAAAACAATATATCCCGTGATAAATTGGTACAAGGAATATCATGACAATAGTCATTTTATGGTTTAAATCTTATCTGATTTTAGGCCCACAATATATAAATATCTTTACTTTCGGCAATGTGGTTTGTTGTTGTTTGTGTATTTCCTTGAATTTTGATTTTTAACATTGTTCGTTATCACTACATATCATTTTTACATAACACACAATTTGTCCGTGACCTCTTATATATACTTCAAATTAAAGAAAATGTCTTCGAGCGCTTACGTGTTGATGAATTTTAGATTTGTACATAATAATAGATATCAACTAAATACGATCTGTAACGAGTAGGTCTTCCGTTTAAATTTTACACGATGCGATTAAAATATCAATGGAATTTCAGAATCCCCCCTCAACCACTCCCTTTTAAGATTTTAGTCCCCTAAAATACCTAATTACGTCATCAATGTGTGTTGCAATGAGTTTCACAAACTGATATTGTTACGATCAACAACTTTGTTTCTATAATGCATTACAAAATCTTTATCATTTTTAAGGAATATGTAAAAGACATTACGGGTGTCTTGGCCCCTAATTTAAAGGGACATCCGCTTTTTCTTGAATTTATTCGAAAGTTCTCAACAATACCGACATTTTTTGTTCTTAGGCATATCTAAAATGGTTGTTCATTTCTTATATAAACATGATTTAATATTTTACGATCGTATCTAGTGTGTGTTTCGTTTTCTTCAAGACCTTTATATGAGGAGCTTATTGTCCAAAAGATAAGAACACATGAACCTATGTGACGGCAATAAATTATGAATGCAATTAATTAAAAGGTTTTGAAAATTCTGCAGGTGTCCTACCTGCTATAAACAGACTACAAAAAACGACACATTTGACTAGAAGTTCCATATTTTATCGTTACAGTTTCCCCTAGTCTGTCAGATCCACAATTAATCCGCGAGGCGCCTGGGCTGTGTTTATACACCCCCCTCCCTCTTTTAAAAAATAATAAAATGAATCAATGGTGTGCGATAGTTATCGTTTTTGTATTTAACTTAACGTCGGTTTAAAAATGAAATATTCTTTTTAATTTTAATAAAAACAATATATAGATAATATTTGTATCATTTTCAAAATAAAGTAATAATAATTTAGATTTAACCACCGTTTTGTAAACCTATGCCTGCAACATGTATATTATTAACTACAGTCCCCTATCTGTGGGGTTTATTTTGTTTTTGTTTTTTTTTTTTTTTGGGGGGGGGGGTTGCTGATTTCCTGATAGACTTACCTTTATTTGTTACGTTATTTCCTGTTATTTTCTGCAATCCATTTCCCTTCCCACTGTCACACGGAGACTGGATGATGTTGCGTAGTTATTCTGTCACCAGTGAACAACTCTCGGCAGAATTGTAAACACATGGTCAGCTTAATCAACAAATTCATCAAAATTAGACATGAAATATAGCTGTAATCAGTATATATCGGGTTTATCTGCATAACACGTAATTTTGTTGCTATTTGTGATTATAACACTTGACAAATGTTTCAGACTTTTGCAGTGGGCTAGATCCTGTTTGTTAAAAAAAGTAATGAGTGTGTGTTGTTGTCTAACTTTCTACCTTAAGGCTATTCACTAATCACCATTCATAACTGCGTACAAAACGCCCTGTCTGCCTGTGTCTCTCTCATATATATACATGTATATATATATATATATATATATATATATATATATATATATATATATATATATATAAATATATATATATATATATATATATATATATATATATATATATATATAATATATATATATATATATATATATATATATATAAAGCACAGAGAAATTCACTTTTGTTGGAGCTCGACCATCTGCCCCGACCGAGGCTTGAAATCACGACCTCTGGAACCCATTCTCCTAGCAGTGAGTGGCTACCGCGCTCCCCACTCGGCTATCTAGGCAAGACAAAAATCTTGCTTTCGATAACGAACGGAACCTAGCGTGCTGGCCGCGCACTACACAGTCGCTTGAGATACAGGTGGAATACAGTTAAACGACAATCTGAGAGGATCGGAACGATACACATTTATAGTTGATGTTGAATAATTATTAGCAAACAAAATCATTAATTCATTATAACATGCAGTCTGGAAAGTTAACTGGAGAACTAAAATGCCAGGGGTTTTTGTTTTCTCTATCTTATAGGGTGTAAGGATGCCCGCCTACTAAATACACAACCATGCTCACACGTCAACCGATTACAGATGGCATTATTATGGATTTATGAGCTTAAACATTCGATCTGATATATCATTGTTAACAATTCAAAATTTTGAACGATTAAATTGGTTTTCATACATACACTGACCCTCACGAAAAAATCAATTCTGACCAATAGAAATTTTATTTACAAGACACTGCGCAAGAATGTCTCATTCATTTATTTTTTCCAGTTATAGAGGACGAGTCCAAAAAAGGAACATTTCATTTGAGACAGATCATACAATGCGACCATATACCGTGAATGCAGTTTACTTTGCGTCTACTTTCTTATTTTGAGAGTCCTTCTTATCATTGCTTGAAATTGAGGGAAAACCTTGAATATTGTTCATCTTTATGTCATATAACATGTGAAACTGTTTTCATTCCACCCACAAGCTTGAAATAATATAATTTTAATGAAAACAATATAAATAGACGTCATAAATCCCATATCAAACGACATATTACCACTTGAATCTGCGCGTCTTTTTAATGAATTTATCAACAGCGGCAAATTCTAAAATGTATTTTTAAAGGTAATGTTAGCTGCAAGTCTGTAGCCCTTGTATGAGAAATTTCGGATGGTAGTCAATTTTTCCGTGATCCAGTTAACTAATTATGCTTCCAATGAAATACTTTGCTTAGTAATACAAGCTTTTAAAAAAGCAATACTTATATTTGTTTAAAATATAACACCCCAATACTTCGTCTTACATTCGCTATTTGTAGCACAAGCAGAACCAGCTCACCATATACATTGTTGGAATTTAATTGCCCTAGCATTGCATTGCTTTGGATGTACACAATTTCTTTTAAAAATTAAACACTTAAAGTGTTAATTTATATGGCTATTAATTTATTTGTACACATAACGTACACACGTGATTAAAAAAAACCCAGACGGAAAACGGTAAAGAATTCAGATATTGAGTCTACATTGTATAGAACTTGTAAAACAAACACATTGCAGGTCTGAATGTTTGTTACATGTAATGTGTCAATCTATCAATATACAGTTTGTTAATCATTTTCGATTGCTAAGGCTACAGCATAGTTGATGAACATTGAACAACATTTTTTCCATGCAACTTTTTTCCATGGAAGATAGCGAGTACAATTATAAAGCATTTATTAAATTTATTTAATTACCTCTATAGAATTGTGTATGTAATAAATAATTTATAAACTGCTGCTGAAGGTTGTTTGGTATTTTCGTTTGTAGATGTTTTGCATATAACAATCGTGAAACGCGGGGCAAGTCATAATTAATATCCCTAATAATCGTAGCTTAAAATAAGCGGCTTTGGATTCAAATATTATCGTAAACGAATATTAAGTTCACTTTTTTAAATCATCTCCACGATGATAATATCATTTCCATTGGAAATCAGCATTCTGTTTTGCTTTAAAAGAAATGTTCTATTGGGAGCAATCCCGTGTTCGTTTAAATTGCCAGCGTACATTTGAAATGTCAGTATTATAGTATTATGCTTTATATGACGGCCGTGTATACGTATTGTAGAAAAGTTGAGTTTAATTACCATGCATTGGAACCATTTTATTAACACATCTCCCAGTACTGAGACAATTCAAATGTCTCCGTTACAGTAAAATAGTGGGGCGTTAAACATGTGTACGTCCAGCTCTACAAGCACATGCACTGTCGTCTGGGCGACGGCCTGAATACAGCTAGCGACTCTGCTATCGATCGGTTTCCTGAGTCTCGTAATCCATCTAAATATAGAAAGGGGCAGAGTTATGAAACAAACAACAAAAATAAGGTCAAAGAGGTTCATCTTTATGAAATGAAATTGTACATATGAATAAAAAGATTTGGGAATTTTATGTGGAATTATCTTTGCGCGCTACATGTGTCAGTTAGTGCATTACAAGAAGCCCTTTCATAACCTCCTAAAAGTGCGCACCCCCACAAAAATGGACCGAACTGACAACTATTGTTTCTGCAAATACTGACTATAAATTACGAAAACATTAAATTGATTACTACGGAAGGATTTGGAATTAATTTCTTTACAACTTTGCTTCAATAATGCATTAGAAAGGTTTATTCCTTAACAAGTTATTGACAAAAAACTTTTGACGCCTCTAACTCCCTAATTACTGGGGCCATCCCCTTTTTCTGTATACCGAATGAAAGGTCTCGGTAAGACCAAGAACTTTTAAAATACATCTTATAACAAATTATTATCAGGTAGAAAACTAAAACGGAAAATACGAGAATTGTTTTGCCTTTTTTTTCTAACCTTCAACATCCATACCACTCCTTTTATTTGCATTTAAATGATAAATAAAATATGTCACGCACAAATTCAATGTATCAGCTTCCAAACCAGCCCATCTTTGAGACTCTGCCAGTCATCGTTAAAGCTAAACCCTCAGGACAAAAGAAGTCGTTAAATTTTACTGAAAGGGGAATAACTCAAAACAGGAAGGGGATTTTCATCAACTAAAATATGCAACGACAACATCGCACGGCATGTTATCAGACCTGAAAATTTCAAAACAATCGGTGAACAAACGAGCGAGATATTAAGGATCAACGTTGGCGTCTAGAAGAAAAAAAAAAGAAATCTGAAATTTTTTTTAGAATAATAGTAAGGTCTTCCGCTCCCAGCGGACGACCTTAATCAATGGAATTGATTAGAATCATTAATACAGAAATCTTCTTTTCTACAATGCTTTACAAATTTAAAGTACAAATTTAAGTACGTTTGCCCCTAAAAAGCCCTTATTACGTAATAAATGGGCGTGGCAATGCTTTTTTCTGGTATATATTGTTACGATCAACAACTTTGCTTCTATAATGCATTACAAAATCTTTATCGTTTTTAAGTTATCTGTAATAGAGTTTACGAGAGTATTGTCCCCTAATTTTAAGGGGCTAGCCTTTTTTTCTTGAGTTTAAATTAGGAGCCAAGACACTCGTTAACTCTTATACAAATAACTTTGAAACGATAAAGATTGTGTAATGCATTAAAGAAAATTGTTGATCGTTGTTGATCGTTACAACATTTATCAGGTGAAATCATTGCCACGCCCATTTATTACGTAATTAGGGATTTTTAGGGGCCAAAGTACTTAACTTTGGATGCAATATATCTAGAGAAGAAGACATACTTTGTTATGCATTGTAGAAGAGAAAATGTTTGCATTGATGATTCTAATCGATTCCATTAATCAAAACACCAATGTTTGTGCCCATTAAAGATATAGAAGACTGGTCCCTAAAATATTAAATCACTTGTATCTCAAAAATGATCGACAATTTTAGATAGGTGTAAGAACAAAAAATGTCATCATTTAAAGGCTAGAATTATGACCTCTGGCAATCATCTGTGAAAAAATGGTCAAAATCGATAGAAGATTTTTCTGAGAAATCGCGTGCACAAACTTTGTGGAAAAAAATTCAGAAAAAACGGTACGAAAACGAAAAGGTCTTCCGTTGGAAACGGAAGACCTTAACTAGATACTATCTCGTTACGAGTAACGAGTAGGTCTTCCGTTCAATTTTTAAACGAATCGATTTAATATCAATGAAATTTCAGAATTCCTCCTCAACCCCTCCCTTTCAGATAATGTATACGATTGTCAATATCCTTTTCAATGGTTCACAGAGTGTTTTGCTTTTTACATACAGCACAATAAAGATTTAAGATTTAGGTCCTCTAAGATCCCTAATTACGTCATCAATGGGTGTGGCAATCAGTTTTACTAACTGATATTGTTACGATCAACAACTTTGTTTCTATAACATATTTCAAAATCTTTAAAGGTATTTGTAAAAGATTTTACGGGTGTCTTTGCCCCTAATTTAAGGGGCTAGCCCCCTTTTCATGAATTCATGCGAAAGTTCTCACGAATACCGACATTTTTTGCTCCTACACGTATTTAAAATTGTTGATCATTTTTTTTAGATAAAAATGTTGGAAACGGAAGACCTTAATAAGAAATCGGAAGACCTTAAAAACTGTAATTGAATATACAACATCTTGTCAAATATTTACACGAATTAATTATACACTAATTTAATACCTCGATACAAATTTATAACACATACTGGTACTGTACCAGTTATCGGCTAACACCAGTTATTGGCTAAACTGAGAGTTCGGGTTTATAGCACGGGACAGTCCAAGATTTTTTAATTCAGTCGTCTTTTTCGAATAAAGAAAAGTAGGTTTGCTTGAAAACTTTCTTGAATATGTTTTATACATGAGCTTAAACAATCATTGTTTACCGCTGATTTTACATCTTTGCACTTTCAGCAGTTGGGAGAATGACGTAATAAGTTAAAAATAGAATATTATCTCTTTGTGATACGTTATTATATCCCTTCTTTGATTTGACATATAATATCAATATATATAACATGTATAAACAAAAGGAATTCATTACTTTCTGTGAGATTCGTAGCGCAGTTGAACGCCTGATTGCACAATTATTTATTGAATAGTGTACGATTTGGTGAATTACCGTATGATAATAAACGAATAATTTTATGAGTTTTGTTTATAATGTATCAGAACCCCGACTACTTTAGTCTGACCCCACAAGGGACATAATTCAAATTTCATTTAGCAGAGTACAAAATCAACATGTACAGGGATTTTACTATGTTATTATCACGAAGCCGATAACTGGTACAGTAGATCGTAAAAACTCGGCATATTCGGGCCCTGATAAAAATCACAAAACAAGATGTTTGCGGTTCTAAAAAATGATATAAACTAACAGATTGATAAATAAGGAGTTCATTATTTAAAGTATGGCAATTTTTTACCAAAAATATCAAGAAATAAGAAAATACGAAAAGAAAACATTAAATTTTAACCGATGACTGGTATAGTGCCAGTACTGATAAACATGTCATTGACAGATTTTAGCGTTCAATACCAAGTGTTCAATACAATTTGAGTTAATTAGTACTTCAATGTAGTTTTTGTGTAAGTCAAAAAAATTATAGTTAGAATATCTTTTATATCTGTAGCAATGGGAAAAAATTAAAAAATCAGTATTCAAGTAATCACCTAAACCAAATTAATGTTTATATTTTTCTAAATTTAGTTTATTTATACTTTATGATACATATTTGGCGCGTTTGATTTGTATGATCTGGTGTAGATAATTTACACATTATTATTAAGCAAACGTGGGTGTTGTGTATATTTCAATATGGTGAATGAACTGACAACTGCCAACATGTTCTGACTTTAAGACTTTTTTTAGTTTACTTGTTTCTTTATGCTTATATCGATAACTTAAAGACATGTATTCAGTGGAGACCTAATGCTAAGGGGAGGAAAGAACTAATTGTTAAGCAAATTAAAAAAAAAGAAAAAAAGAAAATAAAATAAAGTGAATTCAAGTACTTTGCAACTGAAAGTATAATTGTCAAAATTACTGGAGAGCGAGTGCATTCATATGCATTGATAAATAAATTTATTTAAAACTATATTTTCGTACTTTTTAGTACACTGTACATGTATCGGTTTTGACTTTCGCTGATAAAACATGTTTTATTATTACACCTGTATGTATAAAAAAAAATACAAAGCTCTTGAACTTATTTTCCCGAGAACTGTCACATTTATGCACGCAATTTCAATTAGGCTATCAACTCCAGCATATTTTTCGTGCTCCGCTTTGTGCTACGATTATGCTATCAACTGTAGATATAGCTTTTTTCATGAGCTGCCAAAAGGAACAACGCAGATTTTTCAGCTTAGCATTTTGCATCTTCCTAGGTAAGCGAAGTGGGCCAAAAACCCTTGGCTAGCGAAGACCGTTTTACCGCCATATTGAAAATACATGACCGATTAGACCCAACCTAACAGAAAGTAAACCCTTACTTAACCCTGGGTTTACTGTCTGGGTTTACTCTGGGTTTACTAGAGTGGACCCAGAGTGGACCCAGAGTAAACCCAGAGTAGAACCCAAGTAAAACCAGAGTGGACACAGAGAGTAAACCCCGATCAGAAGTATACCCTGAAACAGACCCTACATGTGTATTTGGATATACAAGATGCAGGAATCACAGGCAGTGGGATGATAAGATAACATACAGGTCTGCTTCACACTTCAGTGCGTATAGTTGACCCCAAAAGCAATTCTCGAGTAAACCCAACGTAAACCCCGAGTAAACCCAAAGTAAACTCCGAGTGGACCCAAATTTTCAAAAAGTAAACCCAAAGTAAACCCAGAAAGTAAACCCGGGGTTTAGTTGGGGTTTACTCTGGTGTTAGATTGGGTTTTACACTTCATTATAAAGATAAGGAATCAAACGTTTCTATTGACTTTTTATCACTTAACCCATTAGTGAGAAAAACCCAAAGATCAACTGATTTGAAAATAAATAGTATAATCATTCCATATAAACATATTTTGATTGGCATGTCTTTTGTATTCATTTTGTTTGTTGCATTTTGTTCAACTTAATTGTATTTCTGAAATGTGTTGAACCATTTTAAACAATTGCTAAAGATAAAATGATGATGAAATTTAAAAGAATTTCTCGATAAAAGTTGCATTACATAATGGCTATTTACACTAAAAATGTTTAACTACGGAGACTTGAAAACTAGAGATACACCATGTAAGTCTTAAATTACATGAAGAATACTAAAAACGTTATTCGAATGCAATTGCCTTGATAGTTAAACATTTACAACGAGTGCAACATTCTGGCACGCAGCGCCAGCAAGCAAATTGAGCTCTAAGAACCAGTGTCACGAAAAAAGAACGAGCTTATTATATTTTTCTGGCAACATCCCATAATGCTCCCACATATGTTATTCCCCGGAGTGCTGTGCCAAAAAAGGCTGACATATACCTTGTAATGTATGGTGCCATGAAGTTTGAAAAAAAAAATGAATACCGTACAAGCTTTGGAGAGACCCAAGATATTTTTACACGCTTCAATTCTTTGTATTGAGTAGATATACTTGAACACATGATTATAGATTTTAACATATGACGTCACAATGATCTCGCCATATTTCCCGCTATAAATATGGAGGCTGATGAAACATCAGGCCCCGGGGCCATAAAACTTAGACGAGCTTAATAATGATCTAAGTCTCACTTTTACAAATAGTGGAAAAGTGAGACTGAGATTAAAAGTGAGTTTGTCTAAGTTTTATGGCCCCGGGGCCTGAAATTCGTGTACCAGCTATTTCAGATGTCTCAGATGATATGTTTTGAAGGGTTTTTTTTCTGTTGTTATTGTTTTTTGTTTTTGTTTTGTTTTTGTTGTTTTTGTTGTTGCTTTGTTGTTGTTTTTTGTTGCTGTTTTTGTTGATGTTTTTTTTTTTTTAAAGAGTTTATATATAAACAAGCAAGAGCCATACTTTACTGTCATATCATTCTAATTTTAAGCTAATTTAGCATCTACAGTACATGTACATTTCATAAGGCTAATTTTTCATTCAATTCGAAAATCCCGCTAAATAAACTTACTGCATTAAACTTTAAATATTATCAGTATGACAAGCAGTAAACATAATTATAATGCGGTTAAGCATACGCTAAACACTTTATGTCGTGTAACCAGAACTTTACGCAACCCAAAAACTACATGGAAGCGCTACCTATAAGGAATCAAAGGAATGTTGAGTACTAAAAGCTGGATCAGTTTAATACATTCATTTTCCACTTTTTGAATTAGAATGACCACTTATTTTTTTTTTTATTAATATACCAATTGTTCATCTGAATTAAGCAAGCATATACAGTGTTAAGCAAACAACATATTGAATAACAACAATTAACTTATTAACTGAATTGGAACTTTGAAAGAAAAAGGAATATTGTAATACATTGCGTGATAAAACAAAATCGTCCTCTGGTTTTCTATGTTTTCAAGTTACGTTTATTATTAAATTCGGTTATTTTAAGATGAAAATATGCATATCTGATGATACAAAATGCTTTACATGATAATCTTAACTAATCATGTAAAATACATTGGTATTTCAAGACAGTTAAAATATGGATTTGTCCTACTTTGAAATATTGATTTTTGTAAGCTTATTATGATTCATTTAAAGTTTAAAATCAATGATCCCTAAACGTAACTAATCTATAGATTTAAAATATACTAGCAGCTTTGAGAACATATATTCGATTTAAAAAAAAATAACGTAATCGTTTGTATTAAACAAAAACCAATATGCTTTTATGAGACAAATATACATATCCCATCGACACTAGTTTTTGAAGCAGATATTTTTAAAGTGTTGTTTAAAATAGTGTCTTGTTTACAACTACCAGTATTTAGTTTGCTTTGCTTCTTCAAACGTATAATTACTGTTCTATGATAAAATGGTTAGACTTGAAAATGTCTATTTTCTACATCTGTTTAAACAAACATCAGTTATCCGAACATCATGCTGGCGAAATATAGAACATTATAACACAAAACAGATTATACAAGTTATAAAAATCTAGAAGTGATATAACAATGTTTATTAGCGTATTTTTATGATGTTAATAAATTGAGCTATCACCGCCCTATTTCGGGCAAGAAAGAAATATTGTGCAAATGGAAGACTTGCGTCTGTCGAAATAAAGGCTGAAATTCACTAAATTTAGTAAGCAGTCACACATAATTAAACTGTAGAATTTTAAAAGGTTTGATGCTATTTACTAATGTCTGTGTGTTTCATTTCTGTTTCTTCTAAGTGTTTATTCCTTTACAAAAATAGTGAATGTAATTTTGAGAGAAAATATATTTGTGCGAAACGTAAAAAGAAAACAATAAAGATGGATAGCAATGGACCATCGAGTGATGATTTGGTTTTTATATCATACAACCACAGGAATACCTGGTCATGAAATAAAAGCATTATTACATAGTTTTTGGCTATTATTCAATAAAGGTATTGAGTTAGTTTTTGTTCATTTCTGAACATAGCTCACAAAAATACCCTATTATTAGAGCTCTTGTAAAGTTTTTACGAGACATTACACTTTTTGTTTAGACGTCAACAATGCGTAAAATTATGCAATACATAATGATTCGTTGCATCGGGAAAAGGTATGTTCGGTATATTTTGTTTTCTTCGGTATTGTATCCATCTTTTGCTGCAATTAGTAATTTATCAGTTTTCATGTTTTTGTACCTGATTGTCACATCACTATCTATGAGAAGAGAATATCGTGTTTAAAAATGTTGTATCCTACATTCTTTTCTTATTTTACTTAATTATTTTTTTCTAACAAAAGAATATGAAGATATTTAATTTGAACAATATATTAATCTCTTGTTCTTAGAACTGACTTTCATATATATTCATCAGCTTTGATTTATCTTAACTATATTTAATTGAAATTTGAAATTAATATGAATCTGTGATCACTGAAAACAAGGTTGTTGGACCTAAAACTTTTTTGGGGTGATTTTTATGCCTTTCGTGGACATAAGGAAAAAAAATGCAAATGCTTTTTGCAAAATATGTACGGCAAGCAATTAAGAACTACATTACAGAAGATTGTTCAATAAAATTAATCGTAATCAATTTAGCTTAAAATGGCATTTTGGGTTTTAAATAGGGGACATGTATTGATTATGCAATACTCCCAGAATTCGTGTTTGATATAGCTCCAAAGAACCCTTTTGAGCGGACGAATTTATAATGCTTTCTGTTTATATGTTTTCCTATTCATTATAATGTATTATTATCTCATTTTCTAAAACAGAGTCAACTGGTTGAATACGTATGTGCTTTCTTTGCATTGCATTGAGAAAGCTCGCAAGCTATTTGTTAAAATTTATCTTTTTTTGAAAATATCCAATTATCTTGGGGTGAATAAAGTATGCTAAATCAGATAGTTAAATCTGTGTCTAGTATATTTCTATAGGTTTAAGGTTCTTTTGAATATAACATGTAAAATTTCAAATGCTATTAATCTTAGTAATAAATGTCTTTCTGATTATGCCATATTAATCACAGTCTTTACTTTCAGTCACTATTTGTTAATGTTATAAACGTCTTTTTTTATTGCAGAATATTTTCAGTTGCAAATATATTTCCTTGTTTAAACCTATAGTATTGCGAAAACATTTTATTCTGTATGAACTTTTTCGTGACGTCACATTGATACTAGCATCGTTTTTCGCTTGGATTATTGAAATAATAAAATCTCGGTAATCTCGAACGATTCTAAACAATTTGCCTTTTTTCATATATAAATATAAGTAATAAACAGCAATGCTAAAAATTTCACCGGGATATGGACTTGGTCGGTACGTTATCAAATCTTCTGAGAAGTCATTCGAGCTCCACTGGATTTAACCACATGACCTTCCAAATTTATATCCTTGTGAACTTTTTAACTAGCTGTTTATTTCGTAATTAAATCAAATACGACACTGTTTTTATTGCTATGATAAACACTGTTAGTTTGTTCCTTAACCAATGTTTTTATATTATTGCCCATTGCTCTTAAATTGATTAAATTAAAAAAAAATCTTAATTTTGATAACAGACAAAGAGAAGGTGATATTTGTTTATTAACAGTTTTAATTATAACTGCCAAATAAAACATCACTGTTCAGTTTACTTAGAACACACGGCACAGACAAGTTCTCTGCCCTGAACATAAGGCGGACACTTCAAAGAACCACAGATAGCCTCAACCTGATAGAAAAGGTATCCATCCTGATTGGCTATTCCTCCATCAGCGACGTCCGGCTTCCTGTCAACACACGTATATGTTGATGCAGCTTTATGAATCGGTCTACCAGCCATAAGGTAACCACTATACTCCAGCTTCCATCCATTGTAACAGCTTCTTCTTCCTAAATTAAACCAGTGTTTAAGTCGCCTTTGAATACAATATGATAATAACGGTAAGAGTGTGTGTGTGTGTGTGTGTGTGTGTGTGTGTGAAGGGGGGGGGGGGGGGGCTGGAACAGCAGGAAAACTACATGTATTAACTGTAGTGATTTGCCCTACCCACATACAACGCTGCTTATATTCAAATACATTTAACCGCACCAGAAACAAACGATTGCAATTTAAATATATGTTCGAAATTGACCCATCTCAGGCTATTGTATTATGTCAACTCAGAGTTTGTGTAAAAAAATACTGGGAAGATATGATGTTCTCACCTGGAAACATCTGCACAACAGATCTCTGACGTACCAAACACACGGCACACGGGACATCATGGTCATGATAGTGTCGCCAGTAGTTGGATACAGTGTGCATCTGGTACTCTGCTCCCAATAATTTAGCTTTCTGACCATCTTTTCCATCCTTAAATTTACCCCATTGCGGATTTTTGGGTAGGCAAAGGGGTTCTACTGCCGCTCCCGGATTTTTGTAATCCGATCCTCCGACATAACCTAAAACAGTGTATATTTTAAAAATCAAATTCATGAATTTTAAGAGATTACAGAGAGTAGAGAGGTAATAATTGATATGATACTTACATGTATCTGATATACAGAATATAGTATGTATCCTTTTTTTATTATTTTGTTTTATTCCAGTCGTATAATTTACATTTAGGTAAACAATGCTTTATATTACTTTTATTGATTGAATCGCCATGCCATGCATAATTGAATTCTCAATATGTCGATAAAATATGAACAATACTTATATAATTTTCTGTTTAAAGCAAACCAAAAACAAGTTTAAGAACAAACCAAACCTGAATCAAACTCAATTTATCTTTCTTAAACCGAAATATTTATTGACCCAATAAAAAAATGACATATTAAATTATTAATGGTCACGTGCTTAAGGCAAGTGTGTTTTGTTTATAAAACAAATTCTGAAATAAGTAATCAAAATAAAAACCAAGTATCTATAAAATTTATAATTTGAAATGACAAACAGCAAAATAGCAAAATACTGTTAATTCCTTATGTTACGCGGGTACTTAATTCCGTAATACCGCTGTTTTGTATCAAATCGCAAAAGTATAAAATCGCGAATGCAGAACATTTATCCATATTTCTTATAGTTCTCAGCTCTTAGAAAACAATGGCGAGATTTTTATATCCGCGAGTGTTGCTTCACGCGATTTTACGCGAATATAATTTCCTCGTGTTTAATTAAGAATTAACAGAAGTTAGGAATAAATTACCTGAATGAACAAGTTCATGTCTAGAGTTGCATCTTTTCTTTCCCCATCGTGTGTATACAACGCTATTTCCACTATTATCTAGAGAAACCGGATGATAATATAAAATTTTAATATTCAATGAAGAATGTTGGTTTCTCTATTTACATTGATAAAAAAAGATTAGTGAAGTTAGATAGAAAATTAAAAAAAAACCACCGTACGATATGGTTAGAGAAAAAAGAGAACGGCAGTATGTCAAAACATTTTTTTATATGTCAAAACTTAGTTGTTTTTTATAATGCCGTAATTCAATATATTCATGTTGTTTCAGCTTATGGTTTTGCTATTTATCTTTTATTAGATTACGCAAAAACATTAGTTTTCCCCAAAATTCCACTGTAAATTGCCCTTACCACATCCGGCACTCAACTTCATTTGCATTACAACATTCATCAGTATGAAGAAAACATAGCCTGCCATCTGTTGACAAAAATACTTGAATTAACTTTTGCAGTGAAATCATTATTTTATAAAAGATGCTTATGTCAGGTAATGTATTCCTTTCAATTCAATTTTGCATACATGTATTTTAGAAAAATATTTAAAAAAAAAGCATTAGATACTCTACATTCGTTAAAATAACAACAGAACGAAAAAAAAAAAAGAATGTATAGTATGCATCAGTTGTCTTTGTTTTTTAAATAGATTACAAGTACCTGAACGTAAATATATTTTAAGCTATGGTATTTTTTTCTTTAAAATTACATAATTTTTTCATAAAAATAAAAAAAACTTACAATTTAAAAAACTTTAAAGCACGATCCGCGCAGTTTGTTCAAGACAATCACATGTTAATAATGTAACGATGTTCATCAAATGGTGGCAACAATAAAAACGAGTTCCTGTATTTTGTAACTTCTTTAAATTATAATAATATTATGGATGTTCCTTACAATGACTTATGCCCAGTTACCAGCAGAACCAGTGGTAAATGCAGGGGACAATTATCAATTCTCGTACTGCTGTTTGTCAAAATAATTGCTAAAAATAAGATACTCGTGTCGTTTATAGTTTGTGACATGCATATCTACTTTAGCATAAAAAACAATAGGAAAAAATACCTTATATCTTATGAATAGTATTTCGTTTGAGCTAGTTTGAAGTCAACATAATACTTAGATACATTTTAACACAAAATATTATTGCATTATGTCTTTAATTAGAAATTTTCAAACATAATTTATGCTTCTTCAGAAATTATACCTGTACATGTTTATTTTGACAAATCTTTACATAATCGACTTTTATATATATATTTTTTACGCAGAGATGAAATTTTATAATATAATTCAGAAAACCATTATAAAGTTAACAATCGTTGTATTATAACGTATTTATCATTTTTAAAAACAATAAATTCAGGGTCACCTAACACAAAGTTTAAAATGAAGGATTTAGAATGTTCAGTTTTCTTACCTTTGAAAACATTGTGAATGGAATCACCGAACAAACTTCCTCGAACTTCTTATTCCAAATCGTGTCACTACAATGATATATCAATTTATACTCTAACTATTCTTTCATAATTTTTTATGACAAAATACATTATAAAACATACTTAAGAGGGTCAATATCTGATTTAAGGCCCACAATATATAAATATCTTTATTTTCGGCAATGTGGTTTGTTGTTGTTTGTGTATTTCCTTTAATTATGATTTTGAACATTGTTCGTTATCACTACATAATATTTTTACATAACACACAATTTGTCTGTGACCTCATATCTACTTCAAATTCTAAAAATGTCTTCGATATAGAGGAATATTTATTTTTCAAAATTAAAATTGTTTGAAATTGTTGCTTAATTATATATACCAAAAGAAATGATAATATAACGTGAGATAAAAAAGCAATGGCGAAAATCTTCATACGGTGTATTTTTGATTCGCAATCCTACTCAAATAGTATGACCAGTAACTGTTGTGTTTATGTTAATTAGAAATAAAAAGAATATGTAATGCATGTATGTATGTATGAATAGGTTTCATAACAGTTTATTAGAAGGACCTCGTGAAAGAAAAGAACTTTGAATCACTTGAAACCAGACAAACTTTTAGTTTGTATGTTTAACATACTTTAATTCATGCCGCTACTTCAACTGGACGTAATCGAAAAAACGAATAAAATGTAAATATCAGTGAAATCATTCTGCCATTTTTTAAGCAGAAAACAAAATAATATTAGCTTTGGTTCATTAAAAAATGGCAAGTTTTGAATGCTTTAATTCATAACAAAATGTTGATGGTTAAATGTTTATAGTTGAGTAAATAAAGACCGAGACGCATCAATTAAGAATCACTTTCTTTGTTATGGTTTTGTTTACGCTGAAAAATAATGTTTAAAGTCGGGTCACATATCCTTCGGAATAAACTAATGAGTAATATTGAAAAAAAAAACCATACAACCATTGTTAAGCATTCTATACATTACCAAGAAAATGATTCTCTCTCCAACCTTGTCTCTACAGCGTTTGTAGCCAGATATTCGACTTATATAGTATCAACACTGACAGCAGTGTTTATTTTCTATACGTGGATAATATCATTTTTACAGTTTTTTCAAAGAAATAAGTGGTAAACACGATATTGGTCAAACAAGAATATCAAAAAACAAAAATTCCCTGAAAATTAACTTTTGTAATATTAATATTACATTTTGAAAATTGATAACTTGGAAACAGATGGAGGTAACATGCTTTACTGTATATTTAAATTATAAATAAACGATGGTAGCGAGAAAAACCGAATGTTGACATATATTCACATCTACCGAGTATGATTTCCTCTATGTCTTGCGGAGACTTATATGTTAATTCATAGCTTAATAGAAACAACCAGACTGAAATCTAAACGCCCCATTTATCAATTGGTCGAAAGCTACAGTGACTGAAACTGACAGGAAACTGGCTGGACTGAAACATACACCCATATTTATCGATTAGTCAAAACCTGAGTGAAATAACAGAGTTCACGAAATAATCATGATGATACAAGACTCAAATTCCTCAGGAGACGATTTAGCTGTTTCTTTTAGCTAAATCACTGATGTACATTAATAGTTATTAATTTCACTTAACTTTTTTGCAATTATTCAATGAAATGTGTCTAAAGAAAGACTCAATACGTAAATATAAACAATATTTTAACCTGAGTTAGTATTTTTCTGCCATGTCGTTACCTTCATATTCCGCATGAATCACTAAAAAAGGTATTTTATTGTTTAAATACCTTTTGTCTGTAATACATTAAACGTTCGATATGTCTTTTAACTTCAAGTATAAAGACAAGTATCTTGTACACCGGTTGGGATCAGTTCATCTTTAAACTTTCAAAAATAGACATAAATAACTTGCATTTTCATAAACCAATTATTACAGTGTATAGCAACTAGTAACTAACATACTAGAGGTACTTAATATTATACATTTTTTTTAATGTATGATCGTAACAGACAAGTTTAACGGAAAACGATTAACGATGTTAACGAGCTCTTACGTGTTTATGAATTATATATGTACACATTATAATAGATATCAAAAACTGTAATTAAATATACAGCATTTTCTCAAATATTTACACGAATTAATTATACACAAATTTCATACCTCGAAACAAATTTACAACACATACTGATAAATATGTCATTGACAGGTTGTTAGCATTCAATATCAAGTGTTTCAATACAGTTTGAGTTGATGAGTACCTCAACGTAGATCGTGTATAAGTCAAAATCAATACAGCTAGAACATCTTTTATATCTGTAACAATAGGAAAATGAAAAACAAAATCAATATTAAAGTGATCATTTAAACCAAATTAATACTAGTATTTTTTTTTAATTCAGTATTAAAAATACCTAAGAATATTTGGCGCGCTTGATTTGTCTACAATATCATTAGCCTGGTGTGAATGATTTACACATTATTATTAAGCGAACGTTGGTGTAGTATATATTTCAATATAGACGTCAATGTAGTGACAGCTGCCGAGGAGTTTTGACTTTAAGAATTGTTTTTAGTTTAATTTTTTCTTTGGTTTTTTATGCTTATATCGATACATTAAAACTATTTATTCAGTACAGACCCAATGCTAAAGGGTGAAAAGGAAAAGAAACTTATTGTTGAGCAAAAAAAAAATAAAAAAAAACAAGCATTCTGAGAGTATTGCATAAACAATACACGTCCCCTACCGGTTTGTATTATTCTATGAAAGGTTCCAAGCACAGAACTATTTCAGAGCTATTGTAAACGAGATGTCATGCTTTAATCAGAGATAAAAGGACAGAGGAAATTAAAACTATATAGTTGATATAGAAATGAAATAGGAAATAGGTAAAATAATACTCTTTATTTCATCTCCTGTAATTTCGCCAAGTCTATTCTGTATTCGCTGGTAAAAATTTGTGAAAACAATGCACTGTTATGCACAATATCATTTCTTACCATCTTCTGTACTCCGAATCAAACGAAACAGTTAAACAGCCCAACCCGACAACGAACCCGATTGTAATAATACTACAAAAAAAAACCCTGCCGATTAAATTTACAACACAATTCTTGACACTATTTTATAGAATTTATTTGTTTGTTAGAAATGATAAAAGGAATGGTACAGGAAAAGGAATGGTACAAGTAACGCACGATATTATTACTGACTACATACTGACCTCGTTTATTCAGGTACACACCGAACCCGATAACGAACCCGAACATTAAAAAATTTGAATATAAAAAATTGATTTTCTCGAAAATATGTCAATCAGACGCTACAAAAGTGTAAACTTGATCTGTAGTTTGACATTTTGAAGCTGTTTAGCAAGTTTCATATTATTCCTCAAATGCATAAAGAAAAAAAAGTGTGGAAAACTGAAGTGGGACAGACAGACGGACTGACGGACGGACAGACAGACGGACGGACGGACGGACGGACGGACTGACGGACGCAGAGGAAAGCTATAGTCCCCTCCCGTGAAACCGGTAGGGGACTAATAAAATACAGTGAATTAAGGTACATGTACTTTACAACTAAAAGTATACATGTGAGTTGACAGAATTACTGGAGAGCGAGTGCATTCATATGCACTTGTAGATAAATTTCTTTAAAACTATATTTTCGTACGTCTTAGTACACTGTACATGTATCTGTTTTGACTTTTGCTGACAAAACATGTTTCATTAATCTGTATAAATAATTCACAAAACAATACTTATTTTCCTGATGCTTTGAAAGCTTTCACATTTATACACGTAGTATGTGCTACGATTAGGGTATCAACTGTAGATAAAGCTTATCTCTTCTGCTGGCAAAAGGAACTACGCAGATTTCTCAACTTACCATTTTGCATCTTCCTCTGTAAGCAAAGTGGGCCAAAAACCATTGGCTAACGAAGACCGTTTTGCCGAAAATAAGACTAAATATAATGCCCTACGGAGAGTGGAGAGGGTGTAAACCTAAAGTGCATACTTTTGTCCTTGATCATAAAAAAAGTGAACACCGGTTACAAAATGTAAACAAATCAAGCTCTTCTATGGACTTTTTATCACTTAACCCATAAGTTAGAAAACAAAAGAATGTCAGTTGAGTTGAAAAATAATAGTACAATTTTTCCACATGCATAAACATTTATGATAGGCATGCCATTTGTATTCATTTTGATAATTGCATTTTGTCCAAATTAATTTTATTTCTTAAATGTGTTAAACCATTTTAAAAATTTGCCAAAGAGAAAATGACAAGGAAATTTAACAGAATTTCTCGATAAAAGTTGCATTGCATAATGGCTATTTTACACTAAATATCTTTAACTACGAAGCCTTGAAAACTAGTGATACAAAATGTAAGTCTTACATTACATGCAGAATACTAAAACATTATTCAAATGCGTTTGCCTTGATAGTAAAACATTAACAACGAGCGCAGCGTGCTGGTGCGCAGCTCCAGCGAGCAAAGCGAGCTCTAAGAACCAGTGTGTCCCAAGAAAAGAACGAACTAAACCTTAAGATTCATACAGATTTTTCCGGCAGCATCCCATGATGCCCCCACATATGCTCTGCCAAAAAAGGCTGACATTTACCTTGTAATATACGGTGCTATGAAGTTTGAAAACACTTTTTGAATACCGTACAAGCTTTGGTGAGACCCATGATATTTTTACATGCTTCCATTCTTTGTATTAAGTTAAGATATTTGAACACATGATTATAGATTTTAACATATGACACCAGAGTGATCTTGCAATATTTCCCGCTATCAATTTGGAGGTGGATGAAACTTCTTAGATGCGTGTACGAGCTATTTCAGATGTCTCGGATGATTTGTTTTGTAGGGTTTTTTGTGTTGTTGTTGTTTGTTGTTATTGTTGCTGCTGTTTTTTGTTTTGTTGTTTTATTTGATGAAAAGTTTATATATAAACAAGCAAGAGCAATACTTTACTGTACATATCATTCTAATTTCTAGCTAATTTAGCATGCATGTACAGTAAGTTTATGCAGAGAGGAAATAAAAAAAAATCATCTAAATAAAGAATAAAGAAAGACAATTCACAGTTAAAAAAATTACTGTAGATATTGCCTATTGTGAAACCATTAAATTGATATACATGTATTGGAATTGCACACCTACAAACAAGGACCGGTGCATAGATAAAAGGTATATAATTAGAATGCAAAAGTAAACAAATAAATAAAATATGAACCTGGAAATTAAAAAAATCAGATAACAACAAGTTTGTAGTTTGATCAAATAAAGCCCAAATTACATTTTTCAGACTAATCAATTCTCTCCAAAAGAAAAATACGCTTTAAGGGGGAAGCCAGTCAATGTGTTTTGCTTTATTTTTTAAAACTTAGAAATATAATATAATTCTCACATCCTCACTCTATCTCTCTCTTTCTCTCTCTCCTCGTTCTCTATTTTGTCTCTCTCCATTTCTTTGTTCTTTCTCTCTTTCTCTGTCTCTGTTTGTCTGTCTATGCATCTGTCTGTCTGTCTGATCTCTCTCTCTCATTCTCTCTCTCTCTCTCTCTCTCTCAGATTATTTAATGTTAGTTGAAGCAAGGTATGTGTAAAATGTTCTTGCTTCGCTCGCCCGAATGGTCGTACCGTAACACATATCAGTGACACAATGATGCAAATCACGTTTCTCTTCACCAATGTGTAAGGCAAACAATTAGTCCACTAAACGTAAAGCTTATTCATGTCTCGCTATTTCGGAAATCAATAAAACGCATCAAAGTATCTTATCTATCATATGTATTGTATGTATCTTAATGTTCTTGCACTACACTAACAGAGGTGACCAATGATATAACCGGTCGATCATTCCTTTAACAGGAATAATTTTTAATCATAATTGAATGTATGGCTATAAACTGAACTTAAATTCATAAACAAACTTGGAATATCCCATGTTCATGTTTCATTTATGGTAAAGGAACTTGCAAATCAGAAAACAATAATTGATTAGAACTCACATTAGATAATCTATTTATTATTTTGTTATTGAACAGCTAGAATATTCCAGGGCTATTGTTGCTTAAGGAAATGGTAAAATAATACGGTATTAGGATACATACAAGCTGTAAATACATTAACTTGAAATACATTTAGTTTAAACTTTCATGTTATATAAACAATAAAAGTTATTGATTTATAAAAAATAACATAACACATTAGTTTCTAATTATCTTTGTTTTTTATCATATCAATCAATACAAAGTATGGATTCAAGTGACTGTTCATTCCACACACAGCCTCCACTTGGTAGAACAGGTAGCCATTCATGTCTGCGTGACCTCCATGCACGACGTCTGGATGCTCGTCAATACAGGTGTAGGTGGATCCAGCTTGGTGAATAGGTCTACCCGCCATGAGGTAGCCATGATACTCCAACGTCCAGCCTTTGTAACACGTTTTTCTTGCTACAGTGACAATATACATGTATTATTTACAACTTTATTTTCAGTTTGACATATTCCGATATTCTATGCCTGAAATATTTTACAAATTGATACTGAGCTACAGCATTTCAGTATATATAATAATATATATTCATTTTGGAATCAGATTTAATTAAAACTCCTTATACTTACCTGGAAACATCTGGACAACAGATTTATTACGCTTCACACATAAAGCACATGGGACATCTTGATCATGGAATTGACGCATGTAGCCGGAGACAGTGTGCATTTGGTACTCTGCGCCATATACGTAAGCTGTGAACCCCCCATTCTGGATTTCTTGGTAAACAAATCGGTTCTACCGCTGCCCCTCTATTGTTGTAATGTGATCCTCCGACATAACCTGAAGTAATTCATATTTTTAGGTTCATATTCAAAAAATTAATAACGAGAACTTTGAAATACAAAATTAGGATATAATATGGATATTTACCTGAATGAACTAGTTCAGCATTTGATGGACACGATTTCTTTCCCCATCTGGTGTACACAACGTTTCTACTATTTTGGGCTAAATATGAAGGTTCAAGAAACATTTCTTTTGCTAAGTTGTATAAAATCAAATTACCGTACATCCAATTATTGCGTTTCAAAAAAATTGCGAACATAGGGGAAATCTGCGTCGGTCATTATTTGCAGTTTAACAAAACAATTATTACAGAAAATGATAAAGGGAATAATTTTTTGTATTCATTTATTTGCGAAATAATCGAAATCTCAAAAAAGGTTAAAATTAGATCATATCGGAAAGTACTGGATAAACTGTCAAATACTCTGAAAAGATTATTAAAAGTGTACATATTTAAATAAAGAACAATCAAATGCCGAAATAAAATAAAGTTTCCAATTTGCTGCTTTTTGGAGTACGTGTTAAGATGTAAATTGAAAAGCGTATCAACCTTTAATGAGTTTTAAATCAGCCTGTGTTTTTTCTTTGAACTCTTTCAATGATCTGTTGATAACTTTGGTAAAGCTTTTGAATTCCTCCCTTAAAGCTTTTATTTGTTTTGGACGATGACTATGTATCCAAAGATCACAATGCTTGACATTTCTTCCAATTCCATTGCATTGTATTACATAATACAGCATCAGAAAGAATGCGAAAACTGCCATCTGTTGACAATAAGAGAGAGAGAGTTACAATATGACAAAATATTAAAGACATTTTTATATCATTTGTCTATTGCTGGACAATAACACATTTCTATAGAATTATGGTATGAAAAATCAAACAGCGGATATTAACAAAACGTATGCAGCAACACTGAAGTCAATTATTGTTCAACATTAAACTTAGTAAAATGTTTTTATCAATGATGTTTGAAAGATCCTTGAAATCAAACATAGATTGTATTGAACATTCCCTTACCTTTGACCAAAAGAAACTTGCATTTGAAATCATGACTTCTGCTTTTTTGTTTCAATATATCCTTATGTTTGGGACTACAAAGATTATTTTTTATATGATTAATGCATATCCTATCAATATCTGCATTGATCTTGATATTGCACAATTATTTTTTTATTATTAAAAATGTTTGCATTGGAGAAAAATTGCGTTTCTTTAAAAAAAAAAAAACTTTAGCATATCAGATGTTAAAACTCCTTAACACTTTATACTTACCACACAAGGGGATGGCGTCCTTGACAAAGGTGTAACGTTTTGAGTTAAACACGTGTCTTATATAGTATGGTTAAATGTCAGCTGGGTTTACCTTTGATGCGTTGGTCAAAATTTACGATATGTTGTTCAAACATGTAAGTGGACACAAACATATTGTTTAAACAAACTATGAAAATAATTTTAGAAATAGAGCATTAATGATGTATGGGTATCTCATAAATGCTCAAACTTTGCAAACAAACAAGCGTAACATGTTGAAGTATGCGATTATAAAAAAGTGTAAGTTAAGAAATACTTCATCTACTTGCACCACACATATGAAGTAATGTAATGACACTAAAAGCAGTGACGTATAATGATAAATCATGTAAGCTATACAACTTTAAATCTGAATAACATGAATAACTCAATCTGTAAACACAAAATAATTCCGATTATACCGGAAAACAAGAAGGAGTAATGTTTTGGCATTGGTGATACATGTATTTGCAACACCAAAACAAATTAAGGTGATCATTTTAGTTATCGATAGAAGATACTGTCGCAGTAAAGTCATACTGAACGTATCATGTCCCATCCCGTTTAGTTCTATATCATCCAAGATCTCCAATGTTACAGTACATGATATATGTAACATTTTGGAAGTATTTTCTTAAAACGTTGAAGCAAATTAGTTGTTTGCAAACAAAAGTACACATAAATATAATGCTGAAAAGGCGCGCTTTTCCATTGAAAACATAAATGTTGGTGAAAGTCGGATAATACAAAAATAGTATGCTACTTTTTGTTATATTTGATACATATTTTAACAGTGTACCTCAGTGCAGAATTAGATAATATTACGTAATCGCAATCGATCAGATGCTAGAGAGGTCTTCGCTGGATAACCATGGAGAAGTCGTATCCAAGTAATAGAGTAAGTTTTTTTTTTCTCTCAGATAGCCATTACAGAAAACAATTCATTATGCTATTGTTATACTGCATGTATATATATTTTTTTTGCAATTCAGATGTTTAATAAAACAATTCGATATCTGGGACGGATGTTAACAAAGATGAAACAGCAAAATAATATGTGTCTACTGCACATTCTCGTCATACTGTTAGCATAAACCGGTACTATCATTATGTATATCTGAACATTTATTTCAGAAAAAAAAACAACATCTAATGCTAGTGTATATAACACAAAAAAGAATGTACATTTCAATCATAACGCTGAACAATTATGGCCATATTAAAATTGATTTGACATTTTTATTGTGTCTATATATATATTTTCTTTAACAAATTCAAAAGTTGTTGGTTTAAAAGATGTACAATTTACTAAATTCCTCTTAATGTATATAAGTATGTTAACTAAAGGTGCAACCAAAGCATTTTCTATGTGAATTTGATACGACTTAATCATGATTATTATGTGTAGTCTGTGATTTTACTTTGGTTGATGAAGGTATTGACAAATTAATAAACGGTGCGAGTAAATTGTAGTCCTGTCAGTCTCTATAGAACTGTAAATTAAAATATACATGTTTGGAGTTTTATTCTATTTGATGAAAAGGTGTTTTTGATGAACGAATCAAAAAACAAAACATAGTCATTTTGTCACCACAGAGCACGGTAGCGTTCACAATATGACGCCAGGATGATGCACGCAAAGGTAGAGTGGTTCTTTATATCACGCTTAGTCTCTTGTGCCTTTCGCCTCACAGTTTAAAATCGCACTGTAGTACTTAATAACTTATTTACTTTTAATTTTTCAAGAATCTTCATTAAGTTTTATTTGTATGTGGCTCATTACAGTAAAGGAAATCATATACGTCAAATATGGTTCTACTTCTTTAAAACATATATCTACAGATGTGATCTATTCTTTTTTGGACCGTATGATGCCTAAAATACTAAAACAGTGAAAAAGGTGCGTGTCTTTAACAATCTTTTTTTTCAAAACCACTGCACAAGAAATGCCAATATTTAGGACGATGCTTGTATATACAATGAATATTGTAAATTGTTAAAATCGTGACCCTCGAACTAATACAGCAACCCTAATAGGGGTTTCAAACTTTGTGATATACATGTAAATGCTTGAAACGTGTTAAAAAATTTCAAGATCTACAATGCTTCAATTTGTGAGACAAGCATCCATAAATAATGTAGAGTCTACAATAGATAACCAATTAATTTAAAGTGTTTGGTGTAAGTATTAATATTATCAGGCCAAAAGACTCCAAACTCAGTACGTTGTGTAAATGACACAAAAAACCTTTTTTAACCTTTTTTATAAAGGAAAATTACTATCTGTAATGATTTATACTCCGTCTCAAATTCATCTTTCAACCAGTTTTTTGCTGAACAATTCAATAATCATGAATAGCTTTCTGCGCAATAACTACATTGATTTACGATATACAGTTTCTCTGAGGTTACCGTTCCTATAATTTTGTGTTTATAGAACTCTTTCAATGCCTCATACGAAGGCATAATACATTATACGCTTTTCCGGAAACAACTTCCTCAAAAAAAGACTCAATACGTCCTTGTCTGTTCATCTGGATTGACAGAATCGTAATTTCTCCCATATTTTAAAAGTGTATGTCTTTTTTCAAGATCACAGGTAGGTTGTGTTTCTAGTCTGGTTGGTATTAATACATTCAGAAGAGTCTTGTATTTACATGCATGCTCAGTATAGCGTTTTTTCAATAACAAAAATAGAGTTTTCAAAGATAAATCTTGCAAAGCATCGCATGTGTTAGCAGCTTCATAAATGACATACGTTTTAAAAGATATCAAACATAATATTTTCTTTCGATATTACGTGCACAAAAATGTATCTCATTTACGTTTTGTAAATTTATTACATGTACTCCCAAAAGTTTGATGCTTGAACGATTAAAACATTCTAGTTATGTATGCATTTTTTCATGGAATATTTTTTTCTTGAATTTTACATTTTAATCTTGTGGTAAATTTTAAAATTTATAAGCTTCAACAAGAAAAGAGCTTCGATATCTATTAAAAAACTAAACTCTACGAGATATTATCAACATATTTTTTGATGGAAAAATAAAAATTATTTTTTGATGTTTAGAAAGGACAAGGAATTGTCACATTATATAAAGGCGCTTAAAATTGATCAGATATTATTCATCGAAAAATCAATCATTTAACGGCGTGCTCAGATATAACTTATTTACATAACTATGATTTAGCATATAAATGATCGCAAATATAAAAAAAAATGATTACATCTACTAAGTATGATTACCAAAGATTTGATCGTAGAATATTGACTGTAGAATGCATATCGTTAATACATATTTTGATGATTTTTATAGCATGGACTTAGCCATGATATTGACTCCTTGTCAAAATTCAAAAGTTATCATTTAGTGTTTCTTAAGCTATAATATAGGTAAGACAGACAAAAATGCTAAATTGTCTTATCAACATTTCATGCAGTGTTTAATTTCCTCGATGAACATAAATGTAAACAAAAAACATAATAAATATAAGGACCCACACTAGAAACATACAATACTATAGACTGACAAAATCTTATCAGGGTTGCACATGTACTGAACGGAAAACATTCAAATGAATGGACACATTATGTGAAACTTCCTTTATCAAAGATGTTGAACTTATAGAAAGGAAAACATCAATTCAGTTTAATTGTTTTAAGGAAATCATGTATAAATATATATACTAAACGTTAATTTGACCTTAAGTACTATGCAGTATAGCCTGAATCTACACATTAGTCATAATTAGTGCTTTGTTTTTGGAAAAAAGAAAAAAAAACTAGGTCATACAAATATGGTTTACGGGTTTGTTTTTGTTTTTTGGTTTTTTTTTTGTTTTTGGTTAGGTTTTCTAGATTTTTTTTGTTCAAACCATGCCTATTTTTGCCCAAAATTCTTAAGATGTTGAAATTGCAATGTAAAAACATGTCATGCTTAAGGGTTGATTTTTTCCCAGGCTGGGGGGGGGGGGTTTCTAATGCACTTTACATACTAGAATAGCGTTATATATTGTTTCTATTCTAGTTTGAATTTCTGTTTGTCCATTGGTATTCGTTTATATGTATAATATAAAAACTTAAATTGGTTGCATTTTCTGACATTTAATTGTATTTGATTCAAAAGAAAGCTTCTAACCAAGATTGTGACCACTAGTATTGGGCCCTAATATTGTTTAATATATTAAGATATAAAATTTATGATTGTTGTTGTCAAAATGACATTATAATAATAACGTTTAATGTGCATGTAAATGTATCAGGCTTGGGGCGAATTACATTGTAAAGTAATGCATTACATTACCATAACTTCATGAATTTCGGCATTACATTACCATTTCCATTACTTGATTTTGTGTAAGTAATGCATTACATTACCATATTACATGAGTAAAGTAATGCATTACCATTACCATTACTTTGTTTTAAAAAGGTAAAGCTAATAAAGCATTTTTGCAAATGTTTCAAATATAAAACACTCTTTAACATATATCTACAGGTTCATGTTCAGTATCAGGTTCAAATTCAATGACTATATATACATGTAGAAGAGTCATTTTTTATTTGCTCAATATATATCATCTTGTGGCACTATGAACAAGATATTGCATATGAAGCAAAAAGATATTTCTAGACATTTGGCATGATACAATGTCAGATATGATAAAAGAGAGAGAGAGATTGCACATTCATGGATAATAGAAAACAATTTATGGAATTATGTTGCCGTTATTAAAAGCTAAATAGAGATATTTCCCCAGATTACACAAATCTTTAAAGTAAAATTATTCAATGGGTTATAATATTGGAAGTGGTTTTGATTTTCATCTCAGCATGGATGGGCAGTGCATTCATTTTCCCCTCAAAGGTGCATGTCTGTCCTCTATTCTATTGGGACATGACGTAGGGAAGGGTGTTTAGCACTTCTAATAACAATATATTGTTTTGATACTTAGGTTATCCTGGGGCATAGTGTGTTGTTAACACATCTTTATTGAAGTGCAAACTAATTGGAGTAAATTGTTTAAATGATTTAAAACTCTAAATAACAACACTCATAAAAATGTTATGAAACTGTGTTGTTATATTTAGTAATATTAACAGTTTAAAAATGAATTTAAAAAAAAAAAAACACATTTTTTATTTCAAGAATTATTTCTTTCTTCTTTATAATCAAATTATTAATATTCAATTTCAGCTATTCATTTATTTATCACATTTTTTTAAAGTGAACATTATAAATAAGCATAGTAATGCAAAGTAATGTCATGTAATGCCAGCATTACAATAAAGTTTGGAAAGTAATGAATTCATAACCATTACTTGTAATGCTAGTTTTGTGGCATTACACATTACTAGCATTACTTTGAAAACATGTAATGCATTGCAATGCATTACCATTACATTTAGCATTACCTCAAACCTGAAATGTATAAATATTTACATGAGTAAAAGCAGTTGTTATTTATCTAACCAAGCAGCATTATCAACCAAAAAGAGTTTATATAACGTTTATATCAGAATAGGTCCGGTATTGTTATCTGTAATCGAATTTTAAGAAAAGGTTTATTATAAATAAAAATTGAATGACCTTGGAGGTAATTTGTAAAGCTGTGGTATATTAAATATTGACTGTGACCTATTCCAAAGTGTATCAGGTTCTGCAAGGATCGTATGCTATAAACTGTCTAAACGTTTATATTTTAATAAATGACAAAAGTATTCAAGTAGCTGATGTCCACCTTTGATTGGAGAAAAATGGTTTACAGAATAAGAAAAGGACACATTTTAACTAATAGACTTTGTATCGGTGAAATTCAGTAAATATGCATTTTCGAAAAAATACTTCATGATCTCATAAAACCATATTTTTTCACGATTCGAATTTGGCTCAAAGCCATTTTACGTCATTTTATGGAAAATTTACTAGCATTTACAAGATGAACAAAACTGCTATCATTGTCATTTTGATAAAGAAGATCAAGGTTAACCATTGTATTTGGGTTTTTTAATCAAAAAGCTCATGCTCAACTTCATTATTCAATATTTTGCATGTGCAGTAAGATAAGTAACATGAGTTTCTTTTGTGTATGAAATAAATTTCCTTATAAAAAATCTAAATACTTTTTAAAGGTTGATGCCGTGAGCCCCCTTCGAGATGAATGGTGTGAATTACCTGACAGTGTTACAAGTAGTAGTACTCATCGGTTTTTAACTATGCTCTATATGCATCCGCAACATCCATTACAAAGGAGCTACCAAACCCTCATCCAGAGTATGAATTGACGACCATGTCAAAGTATGGATCTTACACAATCATTCTCGGTGGAACAAATTATTTATATAGATTACTTATGAAAAACTTAGAAAAAGAGGTTGAAACAAATATTGGACCAAGACTTGACAATCCTCTCTGCTACAATCTAGAAAATGACCAATGTAAGAAGAAACCGTACAACAGTTATATTAAAGTCCTGCTTATCAGCAACAACAAGAGGCTGCAACAAGATGAAATCATCATCTGTACAAGTCTGTTTCAAGGTAGTTGTGGCAAGCGAAATGTCACAACATTGGAACTTCTGCCCGGCTACAGCGACACATCCGGACATAGAGAACCTGTAGTGGCCAACAACAAATCTGCCACGACTGTGGCTTTTCTGGCACCGGGACCAAGCAAAGATGGAACCACTCCGTCCACAGTGATGTACGTGGGAGCCTCGTGGACAAACACTGGACTGAGAGGTATAAGAGGCTTAGTGCCAGCATTCAGCAGTAGGAAAATAGAGAACTTCTCTTTTACTTTCGTAGACGTAGCTACCAAGTCTTACACAATGATGGATGATATAAGCAGAGACTCCTTCCCTATCCAATACATTTACGGGTTCACGTCTGGGAATTTTAGCTACATGGGGACCATCCAAAAACCTAGGGTTAATGCTAAAAACTATGTTTCTAAGATGATACGCGTGTGTCTTTTTGATAAGCATTTTTATTCCTATGCAGAAGCAAAACTTATTTGTGAATTCAACGGAAAAACATACAACTTATTACAAACCGCTAAAGTAAGCAAACCAGGGAGGCATCTAGCTGTTGCTCTGGGCATATCCGAAGACGATGATGTTTTGTTTGGAATGTTTGGACATGGACATCCAAATGACCCCATCAACAGCAATAAAGAGTCCGCTATGTGTATTTATCCGATTCGGAAAGTCAACAAAGTCTTCACTTTAAACATCAAGACCTGTTTTAAGGGAAATGGAAGAACTGGTCCTGAACATATTTCTTCTCCCAGGAATTGCCAGTCAACAGTTCGTATATCTTGTCAATAATTTACCGCTAGTAAATAAATTAAAGACGCAAAATTCAAATTTCGAAAAAAGCAGTACCCTCTGTGATTTTGTATTTAAGTACTTTTCATCACTTTGTACATTACCAGTCAGTATAACATTAATTTTCAAAAAGAAAGAATTAAAAAAAATACAAAACCTTTTATACCATAATATAAATTTATGCATCTCTTATGGTGAATTTGATTCCTGATTATACATTTTTAGCTAAATATTTTGTTATCAATTTTCAAAAAGAAAGAATTCAAAAACACAGTCAATTTGACCAAACCTAACACCAGAGAAGAGTCCAACTAAATCCTGGCCTTTTTTTTGGTTCTTTTGGTTATTTGGTATCTGCTTTAGAAAAGATGCGTCCACTTGAAATTTACGTTGGGTCTTGTCATGGTTTTCTTTGGGTTTACTCGGCATTTGCTTTAAGGATCTTCATTAACACTAAAGTGTTAAGCAAACCTGTTTTATAAAATAGCATCTTTCCGCTTGTAATGTCCACCAATGGTATGTTCCAAATACATACATGTATGTAGCATCTGCTTTCAATGATCTACTACTGATCGGGTTTTGCTCTCTGTGTCCACTCTAGGTTTACTGTGGGTTTACTTGGGTCTCTGGATTTGGTATAGAAGACTTGGAGTAAACGTCGAAAGTAAACCCTGAGTTTAGTTGGGGTCTACTATCTGATCGCTACTGTAATAATGAAGTCTTTAAAAAGACTCATGGGGTCGGTCGAAATATTTCAAAACTTTTCTCTCATTTTTACAGCCATTTGATATTGATAATGAATATTGTGGAATTTATGACTTCAACACTCCAATCAATGGCCCAAAGTCGATAAAGGCCCAGCGCGCCATTAGCATCGACACTACTGCCTCCTCCCTGATAGTTACCACAACCTACGCCGGCTATACTGTGGCGTTCATTGGCACCAGGACCGGACACATAAAGAAAGTAAGACATAAATTCTGGGAGCAGGGGCATTCTGCTAACTATATCCCCTCCAGCACTCTTGATGCTTTGATGATTAGAAATGTGTTTACAAGACATGTCACTAAGATAAATATTGATTTAGAATAACGTTTAAACTGCTTTATGGCTCTTTTTATATGCTTGGAAAACATACGCCTTTAATTTTGGTCAGAGAATGTTGTAACATTCTTATGTTTAATACAATTCGAAAACTGTAACACATTTTGTTCCATCTACCTATGCCATAGAAAAGAAGGTCACTCTAGTTACCAATTCTCATCCAGCACTCTGGGCAGCTACATAATGACAAGGGTGTTTACAATGATTGTCTAAAAATGATAACTGACACAGAATAGAAGGGTCATGACCATTGCTTTGTCTTACCTATTATGAAAAAAGGAAGAAAAGAAACGAAAAAAACAATGTTTAAATAGTCAGTATTTAAATATAATTACGAACGTATAGCAAAGAAATGAAGCTACACAAGAAAATAAAAGAGGTAATATTCTAGGGCATAATAAATGGGATCATAGTTATTTATTCTCGAAGCAGTGATGATAGTTGCAATGGGGGGGGGGGGGGTTCAATATGACAAAATATAAAAACTATCAAGCCTTACATATTTCATGCAAATATATGTTGAAGGTTTCAATCGAGTCCAGCAACATCGCAACCGAATATGATGATATCACACGTAGACCCGGGATGTCCATTTTAAAAGATATGGTCTTCGATGAGGTCGAGCAATGTCCTATGTCCTCTCTCCAAACAAGGTGGGTGATATCAGGACCATGCAATAGTTTTTATCTTCATTATGTGTCCTACTGGCTCATCTTTGAAATAAGTATGGATATTTTTCTAGTGCACCATATGATTTAGAAAAAGATTGTAAACACCTGAAAAAAAAGGAAAAAATATTTTGATTTATGATTTAAATGAAATTACATTCATAAATGTTAGATTAAAAAAAACAGCAGGAATATCATTGTTAAAGAAAATGTCAGTGTAACAATATAAATGTATAGTGCTGTCAACATTTATAAATGAACTGTCTGTAAAGTTTTAAGTACTGGGAATCATTTAAATTTCGTGGGGGGGCCATTTTGTGGATGCTTAATTTTACAGGTTCAGGGGACGTAATTTCGTATATTCTCTGAAAACTACAAAGGAAATTAATGACTTTATACCTAATTTAATAATTCGTGGAGGATGTAAGTCGTGGGTGAGAGGTACCCACGAATTCCATGAAAATTGAAGCCACCACGAAATCTAATGATTTTCACGTAACTAATGGAAAAACCCAATAAGCACTTTTACGATCAACGTTATTTATGTACATGTAAACTGCTTAAAATATTCTAATAATTAATCTAAAGTGTATATACCCTGAATCTGAACGTTGTGAAACTTTTCTGTGCATTGTTGTCTTACCAGATCTCTTAAAAAATCTGTTTTATTTTACAGTTGGTAAAAATAGTTGTACAAAACTGTAGCAGTACACGTACTTGTAAGGAATGTAGGGAGCCAATGATCCATATTGTGGATGGTGCCACTGGAAAATAAGTAAGACTGGATAGCTTAATCTATGTGGATTAATTTTCATATCTTGCCTGAATTTCCTATACAGCAGTCAAACGCAGTTATTTTTATTTCAGGTGTAGTCCTGGCCCGGAGTGTCCAGAGTATATTCTGCTCTCAAATGGATGGGATAAATGGGAGACTGCACAAAGATCACCCAGTTTACCTGAGAAAATTCAGAGGGACAAAATCTTGCTAAAACCACCACAGTTAAAAACCTCATTTCTTGATTGATACAACAAAATGATCATATTTCTAAATGAGTAAGGAAAAACACAACACAAACTGTATACTTCTCTCCATTTTAGATTCATTATCTATTCTAACCTCCCAAGCTTCATGGATCGTACAAATGTGCTTTCCATGCAATGGGAAGACGATTGAAACAGCAGCCAACAGAACCACTCCCACATGGTGAAGTTGTTGACATCCTGTGCATAATGAACTACCTCCATTTCCTATATATACAGGCAAGTTAACTGCGTAACGTTTAGACAACGTCCCACTCCGACAACTCAATGCTTACTTATGTCAGCAGACGTAGTTATGTCACTAAATATTAAATAAAACAAGAAATGTTTATTGAGAAGGAGAAGGTTTGGTCGTCGTAGCCATTTCTAGACTATATTGACCTCTTTTTGAAGAAAAACTCTAAATAGAAAACAAGTTATATACCTAATTCAGAAATGTAAAATTATAGATGTATTCTTTACAAATAAGAGTTTACAGATAAACAAATCATAACTGGAAGTTTTTGGTAGTTTTCTTTTATTATTTGTTGACCAATTTGTATTTTAACAGATTACATCACAATGAAACTATCTGTGGTGATCATGAGATTTGACATCGCTTCAACTAACTTTACATTATTTGACTGTAAAGTTCACTCCAAGTAAGTGCGTATTGTACTATTTTTCCAAACCCAGGGTAAAATATGTGTTTCATGAAAAGGGGGAGGGGGGGGGGTATTGCAGAACTGAAAGGATCGCTCAAAATTGGACACAATAATGTTATCTCTCGGGTGAACAGAAACGTAATGACATGCTCTAATGATTAACATTGAACTTTTTTTTTAAACAAGGAGAGTTTCTGACAAGGAAGTCGATAAAACAAGATTATCAACAGTATCGATTGGAAACACTATTTTGTTTATTTAAACCGACCTTTCCACCAAATACAATTTAATTTTGACTAGGTCGAATGCTGACTGACGTTTTTAAGGCGTCGAGCTAATGCTCGGCAGCCTTCTAACGATCGTCTGGATTGGCAATCGTCCAAAAATTCATGCTCTGCACCGCCTTTTTAATGCGCATAAAAAATAAGTTCCTTGAAGTATTAAACGTATTACAAAATTTGTTATCCTTTTATTCAACTAAATTGTGTACAAAAAACCCAACTTGGCCTCCCTGGTTATTGACAACTCATTGCATTAGTATAAATGTGCTTAATCACGAAATGGTGGATGAATACAATAAGGTGCAATGTAAACATACTAAATATTATCAAAGTTAATCGCTTACATTTTGATTGGAGACCGTGCCCGATAGAAATAAAATTTGATATGTAAATTTATTTGTTATCGGGCATGGTCTCCAAAATAAATGTAAGCGATAAACCTGTGTAGAGATTTTGTTGCAATTAATAACACGATGATGCAGTTGGATTAGATAGCACTGTTCAAAGACTTTTTAAAGCAGAAAAAAAAATAATTATTTTTGAACTTCGAATTTTCTTCGATTTTGTAACCATGATGAGTTATTGTATTATAAACGCATCACTACCTATTTTATAACAAAATATACTGATTTTTGTTTTTTAAAACAACAAAAAACATAATTCATTTCCTTTTTATTCTAATATTATTTGATATACGACTATTAGTACAGAAATTCAAATTATTGATATCATTCTATATAAAAAAAATGTCAGCTTGACTCCTTTGTTGCCGTTCCGGCCTTTGATTTCATGTTTGTTATAATAAATTAACTGTTTACTGACTACAAGCATACGGCGGTTGTGACCGGTCAGTAGAGGATGCTTACTCCTCCATGGCATCTGATCCTATCTCTGATTATTGTAACAGTCCGAATTTGCTCTGCGCTTATTTAATATTTTTCTTCAGGAATTTTTTTTGGACACTGTTCATTTACACCACATTCTATCATCAAGGTTGCCAGTCCTGTAAGTGTAAAAAAAATCATTTTTATTATCATGATTTATTTTAGGAAGGCCCACGTTTTGCTGACAATCGTTTCATAAAACTTTTAAATTTTGAAAAAAAAGTCAGCAGAGCAGACCTCTTTCCCGATGATGCACATTTAAAAATTATAATTATTTGATATTAAAGCAAAATTCAGTTATAATGAACAGTAGATTCGACGAGCTTAAAAGAACAAAAAATGTTAAGATCTGATTTAGATACCTAATAAAAAATGTACACAATCACAGGCAAGAATAACGCGTTTGTCCCTCTGTTACAGCTGTTACAGGTGTACCTCTAGCTTGTTTAACTGTACCTGGTGCATCAAGAACCATCTGTGTACCCACTTCCCGGTGATGGACTGTAACAACAACGACGACTTTATTGCAGGGCAGAATGTAGGTTGATAAACATACTCACAGTTAAATGATTCCGTCTTGCCAGTTGAGATAAACTTATTAAAAACTAATGATAATAAATCAATGATAGATTGTGCAAACGTAAAAAGAAATAGCACAGAGTATGTTAAATTCGGTTTTGACAGAATGACGGAATGACAGTCCCACATGACAGTGGACCTAACAAATGTCCTAGTCTTGATCCAAGTAAGCGGCAGAACCTACTGGTGTCGTCAGGGACCAATAAAATTATCTCCCTTATCCTCAAAAATTTAAAGGTAAGGGAAACAACCAAAGGCAGGTCGGCCAGGGTTGTGAAGTCTGATTTTCAGAGAACATATACTTGAAGAGCAGTTTCAAACAAACATCTTTACATTACTAAATAATACTACAAACCATGTAATCAATGTCAAGAAAGAGCTTTATTATTAGACCCAATTAGATTATTAGAAATCAGATCAGAATTGTTCTTACATCATTAAATTATGACTGTTTATAATTACTTATTCTACTTTTTGTGCAAACAACAGTTCACGTGCAAGTGCATATTTATAATACTTCCAAAGACAAAAACAAGTATCGTCATGTATGTTTCAGTTGGTCCCATGATTGCATGTGCTACAGATATTTTCAGAAAGAAAGGACCATCAGTTTCGGATTGTTCAATTCAATTGGAGTGACATTTCTTTACTTTAACACCTTTTGATTTTGTAGCCATACCAAAAACCGATACGTTGTGTGTTTGCATTTAACTCAGAGACAGAACAAAGAGGAGAGATAGCTAACATGGTAGACATGGGAGGGGTGGTGATCATTAAATGTAAACAGACCAGGGTAAGTGCAGACCTATTCTTGGATAATCACATATACTGTTATAATATTTTTTTATGGTCTGTGATGCAATGATGTTCTTCCTGTGCCAGTTTTATTATCCTGAAGACGCCAAAAGCTACAATGTCCCCCTGAAAATACTATGGGGTGAGATGTATCCCAAACAACTGGACAATCCTAATAATGTACAAGGTAAAAAAAACAGCTCATATTATCCGGTATTTCCATCTGCCTTTGGACTCTCTTTTAACAAAAAAGAATCGACCGATTTTAACCAAAAATTTTCTTATTATCAAATGTAGTGATAATGTACAAGTGTGAAAAAATGCCCAGTAGTTGTGGTGAATGCCTGACCCAGCATGAGGCCTTTTCCTGTGGGTGGTGCAAACCATCCAACCAGTGTAGCTTACAGTCATCCTGTACAACCAAAGACAGCTGGCTATCAAAAAACGAAAACTGTCCAAATCCTAGAATCTTGAAGGTAGGTTACATGAACTCTAATAATTACTTAAAGTTGGTTACACACAATGTCATTCAGCATCAAAATCACAAGGTTAAGTTGCACACAATGCTGAAATCCGTTTTAACCAAAAAATCACAAAGTTACGTAAAACAAAACACTGAAAACTCTCAAAACCTTTAAATCAAAAGGTAGGCTATATAAGCACAAAGAACCGTCTCAACCAAAGATCCACTTGTTTCAGCAGGACAAACTTTTAATACTGGAGAGCACTTAATTACAAAAGCAAGGAGGGATTTGGTTGATTGCTTTCAAAAGTAATCGATTAAATTACAATTACTTTAAAAATAATCGATTACAAGCTAATTAAATCCACTTTTAGGAGTAATGGCGATTACAATAAATTACTTTTCTTACTTTTCCTTCAGAATACTTATGATAACTCAAGACATCAATTTTTACAAGCTCTTTGTCAGTACACTTTATCACTATTAAACGTCTTTTTGAGTTGAACATCTCCGTGTTCTAAAAGAAAAACATTAATGCATCCATCAAAATAACACAGATTTGATTATATAGATTAAACAGAAAACACATAATTGACGGTATAGATATGTGTTGAACTAAGACTACAAATTAGTTGGCATTTACTACAATTATTACAATGGTTGACTAGGAACACTGTTGTAATTATGCAAGTAATTAGAATCTAATCATGAGATCAGATTGTTTCTAAATAGTAATCAATGATGTAACGATCGCTTGTAATCATAAAAATGGATCAATCATTATTGACTACTTATAATTACTAAGCAACTTGTTATCGATTACATCTGATTACGATTACTGATTACGATTACCCCATCTCTAAAAGCAAATGACATAAAGCACTGAAAACTTTTTCAGCTCTAGAATCACATGGGTCAGTTATGTAAACACTAAAAACTGTCTCAACCGAAAATAACAGCAAGGTTGAGTTACATAAAAGCCTACAGAAAGGTCTACAGAAAGGTCACAAACATAGAATCACCAGGGTGCATGTCAAACAATGCAAAAAAGTGAAAAAGTCACAACCTACAGACCCTGAAACGTGCTACTACACCTCTAAAACGAACCGCGAGATTAACATAAGCCTTTTGGCTTGTTTCTCAATCTTCTATGTACTGTCATCATACTATGTATGATGAAATTCACTAAATAAATATTGTTAAAACTAAAACGAACCGTACCGTTCCGTGCAAAAATCGAACCGTACCGTTCACAAAACGAAACGTACCGTTCAAAAAGCGTACCGTTCCGTTCAAATAAAGAACCGTAGCGTTCACAAAGCGTACCGTTCAGTTCAAAAAAACGAACCGTACCGTGCAAAAATTTATATATTATATAGATAATTTATGCAAGACCCGCCTCCAGACGGACAAAAAAGCGTACTGTACCGTGCAATAAGCGTGTAACTTTCATATACGGCTTATTGACCTAATGTCTGTCGATGAATACAGACAGAGGTTATCGCTGACCAGTTAAGTTCAATATTTTGCTAGATTTTTTTTTATACAGGATTAGATAACACATACTACGACTTAAAACTGTTATTCTTATTAAAACTGTTACAAAACATGTTACACGTGTAATGTTATTTCTTATTTCAAATCAATTTAAGTCAGGCGCTTTTTTTCCCCTAAACAGTTTAATGTTGTAACTGACAATCAGATTAAAATGTCGGGAGCTTGCCTTAACGTCTTATTTTCTGTTATCGGAAAAACCCTTTTGATAAAACACCTTTTAATTTGTTAATTAGTCTACAGCTAAGATTTAAAGCAATTAAAAATGAGAAAAGAAAACATTTCAGATCATGTTTTTAAATATATGTGGATGTGCTGTAGTGAATGACAACCACATATTACCGGTGACTCGAGTGATTTGTACTTCAGCTATATATGTAGCAATAAATAAACAAAACAAAAACACTCTTATATGATAAACTAAAGATAAATACATATACAAAATCTTAGTAAATTAAATGCAAGCATTGAACGAAAAAAAGTACACGCATTCCATAAGATAACTTTCAACTGTATTTCCCGCATAGCTGGTAATGGCGTCGTGATTTCACATGAACAAAAATCACTCGTGCGATACACATGTACAGAAGCTGATCAGAAACGCAACAGCGTCTTTTCTCTTCGGTTCTATACCTAACAGGTATTATTGTCTTATTTTGTTTTTCGGCAGTTATTTGGACACTCGAAATGTCGGTATTCACACTTTCCACAGACACCTGTTAGGCAAGTCATCACAATCTGTCGTGTGTATGGTCTGAATATATCTTACTTCTACTTTGTTAGACTTTTCATGGCTTTTCTTAATTTCTAAAACACAAAAGAACTGTCTGTAGATATGTACACAAACAACTACACGTAAGACGACCCGTAGAACAATTCAGTGACTCTATATAAAAATATTAACTTGCGATAAAAATATCATTTACAGGGTACATAAATATAACCTAAAAAAACCCAGATTAGTTACATTGTAAATTGTTGAATGGGATTATAACATTTTTCAAGTAGATGTTAGCACAAACACAGCTCTTTTTAAATTTATTTACAATCATGTGTGATATGTGAAATATCAATCTGAATACATCGTCTCCTGAACAAATCTTTAGTCATTGTGATAAAATAAATTATTGAAATTTATACACAAAAAAATCTAATAATTCCAAATTGTTTGAACACAATTACATACACTCTCAGAGAGAGAGAGAGAGAGAGAGAGAGAGAGAGAGAGAGAGAGAGAGAGAGAGAGAGAGAGAGAGAGAGAGAACGAGAACTTGCGAGTTGATTATATTACTTAAATTAGAATTTTACCACTGAACTATATTATTTTGCTTTACACCCCTCACACCTCACAGCCTACTCAATATTCATGGTCATGAACCCTGGGGATCATTCATTATTGTCCTCAAGAGAGACAACTCTTGAACACGTGCATTGACTATAGTCCGTTTCTTAATCTTATTAAAATAAATAATTTGAGAAAAGTTTTCAAAATATTTTAATTACAAAAAATACATATAACAATGAGTAAAAGGCATGAAAAATGCATGAACGAAGTACATTTATTTATCAAATAGTAGGCTGGTACATGTACCTGGTGAATTTTAAATGTACATTGCTTGTAGGTACATGTATAAATCTACACAACTACATACAGTTAATAAAAATAATAGCTGTTTCCAAAAATGTTACATGTATATGAATGTGTTATATAAAAACATATGTTAGATATATGGGTAGGAAAAATACAAAATAAGTGCATTCGATAAAAAGTTTGCTGGTATTCATTATGTGAACACTTATTGTTGAAACAATTCATCCAGTAAAATTTAAAGTTACGTAACATAAATGAGAATGTTATGAATGATGTGTATAGAACAAATTATTCTGTGGTTGGCTCCATAAATCTTGAAAAGATGGTGTGAGTTGGTTAAAAAGCAGAATAAGGTTCCATTCTAATCCTCATGCATTCCATTCAAGAAATATTCATTAATGTCATGGTCTGGAAACTAAAATATAATAAACATAAAGTGTCAAGAGAATTACATGTAAATTTTGCAAACATCGTGCACTCATCAAATACTTACATGTATATAATAATTCAATGCAGTTTTTTCAAGAATGTGCTATTACTAACAATGTAATCTTTTCTAATATTGTACATACATGTATTACATCATTTTGCCACTAATTTTAAACCCAGCTGGCAGTTTCTTTTTGCTACCTGTATATATACAGAGTCAAAAGTTAGTTGCATCATGTGAATGTACTTTCAGTAATTTTAAAAGCCATAAAAACATCTTAGTCCTACAAAATACATTAATGACAAAATCAGGAAATCTGGCTCAATCAATTCTGCACACACATGATAAATGTAATGAATGTGTAACTTCAGTGGTGTAACTTCAAAGATATGTAGATTTCCAGTGGACAGAAATACATTAAATATATTGAACAAAGATCAAAGTCATAAACACTTATGTAACATATGAATGTCGGTATGAGTTTCAACTATCAACATTCTATGAACACCAAAATAAGATTGCGTCAATAACAAAAACTAATCTGAAAAACATATTTCAAGCTTAAGAAATTCATGGGATTTCTGCATATCCCATTTTCTTAGAGAGTGTAAAACACATCTCGTTAAGTTTATACTATATATTTTCAAACTCCTGGTATTCCTTTCAGAGGTTCCCACCACTTAAAATACAGATAATCATGCAGATTTGCAACAATATGTCCATACAAACCTTTGCCTTTTTACACAAGACATTGTAGCTATTTAGATGACCTTGCTTGGCTTTCAATCAGCTTAAACCAAATATGTATAAATATGGAGAACAAGTTGTAAGTTTATTACATGACAAAGAAGTACATTCTGGGCTTCAGCAGACTTGACTGGGTCATTAGCAATATCAAATTGACAATATTTTAAATATTCCTGATCTTCAGATTATTTGGAGGCCACAGGTAAACCTATAGATTAGAAGAAAAAAGATACACTAGCTATCATTACAAAGTTAAATGCTGTCATTATCAAAACAAAGGGTGTGTCCTAGAATACACTTTTTTATGGGCACATGCAGTATCTAAGACATGGTCAAATCATTACCATGATAACAGCTATAACAACTCATTAAGTGGGAAATGACATAACTATAAAATTTGTTATGGCTTTTCATACTCTCTCTCTCTCTCTCTCTCTCTCTCTCTCTCTCTCTCTCTCTCCATTAACTCTCTCAACATCTTTGTCAGCAATATTTCTGGTGCAATATGGCATTATTGAAATATATATATATATGGTTCATGGAAGCAAGGCAATCCATAACAATTACATGTACACTGTAATTACTCTCTCTCTCTCTTCTCTCTCTCTCTCTCTCTCTCTCTCTCTCTCTCTCTCTCTCTCTCTCTCTCTGAGTTTATCTAGCTCTTATATTTCAATCGTGTAATGTTATATTCACATAACAAATGCAGACCCTTGATTCATAAACACTCTCATCGTTAATAGATAAAAAAGACATAAAGTTAACAATTTGAATGAGATACAAGTATCAAAACCACATGTACAGTGTACATTGTACGTGTAGAGGAAATTTTGTATGGAAATGACTGAAAGCATGACTGACACAAACTCAATATTCTAGGAAAAACATACAATATTTTTTAACGTATGCTAGGTAACAATATGTGTAAAAACTGACCATAATACACCTGCATGCACATTTCATACTAGAACATGTCTTTCAAGTCACATTTCACAACGACCATTATTTTTACCATTTGGTAACACATGCAGTGGAATTATTGCACTGCAGGTTTTTAAAAAGGTAATTATCTAGTTTGATATTGTAAGTGAGATTGTTCTTACCGATACATGTCTACCCCCTAGCACGTTTCAGATTTTTGACAAAATCGAAAACTGCTGTTCAGACGGTTTCATGCTGAACAATATTTAACGAGATAAGGCCAATCACCCCAAACTTCGAACTCACATTATTAAACAATTGTGTTGCGACTTTAAATAATTTAAAAAGCTTGCTGATAGAATAAACATTATTTTTTACTTACTTTTTCGATCTAAACTCCTCTCTCGATTTGCACGATTCTCAAACTGGTCTCGTTCAAATCCCGTGAATGACGTATTTGGCGTTCTCGGTTTTTTTTAGCTTTTTGTTAATATAAAAATCAGAAAGGCTCCGATTATGCTAATAAGGCTGTGAGGTGTGGGCCCCTGCGAATGTTATTGTAATTTAAATTTTAGACCACGTGGTTTTATTTGACCCTTAGTCAAGCCACATACTAGTTGTAAACAGGACACGGAAAAATACCCGGTTATCAACAAATTAATGTTAAAAAGGATAAATTTATCAAGAATTTATCTAGTACATGTAATAAACATAATACGACAGCGAGGGAAAAACAACCCTGATCGCCTGTACATAAGTTATATAATCATGAAGTCGGGGGGAAATTAGTTTGAATAATTTCAAATTGGAGCACTCTTTTTAATAGGGATATAAGAAAACTTAAAACAAAAACGTTTTCATTCGATAATTTTCTTCAAGCCATATAGGAGGAGCCAAGTAGCACGCGGCACATAGCGTGGTAGATACTGTTATACTTTAACTGATTGACAGGCGAAGCACGTGGAGTCCTGAGATAAAATTTCGCTCAAATGACCATCTATAGAAACCTAAACACCACTGCGACTGTGTTCGGAATGTTTTCTTTATCATTGTTAAGTATGTAATAAATCCAGAGGCGCTCAAATGAAAGTTCACGAGACTTCACCGAGATTTGTTCATTTCCTGTGAAGTTTCAATCGGAAGTATAAGTGTTCGGATAATATTCTCAAAATACGTAAGTACTGGTCGATTTTTCATGTCGTATTCTTCTTTGGTTTATCTTAAAACATGCAACTCTTTTAATATGTCTGCTTTATATCACCATTTAGCGGGGTTTTTTTTAAAACGATAATATTCAGTACAGAGTTATCGTTCGTGTTCAACCACGTGTTGAGTGGTTGAAAATATTAACATTGCGTGGTTTAATAAAAGTATATCCATGCTTGATGCTTGTGGTGTGCTATACCATGTTTAAACAAAATAATGGGTGTCTGTTTTGCTTAAACACTTAGTATATCGAGTCATTTTCAAGGAACATTCTGCATAAAATAGTATAGTCTGTTTCATTATTAATTATATTGCTAGGTTAGGCGCGTATCGAAAACTATTCCTCAGAGGGGATCTCTACGTAGCATGTTAATTGTTGCAACAGCAGACAAAAACTATTATTTGTATTTTCGCATTTATTTCTAGAACACATTTTATCCACCAATTAATGAATATAAAGTTTAAAATCAATAAACCTCTAGATTTAATAATTGACTACTATAGTACTTAGATTCAGTAAGGGTGCTTGGCTTAGATGCTTGTAAAAAAAACCAACTAGCCGAGAATCAAGACAACGATAAAGGAAACTTATGAAATATCGGAATAAAGTCGCGGCCATTTTTCATAGCAATTTTAAATGGATTAGAAATTTTCAATGACTTCAATTCAAGTCCATGTATAGAAATAAAAACTTAAGATGCTTTGTAAAATTATCGACAGCTCGCTGAATTAACAAACATATATCGGATTAAAGTCAAACGGTTCTTTTAATCTATCTTAATGATTACATTGATTTAAAATGAAATACTTATAATAACAGATTCATCAACATAAAAATTACCTCCGCTTCCAGGTTGTCACTGAGTACACGTATTACGAAACGTATCAAAAACAGGGGAACGGATGGAAGTTCTGATTCTTAATAGATTTAAATACATCTGTAATATATCATATGAAAAAGAAAAATTCTTGTCATAATTACCACCTTCCTGAAGTCGATTGGGTGAAAACTAAACAAAATTATATCGAAAAAAATAAAAGCGTTCAGGCCTCGCCTACCTAACTAACGAAACGCGCAAACCGTTCACAAAGCCTGCAGCTATTTTTAGCAAAGCGTACCGTGCAAGAAGCGAACCGTTCCGTTCACAAAGCGTACCGTACCGTTCACAAAGCGAACCGTACCATTCAAAAAGCGTTACGAACCGAACGCTGCAACTGGTGTAGTTACACGTTTCAGGGTTTGTAGAATTTCCAGGTTAAATTAACCAACACACTGAAAATTAATTCAACCATAAAATACCTGGGTAAGAAGAAAAACAACTGTCATAAACCAATAATGTAAGTATATTACAAAACTCTCCTAATTCATTGAGGACAATCAAATTACCACGTGCGAGTCTTAAAAACTTCAACATTTTTATCCATTGCCAGCAAATGAGTGGGTTCTATAATAGTAAGTTGCAACCTACATGTAGTTATACCTCCACACCCCTGCTATATTACACACAGTCGGCATTTTTATCCTGCAGAGCTTTTTAAGAGTTTGGAGAGATCTTCATGTTACTTGTGTCATTTTATAAACGAAACATACATTTTAGAGATATTTAAAAATCAATCTTGATTACAATGTGATTTTAATGGAAAATCCCCTTTATCTGTTCTCAGATTTATCCGTTGTTTGGACCAAAGCAGGGCGGGACGTTACTGACCATTGATGGCATCGATCTTGGGAAATCTTACGAGGACATAGTCAACGGCATATCTGTAGCGGGTGCTCAGTGCTCACCTATTCGCAAGGAGTATGTGGTATCTAAACAGTGAGTGAGATGTCTACCATGTTTAAGTTCATTAAATCAATGGGCTATATTCTTATATTTGACGGTAAAAAGTGAGTTAAAGCTGTTTGATTAGTATTGTTAGTTAGATTGATAAACATTAATTACATTTGTTTTCCCCAGGATTGTGTGCACTACCGCTCCTTACTTTGGCCAAGAGGAGAAAAATTCCGGCCAAGTGCTGTTGACCGTGGCAATGACTCTAACTGCCCTGTCCGAGGACCAGTTCACCTACGTGGTTCGTATGATCAAAACAGAATTTTAGTCAGTTGTCTGAAAGAGTTATTAAAAACGTGAAAGAAATCGTGTACATGAATCATTGTCTTGCCAGAATTTGAAAGTTTTGTTAAACGAAATAATACAGATTTTGTTAAGAAGAGTGTATCAATCAATTGTGTAAAAATGTGAAATAGAATAAGGAAATGAATATAAAATAGTAAACGAATTAAAAAAAGATATTGTTTCCAATTATTACAGTATTGTTGTTGCGTTTGGTACATTTTTAGGACCCAGAAATAACTGATATTACACCAACGCAGGGACCAAAATCTGGAGGAACGACAATAGCAATTTTTGGGAAATACCTGAATGCTGGGACGAGTAGGAAAATGTGTTTTGGCAATGAGACATTTGAGTGCAAAATCATTAAAGAGAGGTTGAGTCGATTTTTAACTTATAGTTCAAATGTTTATATTGACAAAAGTAGTTACATCCTAAATTGCTTGTGAAGCTTTTTTGATTTGATTTTTAAACTTCTTTTAATGCGATCTATTTTAATATTAGGATATTGAACAATCGTCTTTCTTTATACATAATTAATATTAAGAGCAAATGTGGTCTTTCGAAGTGCACTTGTAAGTGCTATGTTTTTGGTTGTTCTCAGATTTCCCTTCTCACTTTTCTCTAGAACATTCAGCTCTAACTTGACCTGTGTCACAGCTCCTTCTAACAGTGCTTTTACCACAGACCCACTATACATGGACATCGATCACCAACGAGTCAATAGTCACTTGACCTTCCGCTATGCGGAGGATCCAATTGTCACGGAGGTCAGCAGGCTCAACTCTTTTGTCAGGTGAGATAGGACTGAAAGGAGTGGTAATTAATATGAAATATCTAAAACATTTGTAAAAATGGTATTGAAATTAAAATCAACTTACAGTTTTTATTCTTCAATTCAGAGCATATATAAATAGGTATATATCTATATATAAATACATTGTGCATAATTGGTGTTTTTAAATATATAACTATTGGATTAAATTTCGGTAATAAGTGGAGGATTGAGAGTTCTAGTTCGAGGAAAGGGATTCAATTCTATCAACACCTCTTTGCCCAAAATGGTCTTCTACAGAATAGATCTCAACCAGACAGTAACAGCTTATTACGGGGTATGTCACATTATCCCATAAAATGACCATAGGTTCTACATTGATCCAAAATAATTAATTCTACAACTGTTTCTGCTTGTGGTTGGTTTCAGGGATGTCTGGTACTCAATGATATCACAATGGAGTGCAGCACCCCCAAGGTAGAGTCCTCCATGGTCACTAAGCGGCCCAACACTCCGGACGAAAGCGGCGTAGCATTCGGGTTTGTCATTGATAATGTCCAGGACATCCGTAACTTTAGTGCCACCCATAAGGCGTTCTTCCAAATTTGTGAAGATCCAGAAATAAACATTTTTCCTAACGACAAAATCAAGCTCTACCTACAAAAAGTCAATGAATATTTAACAATAAGTGTAAGTTATTTGCATGAACATATAGAAACATAACCGTTGCAACATGTCTATTTGCATTAGAAATACTTGATTTTATTCCAAATTTATCACATTTGACTTCTTGGATTGATCACCTAATGTTTGTCATACAGGGAAAACACCTAGATCAGATTCGGCTTGAATTAGATGACGTTGTGATTAAAATTGGCAAAAGTGAATGTTATGTCACCTCAACAGGGAAACAGTTAACCTGCCGACCCCCGAAAGAACAACCCATCCCAGTGAAGAGTATGCTTTACCCAGAGGTCGAGGTAGGTATTGCAGTGTTTGTTAAGTAAACGAATCACTGTATTTAAGCAGCGTTCTAAAGATGATTCGTACATTTTTCTTATTTTTTGAATTTCTTCTTAATGATTTTGTTTTCTACCTGGAATATCTGTATATATCTGTAGTATCTATTAAATCTAGATTATTGACAGGTGTTTATGCATTATGCATTTAAAAAAAATCTTGAAGAAGAATAAGCAGGTCTTTTAGCATAATGCATTTTTTAAAAAAAATCCGTAATAAAATGAAAATCCACTATGTACAAAATATTGAAACAAAATGTTGAGCTTGTGGGTTTTTTTTTTTACATCAGGCTATAGTTTCTTTTATTTCATTTCTGTTATTGGAAGGTAACAATCGGTAAAAACCTGAAATACTTCTTGGGTTTCCTGAAGTACGAAGAGGCATACCTTGTACCGCTCGTGGAAAGTATAACAAATTTATTTTTAGCTTATACAATATTTTTCACGCATGTTGATATTTTGATAATTGAACTTGGTTCTCGAAATACTGGCGAACTATGTTTAATACAATTTTGTCAAGAAAAATATCGGGGAAAATGCAGAAAAGAGCGCGGTGAGTTCAAATCTTTATCAAGCAGATAAATTATATTTAATCAAATATAGTTGTCAAATGTATTCAAACAATATATGGTGCATTACCGGAAACTGATTTACTTGTAATGTGCTGTAATATAAAGGTTAGATATCATTTGAATCTGTTTTAGTAATTACAGTTTACAGAAATAAAGAATACATCATGTGTTCTCTCCGACACGCCGTAAAGATATATTTTATTGCTATATATCATCTTCTGGCTATCAAATCAAGCATGTAAATTGCATTAACGTTATCAAATACAAATTTGTATGTTAGGTTAATCCAACAAGTATGACAATAAAGAATTCTTTCTATATCACCATCTAAACGTATGGTGCTTTTAAACGTTTTTGCTGATTAATCAAATTCTAAAGTTTGCGACGGAAAAATACGTAACTTTGTGTTCCTTGTAAAAGAACCGGACTTATTCGGTATTGTTCGTGTGCATTTGCAATGCAAGGGAGCAGCAAAAAGCGTCAACTAGTGGTAAATCAACATACATGTATGCTCTTACCGAATGATGTTAATCATTAACATGAATTCCCAAGGAAACCCTACTTGTACTACAACCGTAAGTAATATTTTTTTCTAATGATTAGCAGTACCCTTAATACAAAGGATAAAAAATATACATTTAGGTTTATTATGAAAGTACGATTTTTGTATTTGCATTATTGATTTTCATTACAATATCTACTCATGTACATTTAATAGGGAAGACTCGGAGCAGGGAAACACAGGCTGGTGATAGGTCCAATTCAGTAGAGGGAAAACATCTACCACAAAGCATTTAACTGGAATCCGTAGATTGTTTCTGTGGCGTCTCAATAACCATTTGTTTATCCAATCAGGTGGCACAATGCTCTTATCTGTCAGTGATATTGATTGTAAAGCTATTTTACTGCTGACGTTCTTATGATTATTGTGATTGATACCTTTTTTATGTAAGTAAGAAAGTCAATTCAAATATCAAGGAACATGACCTGAAAAGGGTCGTTGTCATATATATGTCTCTGTGCTGTTGTAAAGATCTTTATCCAAGTCAGATTGCTTTTCTAGAAGAGTAAACTTTAAAATTATTAAATTTGTATGTTTCGATAATGAAATGAAAAGAAATTTATAATGCAATTATACTGGGTTTTCGTTCTCTGTGTTTGAGGGTTGTTTTTAATTTCAATGTTCTTTTTTGCTGGTTATATAACAATTATGTTTTTAGAAAATTATTATCAAAATGTGAATATAAATGATAAAGGATTAATTTTATTCCTATACTATTAAAGTATATATAGTTTTTTTTTAATCCATCTTCATTTATAATCCACATATTGATGTTCTATGCACTCACTTAAGACGTAGGATTACAGCTCTTTAAGCATAAATTTTGCAAATTTAAATTTCAGTCAACATGTCTATTCCACGATTTGTTATGGTTAGTTTCTTTAAAAAATATAATTATTTAGGTAATAAAAACAACATTATCACATTGTAGCATTTTTTCTCAAGCTTCATATATATATATATAGCTAGCATAACTCCTTCAGTGATTAAACAATGAAGTTGTCAGCAGTGTTTATTAAGGTCTTCCGTTTCCAACGGAAGACCTTGTACTGATTCTGTTGGAAATTCTTCATTATTAGGGTCTTCCGTTTCCAACGGAAGACCCTCTTGTTATTCTACGGTTTCTTTTTATTATTAGGGTCTTCCGTTTCCAACAGAAGACCCTCTTGTTATTCTACGGTTTCTTTTTCTTTATTAAGGTTTTCCGCTCTCAGCGGAAAACCTTACTATTATTCTGAAAAATTTTCAAATTTCTTCTTATTTTTTTTTCTTCTAGACGCCAACTTTGATCCTTAATATCTCGCTCGTTTGTTCACCGATTGCTTTGAAATTTTCAGGACTGATAACATGCCGCGTGATGTTGTCGTTGCATATTTTAGTTGAGGAAAATCCCTATCCGGTTTTGAGTTATTCCCCTTTTAGTAAAATTTAACGACTTCTTTTGTCCAGGGGGTTTAGCTTTAACGATGACTGGCAGAGTCTCAAAGATGGGCTGGTTTGGAAGCTAATACATTGAATTTGTGCGAGATCTATTTTATTTATTATTTAAATGCAAATAAAAGGGGTGGTATAGATGTTGAAACAAAGGTAAGAAAAAAAATCAAAAAAATTCGCGTATTTTCCGTGTTAGTTTTCTACCTGATAAAAATTTGTTATAACATGTATTTTAAAAGTTCTTGGTCTTACCCAGACCTTTCATTCGGTATACCGAAAAAGGGGCTGGCCCTTATAATTAGGGAGTTAGAGGCGTCCAAAGTTTCTTGTCAATAACTTAAAAAGGAATAAATATTTCTAATGCATTATTGAAGCAAAGTTGTAAAGAAATTAATTTTGAATCCTTCTATAGAATTCAATTTAATGTTTTTGTAATTTATAGTCAGTATTTGCAGAAACAATTGTTGTCAGTTTGGTCCATTTTTGTGGGGGTGCGCACGTTTATGAGGTTATGAAAGGGCTTCTTGTAATGCACTAACTGATACATGTAGCGCGCAAAAATAATTCCACATAAAATTCCCAAATGTTTTTATACATATGTACATTTTCATTTCATATAGATAAACATCTTTGACCTTATTTTTGTTGTTTGTTTCATAACTGTGCCCCTGTCTATATTTAGATGCAATACGAGACTCAGGTAACCGATCGATAGGAGAGTCGCTAGCTGTATTCAGGCCGTCGCCTAGACGACAGTGCATGTGCTTGTAGAGCTGGACGTACACGATTAACGCCCCACTGTGTTACTGTAACAGAGACATTTTGAATTGTTTCAGTACTGGGAGAAGTGTTAATAAAATGGTTCCAATGCATGGTAATTAAACTCAACTTTTCTACAATACGTATACACGGTCTTCATATAAAGCACAATGTGTATTACTGACATGACAATTTAAACGAACGCGGGATTGCTCCCGATAGAACAATTCTTTTAAAGCAAAAAAAAAAATACTGATTTGCGATGGATATGATATAATTATCATCGTGGAGATGATTTTAAAAAGTGAACTTAATATTCGTATACGATAATATTTGAATCCAAAGCCGCTAGTTTTAAGTTACGGTTATTAGGGATATTCATTATGACCTGCCCCGCGTTTCAGGTTTTTTACTTGCAAAGCATCTACAAACGAATTCAGCAGCAACTTATAAATTATTTATTCCATACACAATTCTAAAGAGGTAATTAAATAAATTTTATAAATGCTTTATACTTGTATTCGCTATCTTCCATGAAAGAAGTGGCATGGAAAAAATGTTGTTCAGTGTTCATCAAATACGCTGTAGCCTTAGCAATCGAAAAAAATTAACAAACTGTATATTAATAGATTGACATATCAACAAACATTCAGATGCAGACCCGCATTGTGTTTTCTTACAAGTTCTATAAAACGTAGACTCAATGACTGAATTCTTTACCGTTTTCCGTCTGGGTTATTTTGAATCACGTGTGTACGCTATGTGTAGCCATATAGATAAACACTTAAAGTGTTTAAATTTTAAAAGAAATTGTGTACATGCAGAGCATTGCAATGCTAGGACAATAAAATTCCAATAATGTATATGATGAGGCCGGTCAGACTGATACTGGTTCTGCTTGTTCTACAAATAGCGAATGTAAGACGAAGTATTTGGGTGTTATATTTTAAACAAATATAAGTATTGCTTTCTTAAACGCTTGCATTACTCAACAAAGTATTTTATTGGGATCATTCTTAGTTACCTTAGCTGTATATATGTACCGCTCTGTCTATATCCCGGAAAAATTGACTACCATCCGAAATTTTTCATACAAGGTCTACAGACTTCCAGCTAACATTACCTTTAAAAATACATTTTAGAGTTTTCCGCTGTTTATAAATTCATTAAAAAGACGCGCAGAATCAAGTGGTTATATGGCGTTTGATATGGGATTTATGACGTCTATTTATATTGTTTTCATTAAAATTATTTCATTATTTCAAGCTTGTGGGTGGAATGAAATCAGTTTCACATGTTATATGACATAAAGATGTCCTCTCCCCACTTTTTCTCGAAGCAACTATTTTTATAAAATTTACATAAAAAAAATTGAATTATCATGGAGTTGCCCCCTCCCCCCCATTTTGGTAGCATGTAAAAAAAATGGTATGAAAATCATGAAATTATGAGTGAAATTTTGAAAATTTTGGAAAATTCAATTTTTTTTTATTTTTTTGCTTGTCAAGATTTGTTGGATGAGTTTGCCCCCCCCCCCTTTCAAAAACGATGCTACGTGCTTGGAAATTACTCATTTTTTCTTTATTCCCCTCTTTAATAATCAAAACAAACTAACAAACATAACCGATCCAGATAAATATAATTACATGTATCAAAAATAATTTCTTTATTCCCCTCTTTAATAATCAAAACAAACTAACAAACATAACCAATCCAGATAAATATAATTACATGTATCAAAAATAAACTTAAAAAACAAACTACACATTCATCCTTCACTCACAATATTGCCTTTTCGATATTTGTCATCGTTGTAGACCCGTGTAACAATCTGTTAAGTAGGTGCTTGCACGAAAAAGAACCCCTTGCTGATCTACATTTTCATTAACGCATACAAAGAAAAAATATATATTTTGATTTTTTTTTGAATTTCTTTTGATGTTAAAAAAGAAGAGAAGAAATTGGTTCTCAGTCTCTCTTTATTCCTTGTTAGCGGTTAATCCAAGTTCATTTTGAATATCCTTTTGTAATTTAAAAAATGCGATGTAAATTTTTTTCATGCAATATTTCGGATAAAGCAATGAAGAGTTGTTTCTTGAAATTTTATTAGACCATAAAATTGTAAAATGCTAACATTGAAAATTGTGCCCGATTTCTTTCTTTTTTTTAAGGTAAAACTTTATTGATTTAAAAAATGATTCTTTGAGACAAACAAATTGACATAATCAATAAGAGTTTGAAAATCTTTAACTGCAGGTCTGTAGCTTTTGGTCAGAAAAAGAATCGGATGGACGACCTAGGACACAGATCGTCCATCCGAATTTCTTGAAAATTGCCATTATTTTTGTACGCGGACGCAATACTCACCGAGACTAAATGGTTCGTATCTTAAGATTTAAGTTTTAACTGCTTTGAAAGGTAATATTGGTTTTCTGATAATTATGAACATGAATAATTAAATAAAAATGGTTAAAATTACAACAGTAAAATTACCGGCATCGGTCTTCTCCGTGCGCGGATCTAGAAGGGGAAGGGTTCCAGCCCCCCCCCCCCCCCCAGTGAAATTTCTTTCAATTACATGTACATTATAAACTTACCAATTATGCCTCGGACATCCCTTGGCAAACTCAAATAACCGTCTGACTTTTCAACCCTCACCCCGGAAAAATTTTCTGATCCGCGCATGTTTCCCCTCCTCGAAATACAAAATTATTCTTCAAAACCCCTTGTAAAATTTCCAGGATCTCCGCATATATACTATTAGATTCATTGGCGCTTACGTTCGATAAAAATGCGTGTAAAACGTTTGCCAGTGGTCTTTTTACTATCGTACCGGGCATAACCACAGTCCCACTCTGTGAATAAAATGCGGCGAATCAAACTAAAGACAACGTGTTAAGATCTGTATTTGCTTATAAACATGTAGTATCATCGTGCAAAATGCACTGTTCAATTATAATTTTTTTTTTTACTTTACTTGTAAAATTCAACATCTGTTTCGTAATTTTTTCTCACAGTTTATTTCTTACTTAGTTACTTTTTTTATTTAGTGATTGACACTTATTATACTTTATAGAGACAGAGTGTCATGTCTCAAGGACTGTTAATCTCTTAAAACAACATTGTGCAATTATCAGATTTTCATTTCTTGGACATCAAAGACTCATTGAGTTTATTTAATTATTTTATATCTGTGAACCTTTCACTCAGCTTACTTATATCATTACCTGTTAATTGCAATTTATTCTCATTGTTAAGATTCTTATAAATAGTTATATACAATTGTCAATGCGCAGTCTGGAATACGGCGGCCAGCCCCGGCCACGTCCGACTCTCCCAGAGTCTTGAGTCCGGAGGCCACTTCTGGCCATATCCGACTTGTTTGTAACATGTCTGTCTGTTAAATTGTTATAATGTTGCCATCGTTGAGTCTCGTCCAATAATGTGGAATCCTGCATCAATTGCCTGTTTATTTCTCTGGAACTGTATACTGGTGGACCTTCGGGAATACGGCAAACCTACCCTTCGTTTTAGCTTACGGCCCACAGCGCGCCCCAACCTTTTACCTTATACACTTTACGCCAACATTCCCTCACCCGGTTCGTACTGCACACGACCGATGCAGATCCAGACGAATTCTCTATCACCGTAAAATCTACACGGTCACAGAAATATAATACTTTGTTTCTCAGTGTTTACACATCTAATATTGTACGATGGTCAGCTATCAATTTTTTGTAATACGTCACAAGTATGACGCAGCTACGACGGAAAACCTAATCGTTGCTTGCAACGAGCTCGTCTCTAGTTCTTATTAGGGTCTTCCGTCTTCAGCGGAAGACCCTTCTATTATTCTATTGTTTCTTTTTCACTTTTCTTCTTATTAAGGTCTTCCGTTTTCCAACGGAAGACCTTATTGTTTTCGTTCGGTTTCTTTTTCCCTATTATTATTATTTTTCTTTTTTTTTCCAACCGATTTTGTGTACGCGATTTCTCTAAAACTACTCCACAGATTTACATGAAACTTTCAGGTCTGATAGATAATGATCTGAACCTTATTGGAAATTTTTTTTAATGATGACGTCACTTCCGGTTTTGAGTTATTTACAATTTAACGATTTTCAGAGGGTCGGCTTGTCCAGGGGTAAACTCCTAAACGATTTAAGATATTGAGTTCAAAATTTCAGGGATTGTAGACAAAAGGTTGTAGATCTGACATGTGGTATATATATTTTCCTGTGACCAAAAGCGGCGAAGCTCGCCCGAGCTCGAAAATTACAGTTAAAAAAGCGTCGTGTTTTTTCGTGGTTTTCCTTCAATATCTCTTTCCTCGATTGTATTTTGTTATAACATGTAGAACAAAAAATCTTTATAAAGTCAAGAGCTTTGATGTGATATCAAGAAAAAGGGGCTGGCCCTTCAAATAAGGGGCTAAGGGGGTTCTAAAATCTTTAATGATAACTTTTCACTGTGAAATATTTTGTGATACGTTATAGAAACAATTATGTTCATTTTAACGTTATCCACCTACACATGGCAATCATTTACTCCTATGTTACGTAATTAGGGATTTTAAGGGGCCAGAAGTCCAAAAATTTGATGCTCAATATCTCAAAATGGAGGAAAATTCTGGAAAGCAATATTGAACAAAAGATGCTCAAAATATTAAGCTTAACAATATGCAACCATAATTTCTTTGCTATACAGTCCCTTAAAGGAGTTACAGGGTCGGCCCCTAAAATGACCTTCTCAAGATATCTCGCGAACGGTACACAATTTGTAAACACTTGTTGAACAAAATGTGTTTGAATTGATTAAAGCTTTCATTTGAAATGTTGAAAAAGGGGCTGTCCCTTCAAAAAAGGGGCTGAGGGAGCTCTAAAGTCTTTTAATGATAACTTTTTACTGTGAAATATTTTGTGATACGTTATAGAAACAATTATGTTCATTTTAACGTTATCCACCTACACATGGCAATCATTTACTCCTATGTTACGTAATTAGGGATTTTAAGGGGCCAGAAGTCCAAAAATTTGATGCTCAATATCTCAAAATGGAGGAAAATTCTGGAAAGCAATATTGAACAAAAGATGCTCAAAATATTGAGCTTAACAATATGCAACCATAATTTCTTTGCTATACAGTCCCTTAAAGGAGTTACAGGGTCGGCCCCTAAAATGACCCTCTCAAGATATCTCGCGAACGGTACAAAATTTGTAAACACTTGTTGAACAAAATGTGTTTGAATTGATTAAAGCTTTCATTTGAAATGTTGAAAAAGGGGCTGTCCCTTCAAAAAAGGGGCTGAGGGAGCTCTAAAGTCTTTTAATGATAACTTTTTACTGTGAAATATTTTGTGATACGTTATAGAAGCAATTATGTTCATTTTAACGTTATCCACCTACACATGGCAATCATTTACTCCTATGTTACATAATTAGGGGATTTAAGGGGCCAGAAGTCCAAAAATTTGATTCTCAATATCTCAAAATGGAGGAAAATTTTGAAAAGCAATATTGAACAAAAGATGCTCAAAGTATTGAGCTTAACAATCTGCAACCATAATTTCTTTGTTATGCGGTCCCTTAACGGAGTTACAGGGTCGGCCCCTAAAACGACCCTCTCAAGATATCTCGAGAACGGTACAATGTTATGTAATTAGGGATTTTAAGGGGCCAGAAGTCCAACACTTTGATCTTCAATATCTCGAAATAGAGGAAAGTTCAGGAAAGCAGTATTTAACAAAAGATGCTCAAAATATTGAGCTTAACAATGTACAACCATATATTGTTTGTTATCTGGACCCTAAAAGGAGTTTTAGGACCGGATATCAAAACGATTTTTCCCAGATATCTCAAAAACGGTAACCAATTTCCAAACACTTATTAGCGGTAGACAATAATACCTTTTAACTAAAATGAATGAAAAGGAGCTGATCCCTCAAATAAGGGACACCAAAGGGATAGATAGTCTTTCACCCATTACACTCATAGATTCCGCCTCCTTTTCCTGATAAGTTTCGTTGACGAAGATCAAGAATAAGGTCATTCCTTATTCTACAAAACGGACGGAAGACCTCCTCGTTGCTCGCAACGAGATCGTGTCTAGTTATTCTTTTTTTTTCTTACCGATTTTGTGCAGACGATTTCTCGGAAATGGCTGGGTCGATTTCGCTCAAATGTTCAATATAAACGTGTTTTTATCTAAAGCTGATACATTTTTTTTCATTTTTGAAAAAACACTTCCGGTCAGAAGTTATCGTCCGTTTACGATTTTAAAAAGTCAATTTTGTCTGTCGGGTTTCTCAAAAACGAGTAAAGATAAAAGGCTGAAATTTTCAGAGATGATAGATCTTCCGTTTTTCTAATGTACCTCGGTATAGAAAATGTCCGCCGTCACTTCCGGTCGTCACCGGAAGGAAATTTCAAAAATTGAATTTTTCGACTTTTCTTTTTTTTTAATATTTTTCTTTGAAATTTTTACACCTTATAGTGACCCTTTTACTGATTAAGAATATGTAATTAGTTTTAAAATCGATCAAGGCATTCTCGAGAAATTAAGCGTCAAAGTTCTGAAGCGGAGTCCGAGTAGCTCAGTCGTTATAGTCGTGGACATGGCCCAGGCGACCCGGGTTCAAGCCTCGAGTGCCGCAAAATTTTTTTCTCTTTTTTTCGCTTAGATCTACGATTTTATCTTTGAATTGATAAGTTTATTCTTATCTTTTCAAAAATTGGACGGAAGACCCACTCGTTGCTCGCAACGAGATCGAATCTAGTTATTCTTTTTTTTCTTTTTCTGACTTTTTTGGAGCGTTATTTCTCAAAAACTACCCAACCGATTTGCACGAAATTTTTAGCAATGATAGAACATCATCGTCTCTACATATTATCAAATTTTTGCATGATGACGTCACTTCCGGTTTCAGATATAGACGATTTTGTAAATTTTTAAGGGTCATTTTGTCCACGCATCTCCTCCGAAACTAATCAAGATAGAAGCTTGAAATTTTCAGGGGTTGTAGATGAATGTCTGTAGATGTACCCCTATGCTTCCAATTATGAAAATTGCTCAAGGCCTCGAAGCTCGCCTGAACCTAAAAATTAGCACCAAATTTTTCCACGAAATTTTTGCACATTTTCTAAAATACCTTTCGATGTGTACATAATTTGTTAAAACATGTAATGCAAAAGTTGTTCCAATTTACAAGGGCTTTCCTTTGATATCAAGAAAAAGGGGCTGACCCCTCAAATTAGGGGCCAAGGGGGCTCTAAAGTCTTCTTACAATAACTCTTTACTGAATAATAATTTGTTATTAATTATATAAGCAAAAATGTTCATTGTATAGCTGTTTATATATACAGTATCATATTTAAGTCATATGTTACGTAATTAGGGGTTTCAAGGGGCCAGAAGACCAAAACTTTGATCATTAATATCTTGAAAAGGAGAACTATTTTGAAAGGCAATGTTGAACAAAAGTTCCTTAAAATAATGTTCTTTAGAAGATGGTACCTTAAAATTTATGGTTTGTGGCCCCAGTAAGGAGTTTAAGGTTCGGCCCCTAAAACACTGCTGTTCAGATATCTCCAAATCGGTCAACAATTTCTGAACACTTTAAACAAAATATGTTTATATTTATAAGATCTTTTATTTAATATTAAGAAAAAGGGACTGGCCCCTCAAATTAGGGGCCAAGAGCGCTCTAAAGTCTCTATATAATAACTCTATACTGAAAAATAATTTGTTATTAATAATAGAAGCAAAAATGTTCATTTTACAGCTGTTCATCTATACTGGACCATACTCAAGTCATATGTTACATAATTAGGGGTTTCAAGGGGCCAGAAGTCCAAAACTTTGATCAATATTATCTTGAAAAGGAGAAATATTTTGAAAAACATTGTATCACAAAAGTTGCTGAAAATAATGTTGTTAACAATGTGATACCTAAAAAATTTTCGTTGGTGGCCCCAGTAAGGAGTTGAAGGGTCGGCCCCTAAAACACAGTTGTTCCGATATCTCTATAACGGTTAACAATTCGTGAACACTTGTTGAACAAAATATGTTTATTTTTGCGAGATCTTTAATTTGATATCAAGACAAAGGACTGACCCCTCAAATTAGGGGCCAGGAGGGCTACAAAGTCTTTTTATAGTAACCTTTTTTAGAGCGATAATTTGTTATAAATCATAAAAGCAAAAATAAAAGCTTATTAAGTTTAATGTAAAACTGAAATCCGTTTTAAAATCGGCCGATGCATTACAAAGATATAGGTGTTTGAAAATTGACTTTTCTGGAAATTTTGATTTCACATTCTTGGTAAAGAAAATAGTGTTATGTTCATAGTTTAATTAACTCGTACCTAAACTATTTCGATAATTGTTAAATCGTACTTAAACACATTCGGATTTGTATTTGCTAAGTCGTTCTTGAAATTGATAATGTTATTGCTAATTCGTACCTAGAATCATTTTGTGAACTTGTACCAAAAATAATTCGATTTTTTTCTTTTTGTTTTATTTACTTATGTTTATTGGTTTAAGAACTCTGCTTCTTAGAGCAAGTTTTAGCTTTACCTTCGACATTATCGGAAGACCCACTCGTTGCTTTGCAACGAGCTTTGCTCTTGTTATTTTTCTTCTACTTTTTCTTCTAGACGTTTCTTTAAACTGTAATATCTCGCTTGTTTGTCATTAGATTTTATTCAAATTTTCAAGGGTTTATTGGAAATGACAATGGCTTACTGTAGCAAAAAATATGGTGAAATCTCTACTTCCGGTTTTGAGTTATTCCCCTTTGAATTTTTTTTTAGTGGGTCTCGTGTACCTGCAAAGGCTCCGAGTTGATCCGTAGCAAGTAGTTTTAATTTACAAATCTTTAATGTAGACATCTTGAACGTTGTCCTCCTAGTTTTACATGTTTGATTTACCCATGTAAACTTCTTAAAAAATTACATCGAAATTTATGTTTCAAAAAATGTTAAATTTTGCTTATATCTTTGCTCAACAACTATTTAGTTGTAATTTTTTTCTAGATACATGTAGAACAAAAGTTGTGCAGAATATTAAGAGCTTTCATTTGATACCATTAAAAAGGGGCTAGCCCCTAAAATGAGGGGTCTAGGCCCCTTAAAAGTCTTTGTTTCATAACTCTAAAACGGTAAATTTTTCGATATGGGCGTCGCTGCAAAAAATGTTCTTTGTGACTTTATTGATCTCATATAACTGTTTTTGAGTTCGGGTATTGCATAATATGAGGGTTAAAAGTAATACGTGTTGACCAGTACTCGCGGCAATTTGTCCAAGTTAACGAAACTCTCCCTCGCCAGCAGTCGAGAAAATCGGTCACCATGGTCGCGGCTGGGCTACCTAGCGGTCAGCGGTTATCTAATACACGAGAATTGCGTCTCTCATATATGAGTTTATTTAGCCGCGAACTCAAAAATTGTTTTAGTTTTCATAACACATTTATGGCTTAACGATTGGGTGTCAATTAAGAAATCGTTCAGTTAATTTATTAATAAAAGCAATGTCATTCTAAGTCTAAAGCAATATCAGACATAGATCAATTGGGGGTTTTAAATTTAAAATAAAGAACTTCTTTTTGATAGAATATGGTCATTATACTGCAAACCTTTCAAATCTTCCTGGGTTTTGAGCTGTGCGTGTCTGTGTGTTGTACCTTTACGTATCTATCCTTCGTCCACGGCCGAGAAGATCAGCCACGGCTGCACTACCTAGCGGTAAGCGGTTATCTAATACACAAGATTCGCACACCGCGACGCACACTTAGATGAATATGAACGTGTTTGAGTATATATAGCCGTAAATACAAGAATTGTTTTAATTTTATGTTATAAAAGTTTGTCCATCTTGTATTTATTTAATTAAACATGTGATTGTAAGTAAATATTAATAAACGATATTACTCCAAATCGGAAACATCGTCAGACATAAATTAATGGTTGGTTTGTATATCTAAAAAATGTTACCCCCCCCCCCCAAATATTAAATGATGATCATCCCTCGCACATGGCCAAGGAGATCTAGCGCGAGTGGAAAATTGATCCGCGGTCGGCTCGTGTTCTACATGTACCTTATCACGCGTTTATGTTTCATATTTTTCACGGACAGAACTATATTTTATTATGTTTTCAACTATTATATTGGTTTAAGATGAAAAGATAAATTTATTTTACTTGTACAGTTAATTAATCATTGATTTAATTATACGATAGAGTACAAGGTAGTTTAAAAATCAAATTAAATTATAATCAAAGTTACATGTTTGCGGTAGGTGCTAGCACGATAAAAGAATGTCCTGAATTGTCCTGAATTGAGGCATTTGATGATTATTTTAAAGAATATTCACATGAGTTTTAAACAGCTTAAGATTAGATTCTATCGGTCACATATTAATCACTCTGTAGTTCGTTTCAGTGTGGAAGCGAACTCATTGCTGAGTCCCCCCTCATCCCGCCCCGCTGACAAGTGCTCGCACTTGCTTTTTTTTTTATAATTGGCGAAAACATATCCAGATCTGTCGAAAATCATTTTTGGTGACTTCTTATTATGTGTAACGTTTTCTCCTCAACGTGTTTCACTTTCCGACCCGTTTGTTTTTTCGGTCAGTCTGTGTTAATTCAATCGCCACGTGCGACCGAAAATCTTGTGTCGCTTCAGCGCACACAACTCAGAACATATGTAATTGAGTAACTGTTGGAAGGGTGCTTTATAAACAATAAGACTATCATCTTCACATTAAAGATGTGAAATCCTAACCTGAGAATGTGGCTAATAAATTAACCTGTTGAACACGCTAAACTTCTATAGTTATGAACAGAATAATTTATAAAGTTTGAAGTCAAAGGAAATTTTGTTCTTGGGAAATACGACTACATTATGCAATGCAGTCGATCGCCATAGAAATCATCAAAGTACTGCAAGTGTCGAGAGATTTCTTATTTCTTTGAAAGACCATGATAGTTCACTTCACTTGCAGACTATAATATAGCGACATATCTGCCTCCCAAAATATATGCACTTTTCAAAGTTACATTTACGTGAGATAGATGTGCGTTATTGGGGAATTTATTTATTGCTAATTGTATGAAAATTGATTAAAACAAACTTTTAATTGAAGTTGTGTATTATAAGGTTGTAATGCAACTCAATTTACTTACAAGGTTAGCTACAGCCAGTGGAGTACTAATTGTAGGTGAACAATGAATATCCAATATATTAAAATACAAGATAAATAGTTTCCAGAACTATAATACTATGCGTGTGTATATGAAGGTTGCACCCTCATTTGTATGGCTGTAGATGAGGAGGCAAATGTGTATCGATGTACATACAATGTATGACTGCACATACGGATTCCGGACCGTGGCTACAGACGATACCAATGATAGTCTTTTAATACATCAATGCGCAGTTTGATCTAGAAACTGACCAGTTTCATAACTTCTTCGAATTTCTCTAACACGGACTGTCTAATTCTTTCCCAGAGTTCCAATTTACGCAAGCGCAATTGAAGTTTTTTTCAATTTAATTAGTCAACACACTGACAAAAAAGAAGGATTTTGCATATTATTACATCGTCGAGAGAAGTAATATTCATTTCTGTAAATAAGGTTATTTAATTCACGTTACATAGCGGTGTCTTTATGAAACAGCACCATCTGGTGTAAAATTTAGATGCTTTCTTTTGCATAAAATCTCCGCTGATCTTTTTTTTTAGCTGATTATATATTATTTTGAAAGTCCAAGTCTACTCGTATCATTAAGTAATATCAGACGACACAAATTTCCCTGTAGAAAAGTTCAGAGATGCCATCAATTTTGACTAATTACTAAATTGTGTCAGCACGTAACAATTCTAAACTTGCACATAGTCTTCAAAAATTTAGAAAGATTTAAATAAACAAGTTATCTTAGAGAAAAGGTCACGTGTTTTGTAGGCGGATTAGGTTTAAAAAAAATACAATTGACATGAATCATGAGTACATACTGTTTATAACAATGCTTGCCACCGTTTGAAAATTTAACTCGCCATTAAACATCTCACTTTTTAAAGAATTTTTGAAACGATTACACAAACTGTGTTCAACAAATAGTTTTCCTTAAACATTATCTTCCTTTCTTTTTCAAAACACGTTCTTATACAGGCTTTCAATCACAACACGTTTTTATAACAAAAGCAGAACTGAAAGTTTAGTCATTATAATCGTTTGACACCATATCACATATATTTTCAACCCGCAGCAACAACGGAAGACTTACTCGTGGCTTTGCCACGAGCTCTGCTCTAGTTCTTTTTATTATTTCTGCTAAACAAATATCAAAAATACCATCTTATATGTAATATGTAGAAAAAAAGAACAAAACAAAATGTTCGAATGGTATTTATTCTTTAGAACAAATAGCACAAACAAGTTCTCTCCCCTCAACATAAGGCGGACACTTTAAGGAACCACATCGAGCTTCTGCTTGATAAAAAAGTCTACCATTTTTATCGGCATGACCTCCATGTAAGGTGTCTGGATGCTCGTCAACACAGGTGTACATGGTACCGGCTAGATGATCATACCTTCCTGCCATAAGGTAACCATGGTATTCTAACTTCCATCCTTTGTAGCACGTTTTTCTGGCTACAAAGTCATGAATGCACACTTTTTACGTAATAACAGAAGCACAAAAGCAAACATGTATTTAAGGTGGAAGGATACATCGTCACAATATGTCTGACATCCGTTTGAAACGCCATTTTGTTCCGGATTGATAGTATTATGTCGTGGTACAAAATAGCTATACACCGTTCAATTGAACTCTTCTAACGAGGGAGATGAGATAAAAATGAAATCACCAAACGCTTAGAAAATATGTCAATTCCCTTTATGATTAAAGCTTTCAACTAACATTGATTATCAGCTGTTATGTAGAGAAAACGTGAAATCGAAATAATACACTGTTCCCCTGCCAATGGCAATACATATTTGTCATGTCATCTGCAACAGACGATCATGAATATGTGACGGGTTATCGATAAAGGTGAGCAGATAATTTTCACCTGAACCCTATATGCATGATTAATATAAAACTAACGTTCCGTAGTGCCATCTCTTGTATTAATTGATGCCAACTTCCCAAATTTCAAATATTTGCAGTATAAGACATGCATTGAAAGTTTGAAACTTAGCTAATGTATTTTAATTTAAAAAGATATAGCTAGGTAGGCTAGCAATAGCAGTGGAAGCCGGATTTGCAAGCCAGATGAGGGAACGACAGAGTCTTGAAAAAGAGCATGTTTTTGATTACCACACAGACATGTGTATCATTATGGACATCTAATGTATGTATAAATATGCATATGGTTGTTTATAATTTGTATTGTATATAAAAAAGTAAAAGGCAATGTAACTACTAACATTTTGTTATAAAGAGTTAAATATAAATATAATGCATTCATCAAAAATATAATTTTTCAGATTCAAATCATAGGCACTACTAACCTTATTCCTACATTTTAGCATATACTTTTACCTTTTTTAAATTTTTCTTCGTGATTTTTTTTAAATTAGAAAATTGGTCCCAAGATATTTGAGATCAAGTAAAATCAAGAAAGACAACTCTTAAACACGATCTTTCAAACCAAGATTTCATTAAATTTCTTTTTTTCATCTCATTAACCAACGAAAATTGTTTCTATTTCAGATTTTTGTGAGATTTCATCCAGCAGTTTGCCTTAAAAGAATTTTTGAATATGTTAGTTTCATATTTATGTGGATTCCAATATAGATCATACTAACTTCATTCATGATTATTTTGTTTTTCATCTTCAAACTTTATAACATTTCACTTTCATTAGAGTTTTAAAAAAGAAATGTCTAAAAAAAAAAATTGACATATACGGGGTTATCTGGAAGCAGACTGATATTTTAAAAAATAGAGCATTGTACTTTGATGTATATTATTGTTGAATACTTTGCCTATTATTAGTAACAAATGCATGCAACAAAAATCTGCTACACTTATTTGGTATAGACATCCCCCTTTAAGCTTAAATGAGTTACATGTGTATCAATTTGAAATATTATGACTAATACACATTTCTCCATAAAATAACAAAGTTTAACCAAAAAACAACTTGATAATAGAATGTTTTATCTTCAAATATTCACTTACCTGGAAACATTTTGACGACAGCTCTATTTCGACGAAGACAAACAGCACACGGTACATCCTGTTCATAGAGTGTGCGCAGATATCCGGGGGAGTTGTTTGTTTGGTATTCCGCACCATAAACAAAAGCTTTGCCCCCATTAACTCCATCACTATATATCCCCCACTCTGGATCTCTCGGTAAACACAGAGGATCAACTGCTGCTCCTTTGTTGTTATACCAAGAACCGCCGGTGTAACCTTCAGATTCCATCAACACGTTTGTAATACATATTGTGTCTTAAGGCCTTATAATACGTTACAAATAATTTTATTTTATAATAAATACATAATAATACACTTTTCTTTTATTAAAGTAAAGTGTTTTTGTTAAGGCACATAACTTCCAGACTGAATTGCATGCAAGTTGTAAAACGATTCATGTACGTGTCAATTATTTTTTGAATTCATAAAAGAATTACCTGAATGAACTAATTCGGCGTTTGAAGGACAAGTCTTCTTTCCCCATCTTGTGTACACAACGCTGCTGTTTTTGGTTTCTTGAAAAAGTAAATAAATGTTATGAACAAAGCGTACATGTAAATTTCAGGCGTTTGAATTAAAGTTTTTTTTTTCATTCAAGATTTATTTAATAAATGTATATTGCCTCGCATCTTTTGTGCGTCTATTTCTATTTTTCCTTTAATTGCCTTCACTGATTTTTCAATTTGGTAGGTAAAACTTTTGAATTCCCTCTTTAAAGCATCTACTTGGTATGCTCCTAGAGCAGACGACAGTTGTCCTGTCAGATAACCCTGTAACATGTCCTTACAACTTCCATTGCTTATTTCAGCCCATACACCCATTGCAGAGATCACAATAATAAGAACCGCCGACATCTGCAGTAGATTTGAAATACAATATTAACTATGTAAACATTTCGGATCAAGCTCAGTTAATGTTTCCCTACTTCAAGTTTTGGTAAAATAAAATAGTTTTTGCATGTTGGAATTCAAGGGTTTATTCCTTTTGTCAGACTTAAGGTAGATTTCCTGCGCCCATGCTGTGTAAATGTTGATTATTTTAAATTAACTTTTAGCACGATATATGTGAATATAAACAACATTTTTAATTTATTTAACTTGTTCTAATCTGGAATAGCCCACATACCAAAGATTGCATGAACACTTGTGTTTCAAATAATATTTGACAAATAAGATCATAGGGTTCTCAAACAGCATCTCTCAAAAGTTTTTGAAAATGCTTTCTTAGTATTTTTAATTCAAACATAAATCCGGTGTAGTCCTGGCTCAAATACGATTTTCACCTCAAAAATAAACTACAGATCCTGAAACGCACTACCACACCATCTGTACGTTTTTCGCACGCTTCTCACACGCTATACGGTTTGTACGATACGGTACGTTTCTCGCACGGTACGGTACGTTTCTTGTACGATACGATACGTTTCTCACACGGTACGGATCGTTTTTCATACGATACGATACGCTTCCTGTAGGATTCGATACGTTTCTTGTACGATACGATACGTTTTCTATACGCTTTTTATACGGTTTGTACGGTTTCTGTACGATATGAATTTAATTTCTAACAATCGATGATTAAAATTTAGAAAAAAAAACATCTTATTTATATTTATTTCAAAGTTTTTATCACAGGTTTATATAAATAATTTATATCGTCAATAACAATCTTGAATATGACCTTATAGACAAATACCCGCCGGATAAGGTAACTGTAAAACTTGCGGGAACAGGCTAATTACACTAAATGTATCTACCTGTAAAGGCCGTGAATATACACAGGAAATGTCTTAATCTAAAATATAAAATGCATACTACATATGATAATGCTACATTTAGAATGATTAGATTTTTAAATAGATGATTTTAATGCTGATTTTTTCGGAAAATGCAATTTGATTTCAAATAGGTTTTATATATCAGGACTTTTTTCATTTTTTTTAGGATGAAAGGATAGACTTTTAAAATCTATGTTTCACGTTACTCTTCTAGGGTTTCGTCTTACAAACGCTTCTTTATTTTTCTTTGAATTTAAAAAACATGCACATTTACAAGATAAGAATTCTGAAAAAGGACGAATAAAGAGTAATATACCGTGCAGTAATAATACCGTCTGTTTATAAACAATTTCTGTTGTTAAGTCACCTATGCCGAAATATTTTGCTAATGATCAAAGGCTGCCATGTTTTCGCATTCCCTTTTCTACAATAATTTATATATTAATTTTCCCCGTTGAAATTACTTTTTTCGCATTGTGAATGAGAGAGAGAGGGGGGAGAGAGAGATGAATTTCAGAAATACATATTTAGTTTGACACGCGTTGATTTGAGAATTCGTACATAAGGAACATTACATTTGTATGATATAAAATAAGATTACATGGAACATCATACCGTGTTATCCGTAGATGACTTAATAATTTCTTCTAAGGTTTCATCGCGGTTAGCTTTACATGTATGTATGTAAGAATTGGAAATCAAGTGCAAGTTTCCGTTATGTAAGTGTACCACGTTATCTCTCTCTTTCTCTCTCTCTTTCTCTCTCTCTCTGAAATTCTTTTCTGCAAAGAAACCTTCTTCCTACATGTTTAACCCTTTAAACTAAAATAAGAAAAGAAAGAAATTGTAACACAATTTAGTGCGATTTAACGCTTTATATTTTCATCTACCGGGCAATTTCTCCGCTTTGTCTATTTCTTGCATGTTTTCTTTTCTGCATTGTCGCTACCTTTGTACCCGCATTAATCACCAAAGAAAGCACTCTATTTTCAGAGGTTCTCAATAATTATTCCTAGCTTAATATAAACTATCCATAGAGTATTAATTTGGTGTTTTCAAATTTTCGTTTGAATTCCATGAATACAAATACATGTACATATGCCATCACTGTATGGGATAATACTTCCCCGTTAATTGGTAATCTGCAGCGCATTTACTAATTCTCGGTGTATATCTAAAAAAGTTTGTTCCTTAAATTGGTCTGGATCAACCGAAATTACGCAACATGAACACTTCAGTATAAACACGCTTCTACACAGCAGTATATACACGCGCCGCCGGGCTTGTAAGGTGAACAGGTGACCGCAGCCAGGTGTGAAAATTGTGTATATTATTCTTAACCTGAAAAGTTGGTATCTTTAAGTAGAAAAAGAAATCACATGAAATGAAAGAAAATCCAGAATTATGTTCGTTTGCATTCTTTAATAGTTAGAATGGAAATTTCAGCTTATTGATCGGTACCGGTCTATTATGCCTGTCCAAGTTTAAAACATTTCTGTAAAGAATGCACTTATATTTTGTGGTCAGATTACATGTAATTTATCATTTTGATATTTTTTCAAAGCAAATGCGGAAATTTGGCCATTTTGCCCCTCTCCCACCGGAATGTTTGTTATTCGTTACGTACTGGGAAGTAAAGTTCTCATAAAGAACACTAAGTTTCTTGCACGCTTTTCATACGGTTCTTATATGCTTTGTACGATACAATACGTTTCTCGTACGGTACAGTACGTTTTTCATACGATCCGATAGTTTCTCGCACGGAACAATCAGCTTCTTATACAGTACGATACGTTTCTCGCACGATACGATACACTTCTTATACGATACGAAAGTCGCACGCTTCTTAGTTGAAGTAGTGCGTTCCAGGGTCTGTAATAAGAATTATTATGATCAAGTTGTAAATTAACAAAATCAACTTACCATTATCAATCCTTCAACTCTCACTTAACGTTTATATCAGCAAGTATTTATATGTATTACAACAGAGAGGTCAAGAAGCAGATGCCTTGGTTCATCCTACGCATTTTGAAAATGGTAATCAGATCGAAATTAAATTGAAATTCTATACCATGCCTTTGTCTTGATTTCACAACTGAATCTCCTGTGCGTGTGAAACACTATTGAATAAATCATTTATAAATGTTGGAAAACTATAGCGAACTATATCATGTTAAATGTGTAATTTATTCATATAAAATACATATTTAAAAATGGCAGATTACATTCAAACACACTCATTTTAAACGCATGTTTTCATTTTGTCTCAGATTCTTGTTTCATCACATTTGGACATTTTTTTTTTTAAAAATACACATACCTGTGAAAGAAATGCAATTGAAATAGAATAAGGGGAAACATGAAATGTATCTTTATCAACAAATGGTCTTTTTTCTTTTTGAAATTCACAGGAATGAAAACAGATTTCTTTGGAGAATTTTAAAGGGAAATGTAAGCATCTTTTCCCAATCGGTAGTAACGCATGAAATCTCGCAAATGTTATAATGTTAACATCATGGTTGTTGCAATGCATAATCCCCGTAGAGTTCTCCTTTTTGGCTGTGTATTAAAACCTAAAGCGATAGAGGCGCGTTTTAAAACAGGTAATCTGGACCTTTTTTTCAATTAACATATTTTGGACACAAATGATTTTATGATTATTGAAAAATCAAGATAAAAGTGGTAGAAGCAGAAACTTTGGACAGTGTATAGTAGAAATGTATCAGAGATATCCCATTCACTGATGAGTAATTTACACCAATACCATGCATGGTGCACAGTCATCATAAATATTAATTTATATGTTAGATAAGTTTGTTCTTATGTTATTTTTATTATATACCTCTGTTTTTCATTAGACATCAGATATATTATCTTTGAAAATTGAGTCAATTTGAATCTCCCATTGAACAGCTGTAGAATGAATAATAAATCAGGACACTCTACGTTGGTTAATCAAAGGTGAGACAGATTATTTTTTATATGTAAGACTGAGGTGTACGAAATGAAGAAATTATTAATTGAACATGTCTTGTTGGGATTTTTGTTTTTCAATATTGTGAAAACACGAAAAAATGTTAAGTGCTTATAAACACTCAAAGGAGACTCATTTGAATGAGCAATTGTTTATTTCTCAAAAAATAAATAGCAAGTTTATGTTTTGACATATATAAAAGTAAACGTTTTAAAGCAACATAACTTAAGCAAGTATTTAGATGAATTTTATATTTGCAAAAAATATGGAAATAACTGAACTTTCTGCACTTTAAATAAACATTAGGCATTGAAAGTTTGGTTGTTTTGTTTACGTTACATGCATTTCAATTACACAATTTATTAGTTCAAATATATAAGTTAAACAATGATATAAAAATTAACACCGGTTTCTTAAAAGCTTAAGCATGCATATCAATTATTGATAGATTCAGCCCAAGATTTTTTGGTAGTCACAAAACTTATTCTTTTTATTTGGTATGAATGTTTAATATTTTTGATTCAGAAATTGACTGGACTGTAGTTTCGATACTTTCGTTTGCATGATTTAAACAGTTGATTAAAAAAATCAAAACTGCCTTTCATAATTACAAACTTCAAACATTTTATAATAAAAGATATAAATTAACATTATCGATATTTCTATTTTTTTTTCGGATTTACAATCTACATGTATAACAATAGGACTTTGTTCTCAACCACTATTCTCTACATCGCTGTAAAGGTAGTCTCAAGTAATGTTTATTTAAGAAATAAGGATGCATATCGGGATATAAATACGGGTTGGTTATGATTGGTTATGATTGCACATTTTATTATCCGATGCTTGTGTGTAATAAAAGAAATTTACTATCCATAATAAATAGATTAATAAAATATATCAATCAATATTATGGTGTAGGATAGTTACCTATATTACTATATTAATATAATAGACTCAAATGTTTTAGCTTTAATACCGATAAATCGGAAGAGTACTGTCTTTTGTTTTAAATATTTTTAACATCATTGATACTTGAAGATTACCAATTTGTTTTTATCTTTTTCTCAATTAAGCTTTGCTAATTAATAATCAACGAAAATTCCTCAAGAAATCCCGGAAATCAACTGGATTTATCGGATTTTATAATCTGGCGGGTGCGCAATTCATTCACGCTAACGGGATCTCTATTTTATGTTCCTCAACATCGTATTTCTATGAATAAACTCAGAAAAAATCCTACAAATACGTGAACATTTTAATTATTAATTTGTTTTATATTCTTTTTATATATATGAGAGAAAATATAAAATAACAATTATACATATCAACGTAGTACTTACCTAAATTTATCTTCTTGATGGCAAAACAAAATTTGATTCCATGCAAAAATTCACATTATATTTTTAAGGAGAGATGGAATGCTTTATTTTTGGAATAATAAATGTCCTATAGACCCGGTTTTACGATAGAAGGCGTTCCATGTATTGTCTCTGTAGCAAAGAAAATACGTGTACAGTGGTGAACAATTAAGTGTTGAACTCTTTCATTATATACATTAAAATTTGATGAGGTATTTACAGTCTCAAAAAGGTTTTTTTATGATTAATTTGACATTTATTTTCAATGCAACTCCAATTGTCTCTTACATTTCGGGTATATGGGAGGCATTTTAACTGTGGTGAGGTCCTTTCCCGAGACACGGTTAGATTGTTCTAGGCAAAGGAAGTGTTGTAAAATTAATGCAGTGTAGCATTATTGTAGTTATAGCTTTGTTATGTAAATGTCAACAATACGGTACGTGTGTCGATGTATTCATTTCGTAAATGCCCGAAACGCAATGTCAACCCGTGCACGCAAGGGTCAAAATCGTGTTATCTTTTAAAATAGAATTGATTGGTGTAATCTAAAAAAATGTCTTGAATGTGGAATCAAAATTTTGTTTCTGGAACGCTCTTAACTGTGCTATCATTTATTATAACTTATTCCTTAAGTTGATATTTGACGTACATTACTTAGAACGTGGTTAAGGCAATACTACAATTGTAGTTGTTGACTCAAGACAAAGATACCTCAATCTAGAATTGGTAACAAGACATCGCTACATTTATTTTATACGCTCTAGAAATTAGCTATTTTATTTTGACTAGATAATGTGATTGATATACTCTAAAGACGAATCCCTGGTCGTGTTCTCATCGTAATCTGTTCGTTCCTTAATCTGGGACCATATATTAAAATCTTTCTTGTGTTGATTTTTGAAAATAGATCTCATTAGGTTTAATACGCTTACTTAATCCCAATTCAGGAGGCGTTGATTGATGTTAAACATGGCTTTTTATTGACAGTTATAATGAATTATTATATAATGTTTTCCTGTCATTCTTAATTTGTTTTACGTATTTGTTTATCATATTTTGGAACAAACTGCACACACTAGTTCCCTTCCCTCAGTATACGGTGGACACTTTAGGGAACCACATCGAGCCTCAACCGGATATAATAGGTATCCATTGTGATTTAAATGACCTCCATGTAATGCCTCTGGATTACTACGTGTATCTACACAAGTGTAGGTTGTCCCAGCTGTTTGACCATGGTAACCAGCCATGAGGTAACCATGATATTCCAGTGTCCATCCTTTTGTTAATAGCGAGCGCAGCTCGCCGGCGCCCAGCGCCGGCGCGAAGCGAGCTCTACCGGCAAGGCGTGTGTGAATAGAAAATTCGGACTATTTGCACATTCATTCAACGGATTTTTTTGGCGTCAGTAAATCGGACCAGTAATGCCTTGTTTTAATCGTCCCAGTAGTTCTCTGTAATTATGGTTTCCCATTTCACACTCTCACGAGAACAAGATAAAAGACTATGTACATCATGCATTGTAAATATACTGCCGACACAACGCAATTACATAAGACTAACGGAGTTATTGTCCTTTCGAGTGACGTCACAATGGATTTCTTACACATTGATCCTACAGAATTTTTCGGCGTTAGTAAATTTCGACCCACAATGCAATTCCTCAATGTCGGACGATCTCACTAGACTGGATACCATCTCGCGAGAATCAAAGTAAAACTTTTGAGAAACAGATAAATTATGTAATTTCAAGAACAGAATGCTTTTAAGTAAACAAAACAGTATATTTCGGGGAGCTATTTTTAGGATGTTTTCAAAGAGACAGACGACACTTGACCGACGTGAACTTTGACGTCACAATAAGGGAAAATTACTCTAAGTAGTTATTGTAAATCTGCTGAAATAAAAGTACCAACAATTTTCTCAAAATTTGGCAGAGCTTACGAATTTCTTCAAAGATAGGAAACAGTTGTAACTTGCTCTCATTTGGATGAATGCTCACATTTTTTTTATTCACTATACTTACGGTATTTTCCAGGAACGTTTTTTAAAAGGGGGCGTGGTAACATCATTCAAAAATTCTTCGCAAGCAAAAAGAAAAAAAAATTCTCAAAATCAGGAACATTCTAATCCGGGTGAATAATTTGGAGTGCGTAGTATGCCTTTAGCTCTTTGGCTGCTCAATATTGTCTTTATTTTCACTTCCATTTATTAAATGCTCCCGGGGGATCCATTTTCCTTGTAAGATCAGCAGGTTTTTTTTTTACGTAAATTTGATTTTTTTTAACGGGGGAGGGGGGACTCTGTGATAAGTCATTTTTTCAAATGAAAGTTTAAGAAAAAATGTCTGCTGCAAAAAAAGAGGAAATCAACTGTAATGTACATTATGTTCAAATCTTTATTATTCAACAACATTTAAATTTATCCGAGATAAATTCTATATATAAATTGATAACAAAATCTTATGAATTATAAATAATGAAAATTTACTGAAAAAAAGGCATGTTTTGTTTATTCTGCATTCAAATTCATTTACTTTACGTCGCTACTTTTATTTTTATTGTTTTATCATAATTCTTTATTTTATCACATGCTGCGCTCGCTCCAACGATCGCACCGTAAAACATATCATTTATTATAAAACTTAATATTAATAAACTTACAACGTTCTTCTAACGCGGTTTACATGTATTAACATATATGCCCAAAATTGAATCTGTCCAGCAGATAAAAAGAAAATTAAATAGGAAGCATAAATGGTATCAGAACGAAAGTCAAAAGTATAGTAAAATTCAAATTGACTTTATACATACCAGGAAACACATTAACTGCAGATCTATTTCGTACAAGACAAACAGCACACGGAACATCATGTTCAGCCAATGTTTTTTTGAAACCCGAAAATGTGTGCGTTTCGTATTCGGTACCATAGACGTAAGCTTTATCTCCATCAGTCCAATCTTTGTAGAAACTCCACTGTGGATCTCTTGGCAAACAAAGCGGTTCTGTGGCAGCTCCGGAATGGCCATACCAAGATCCACCGGTAAAGCCTATATGTGTGTTTGTTTCTAATGTTAGGTTTTATTTCATATCTATGGAGTCTTACAGCGTATACTACTTTTTCATTAGATTGTTCATTTATATTAAGCCTTGAAATATCTAAAACACAGAAAATAACGAATCTTTAAAATATTCGCAATTTATCGTGGTTGTAGTAAATATTATTAAATCACCTGAAAGTATTAACTCCGCATGTGCAGGTCAAGCCTTCTTTCCCCATCGTGTGTACACTATACTTTTGTTACTGTTATCTGTAAACATAAAAAATGATATATGACTTTCAATATTAGCTTTTTAAAGTAAAAATATAATTATTGTATAAACATATTGTTAAAGAATAAATTTTTTTAAAAAATGTATAATATTTTTATAGTTATTTTAAATGCATTTATTAACATCATGAAATGTATTCTGTCAATAATAGAATACTTGTAAACAGATATAATTAATACTTGGCGTTAGAAAACAATACCAGAATAACGTGTTTGCTTCTAAGTAACACTATATTGCAGCAGTTTTGGTGAAAATAAAGGTCACATGCTATTTATGGTAGTTTTTAAAAATTACTATTAAATGATAAGATACACATCATCGGCTTTTATGTACAATCTGGCTTGCACCGTTTGCATTTAAATTTTAGATTTATCAATGATCTTCACATTCCATAGTGAACAGTTTTGAATTATCTATTGTCGTATTCCTTGATTTTTCCCCCATTTATGTCTTATAACCTTTTGCTATTACATATTTAGTAACGGCATGTCCATACCTTAAATATTTTGAAAATCTCCTAAAATAACAATATCGCCTAAAAATCAGACGTGGAATGAAAACAAAAGACATTAGAGGTAATTATAATACATATAATATTGACTAACTAACTTAGTTTTTTTTTTCTTTTTTTTTATGTTAACAACCATTCGCTACCTTTGATTATCTGCATTTCAGCTTTGACTTTATGTTTGAACTCTGCCATTGATTGCTCAATAACATTAGTAAAACTTTTCAATTCTCGTTTCAAAGCCTCATGTTGATACATTCCTTGAGCACAGGATGATTGTCCAGATAAATATCCCTGTAGAACATCTCTACATCTTTCTGTGTTCGTCTCATCTAGTGCAGTAGTTAGTATTTATTAGTGTCTAAAGAAGAATTTTTTATTTTCTGCGATATATTTGATATCAGAGTACATTTAGTCCAGATATTTTATCAAAAATAAAATATTTTTAAAATAATTAATTGAATTACATTGACTTTAGGTTTTAATTTAGTGAATTAGATTACTTTTTTCAATTTAAAGAAAATTATTACTACATCATGATTTCTGTATGTTTTGGGCTTTTTGTTTTTTGTTTTGGTCGGTTGGCTTTGTTGAATGGTAATGAACAAAAAAAAACTAATCATCTATATTGGTTAATGTGAGCCTCTTTTAATCTAATTAAGTGAGATCTGTTTTAATATGCCAAAATGTGATTAGTAGTGCAATCTATACCAGCGTAAAAAAATCAATTGGTTTATAAAAAAAATGAACAGACATTATATATGAGGGTTATTCGGGAATTATTGAGACAGTACACTTTTTCTTTTTTAAGCGACAAATTTCAGTAAAAAAAGGCATTAATATTGCAAAAAACTACAAATGAGAAATACAAAATGATATTAAAAAATAATTTATTTATTTACGACGGTACATAAACAAGTCAATGGTCCTTATGCTAAAAAACAAGTTGCAGGGATGAAGATTATATCTGTAATAAAGACAATCTACCAACACAAAACAGTTTATTTCAAACTTTATATCATCAATGATTTATGCTAATAAATGTCCAATGGCAAAAGCATGCAGCTGGTTTTCTTATATACAATAATAATGGTGATATACCATCCACGCCGCGCGTATGAATACAAAACAACAACAGCAACAATATTCAAAATGGATGCGCCTTCAGCTGATGCAGAGCTATTGAGCTGAATTTAATGGATTAAACACAAATATTGAGTTAAAGTCTAAACCGGCTGAAATGAAAACGAAAGGAAATACATGAGATAGCTTGTGATATAATTCACTGTGCTGAAAGATTCGTAATTAATCTAGTTTTCATGTGAGATCGCTGGAATATGCAACTAAACAACCCTCCAAGGAGACGCGATCTTGGACAAAACTAGTTGATATGTCGACAAAGAATAGTATGTATAAGCGACTTTTGTAAACGTTGTGGTAACTAGATAGCCAGTGATGAACTTAAATGGTGAATTTGCCGCTTTGAATGTGCCGAAGGAGTTGATGCATGTATACTCATAGCTTTGCTTTACGATGCTTATTCTGATGACTGATCGTGTACGTGTGTAAATTTAAAAATCATCGTTACCAAATTTAAACAGCAGAGTTACCGTGAAAGTGTTAAGGCCTATCTGTTCGTTTTAAATATTCTGGAAAAGGAACAGCCAGCCTCGAGGTAATGTTGATTGATCTCAAGCAGACGAAATTATGAAAAAAAACCGCTTAATTTTCTATTTCGTGAATCAAATAATGTGTTTTGTTTATTTTTGAAGGTTAAACTTTTAAGTTTTTATGTTTATAAAGTTGTATTTTGTTTGCTGACAATAAATAGACAAAACTTTACATTTTGTTGACAGAGTTTATTTTGAAAATTCCCGTTCTATAGATAGTGCTACATCAGAACAGTTGAAAAAAAGTAGATCCGGCTAAAATTTTATTAATGCAGGTATCAAAGAAATAGTTCGACCAATCAGAAGCGCCAATATCTCATCAAACGAATAAATATTAAATGATGAATATAGCAATTAAAATGTTGCTACATTCGATATTTTTCACGTGCCTTGTATACAGTTCTATTTGTATTCAGCAATTCAAATATGTATTTTTTAATTTGCGTTGGTATTTTACAAATCCTAATTCTAAACTATGATTTATATATATGTATCGTATAGTTTCTATTTGTATTGTACATTTTCTACAATTGTATTATACACTTTTGTAAGGTTGTTAAAGATCTGTAGTTTGGTTTTCTAAAACAAAGAATCTAATTGATTTAATCTTACCTACCCAAGTATAAAAACGGGGTAATAGGCACTATATGTTTGTGAATTACAAAAGGTAATCGGTCTTAGTTTATTTTTTTCACTAAGGACATCGAAAGAGTTATAAGAGTTTAAGAAACAATGAATGAAAAATGTGTATAATTGGCGCACAATTAAACATATCAAACATGTTAAGAACCATTGTCATCTGCAGTAGATTTACAATACAATATTACATGTACTTTTTTAAACATTTCAGGTCAAGCTAAGGTAATGGTTCCCTATAGTTCAAGTTTTGGTCAGATAAAATAGTTTTTGCATGTAGGAATTCTAGGTTATATTCCTTTTATCAGACTTTATGTAAATTTCTTACATGTATATTTATGGCTGTGTAGTCTTAGATTCACATATTAAATGCAAAATATGAATAACAAATTAAAATCATATTCATAATAAAGCTTTATGAGATGTGCCATTTACTCATTTATTTATAGTTGATATAATAGCATTGCACATTACGTTCATTACTTAGAACAAACGACACAAGCAAGTTCTCTCCCATTAACATATGGCGGGCACTTAAGGGAACCACAGAGACCCTCTACGTGGTAGAACAGGTAGCCATTTCTATTTTCATAACCTCCATGTACAGCTTCCGGATGTGCATCAACACAGGTGTATGAAGTAGCAGCTTGATGATTCCATTTACCCGCCATTAGGTAGCCACGATACTCCAAGGTCCATCCCCTGTAGCAGTTTTTTCGTGCTACAAAAATGCTAAATTAAGTTTGACTTAGCGTAAGCCTTTACTTAAATACTGCAAAACAAACCACAGGATGAATGACCATCTTTAAGTCCTCCTTAAAGATAGCTTAAAGGTGTTTAAAGGTAGCTTAAAGGCGATCTTTAAGCCACCTTTAAGCTACCTTTAAGCTATAAGTATTGCTTAAAGGTGGCTTAAAGAATGCGTAAAGATGGCTTAAAGGCAGCTTAAAGACTATCTTTAAGCCACCTTTAAGCCACCTTTAAGGACAACTTATAGGTCCTTAATGTCCAAACTTCTTTAAGCCACCTTTAAGCCACCTTTAAGCTACCTTTAAGCCACCTTTAAGCCATTAAAAAAAAATTAATTCAATATTGTGCTTAATTTCCAACAAAATGTATTAACTTTATGAAAGAAAAGGTATTAAAACGGTTTTTGTTCTAGAAAGAAAAATGAAAAAAAAAAAACACAGAAAAAACCCGGCCACGGCGAGAATTGAACCCGGGACCCTTAGTTTACTAGCATCACCACACATCCTCTGCGCCACGGCAACTTACATGTGTTTGAGCGTTTTTATATCCTATATATCAGTGGATATTGAATCACTGTATTGAATGTGTTTACTTGAAAAGATTTTGACAAACCATTCAGTTTGTAACAATCAATTATATCTAATTTATAAATTACATGCATGCATGTATTTAGAATGAAATACGGAACTTGGTCTTCAGTGAACAAAAATATATTATACCTAAATGGAAACCGTTAGGTTCACTATAGTAGGCTTTCTTAGTTAATAAGTTTAAACCGAGTAGATATACGTTCATCTAATTTATAGCTATAAAAATGTAAGAAAGAAAATGAAATCATTTCTTTTATTAAATGCATTGATACTATTAGGGTATTTGTTCAATTTCCCGCAATTTCCCGGTTTTCATGATCGCGGCGCCGTTCCAATATGTTTAAATATTTACATGTAATTGTATGTACATGTAGGCCTACATGATTTTTTAACTATCAATTCTATAACAAACAAAATTACCAATTACCAGTGATGTATTTACTGCATGTGGCAATTGCAAATGACTTGTACATACAATTGTATGATGTGCCAGGCCGGGTATATTTGACATATTTACCCTTATACATATATTCAAATAATCAACCCCTATTTATGATCACCGGTACATTAATTAATTAGCCTCAAGATTTTACTCTTACATACATGTATCGTTAATTTGTAGACGTAACATCTTTGAAACCCAGAGCTAGGAAATAATACTTGGAAAATGAATTACAAATGTAAATTAACTTTTATTCACTAGACTTATCGTATACTCGTACATACTAAGATTCAACGCCTTTAGAAACCCTGACGTGCACCTGGGCACACGACACACCTGTTGTGTATATCTTGTATATTCTGTGTTAGTTCCAGGGGTTTTCTTAAGTTGGACAAACAATTGACTTTAATTAGATATACACAAACATGCACCTGGGCACACGACACAACTGCTGTGTATATCTTGTATATTCTGTGTTAGTTCCAGGGGTTCTCTTAAGTTGGACAAACAATAGACTCTAATTAGATATACACAAACGAACAAAACTATGTCTAGACAAACAAAGCAGTAATATCCTGCCCGATATAACAAAGGCAGTTGAGAGTCTTTTCATCTTTAACATGTATCTAGCAGATCTAGAGTTAGAAATAATGAAAATTGAAAAAAAAAATACAAACCTTAAACCGATTAACAAATTAAATCATGCATTTTTGGTTCATTATCTTTATTTTGTTTAATAACTGGATGAACTTAGAGAGAGAGAGAGAGAGAGAGAGAGAGAGAGAGAGAGAGAGAGAGAGAGAGAGAGAGAGAGAGAGAGAGAGAGAGAGATTTTTTCACCGATTAATTTATAATAGGAAACAAACATACTTTATTTAGTTTTATGCACATATTAAGATACAGAGACTGCGCTCATACCTACAATAATTTTGAAACCCCCAAAAAATTATAAAGAATTTTATAACGGCAATCTGTGTCCATCAGAGCGGTGCTGATGATAGCGATCTGTGTTTAATGGAGCGACGATTAAAACCGTCTGGAACACCCCCCCCCCCTTCCTTGGAAATTATATTATCACTCGGATGACCCCCTCCCATCTCTATAAAAGAGCTTTTGCATTTAAGATATGTTTTTATTGTTCAGCTTGATCAATATTGACTTAAATGCCACTTAAAGACAGTGTAAAGGCAGTGTAAAGAGAGCGTAAATGCCACTTAAAGATGCTTAAAGGTGGCTTAAAGGTAGCTTAAAGAAGTTTGGACATTAAGGACCTATAAGCACTTGCTTAAAGGTGACTTAAAGGCGGCTTAAAGGTTGTATAGCCTTTAAGCTCCTTTAAGTCACCTTTAAGCCACCTTTAAGGACTTGCTTAAAGATGGTTTTTCGCCCTGTGAACAATTATTGAAATTAAGTCTAATTAGAAATAAATTCATGTGAAAATTAGCGAAAAAAATATTTGCAATGGTTCATAAAGATTTCGAAGGTGTTTATGACTTATTAAATCATAATGCAGCCTACAAACATCTAAACATTTTTTCCCTACCTGGAAACATGTTGAACACAAATCTCTTTCGTTTTAAACACACAGCACATGGGACATCTTGATCATGAACACCCCTCAGGCCACCAGAAGAAGTGCGAGTTTCGTACTCTGCACCATGTACGTAAGCTCTCTCATTTTCTATCCCATCCCTGTACCTTAACCATTGCGGATTTCGAGGCAAATAAAGAGGTTCTACTGCTGCTCCTCTGTTGTTGAAGTCGGATCCGCCAACACAACCTGGAAAGAACATTATGGTTTAGGTTTTTTGATTTTTGTTTTCTCTACCCCGGAATATCAACAATAACTAACTTGTCAGAATTGAAACGATGTTTCTTTAGTTTCAACATCAAAGGACACTATACAGTAAAATTAAACACTAAACGATAACATTGTCCCAAATTCTGATGTATTCTTAAAAGAAAAAATGAAAACAATTCAGAAAGATTATTAAGGTAAAGTCCATACCCCACTAGAAAAGTAAAACGCGTACAGATTTTTTTTCATATTTTTCAAACATGTATATAAGGATATGCCCCTATCAAATTTTACCCCGTTGGCTGGTCCATCGGTATTATTAGAGCTGGGACCGTTGCTAAAAATAGAACTGATTGCGGAAAACGGCGCTTTTTTCATACATAAAGAATATAAGCCTAGACCTGAAATTTGACTTTCACAAAATAAATGTTTTAATTACATCCTATTTAAAAAGATAAAATTATTATTTCAAAACAAAAGATTTTATGTAACACTTGCTTATTTATTAAAAAATAGAGAAATATGCTTACAAATGAGATAAATTGAAACAAATGTTCAAAGCTCATTTAAGTTCTAGTAGATTTATTTACGTACATAATTCTCTGAAATATAGATATCATTTAAACCGTAACGTTCTTAATCAATGGGAAATAAAACTTCCTAAAGGACCGGCCTTATCAAGATCACAATGGGCGTATTTTTGGTAAAAATCATCAAAATATATATTTTGCAAAAAGATCCGTAAAAATAAAATTGTGCATAGGTTTATTATTTCATCACTCTAAAAAATATGTTTAGATTATTGTTAAATAGAAAACATAATCTAAACAAAGTGTTGATTAATCTGTACTATTTTATTTAAATTGCGAAAGTTGGTTTCTTTTGATCCTGGTAAGTATTATGGATCAAGATCGGTATTTAGAAATTGCAGTCACACGCGTGGATACTGCTAACTACCTGATATGCTTTCAAGACAAAACCTCTATTCAACCATTTTTTTTACTGGTTTAAAGACTGTTTTTAAAGTGAAATAACTTTTCTTCAGCGTATGATTTTTAATTCTAAAAACATTATTTGTGGAAAATATATCTCTGCTCGTAGCTAAGCGAACAGGATAAAGATGATATAGGTCAAACTATATCCCCTTGTGTATTCATCTCCCTTATGCACTGGAATAGATCTCGGTCAGGATTTCATTTTGGATGTTCATGGACAAATTCAGGGATTAATGTTCAAAGATTTGGATTTAATTCAACCTTAAAATTCATTGATGTTAATGCAGGACAAAAGCAAGCGGTCTATATTTCAAAACGAGTATGCAATCGGCAAAACCCAGACATGTTTTCATTTCGCTGATTATTAGGCCTAATAAAATTGCAGATGTCAAGATATTTAATAGATTTGTTTTGAATCAATTTCTAGGTCAGCTTGATTTCTTTATTTTGAAATACACGTTTTGATTTTAGCACTAAATTAGATCGGGCACGGACAAGACGTAATAACGCGTGAATTACGTCAGACGTTGTTTTGTGACGTATGGATAATTACCTTAAATAATGCATAAAAGATTCTCAGCAAATGACATAAGTGAATTTAGTGTATAATTTAAAGTTTACCTGAATGAACTAGTTCGGCATCACCACTGCATGATTTACTTCCCCATCGTGTGTATACTACACTTCTTTGTCAGCTTTGTCCGCTTTCATTGACTATATATCACGTTCAAAGGTATAAAATGTTAACAACCAAAAGAAAAGTATAATGAAACGACATTATGTTTATTATGAAAATTGGATGCATTGCTTTAAATGTAATGTTTTTTTAATTGAAAAAGTAATTACTATGTCTAGCTAGGTTTGTATCTCATATAATTTGGCAAAAAGAACAAGAACAAAAAAAGAAAGAAAAAGATAAAGGAATATGTGCGGTATGGTCAAATATATGCCCCCGATTTCAACCAATTTTTATATAGTATCGTATAAAAATGAAATCTTCACAAATCATTGTAAAGAGGATGCATATAACTTTAATCTTGATTTTAGTCATCATTGCTTACTCGCTTTTTATCTATGACGTCACCTAAATGACCTAATTCCCGCAAATTTGCAAACAAATGAAGATATTCTCATTTTTGCTCTATATTTTGCATTCGGTAGTATAGAGCGCAGGTCTGCTCAAGTGCAATTTTAACATATGTTTTTCTACAGATAGTTATACATATTATACTAAAAATAGTACTTGAGCAAGCCTGCGCTCGATGTTTCCCAGTCAAAAAACCATCGGAAAACACCCATATTTTGCAACAAAACATCAATTTATCAAAATAATGCAATATCCATGACGTCATTTCTACGTTATGACGTCACTGTGGTGATAAACTATTACATCTTTATTTCCAATATGATTTTAACTATCTTTCATCTTATTTTAAAGCTCTTTCTAAAACTTTGATTTTGGGGGGCAAAAATTGCATAAAACTGCACTTAGTCCTTTGTGTTTGTATCCAAAATCTACCATGAAAAAAAAAATTATGGCAACTTTATAAGATATTTGAAATTTGAGGATTACCATGTATTTGGTGATCCTGTGCTACGACAAACAACGCCAATAAGAAAACAAAACCTGTCATCTGTTATAAAAAAAATTACACGTTAATACAGACATCATACAGTCATTGTATATCTTAAATATTTTTTAACGAGAAAATCCCCCCCCCCCTTTTTTTTAAACAAATTGATGAAATTTGGTATCCCTTCTAACTTTTCTTTAGAATGTAGTGGACACTATTTATATAATGATAGTTTTTTCCTCAAACTTACAAATCCCCACAACTTAAAAAAAATTTTAGTTAATTAACAAAGTTGATATTTTTTTTTCAAAGTTTGCAGAGTTTATAATTAATTAATTCAAGTTCTCTACTTTAAAAAATAGTAATATTTGGATACTTGTTTCCATACTAATGAAAGGAATTTACAATGAATATCATATACATGTGAGTTATGGTCATGATTACGAATAGACACAACTTTAAAATGTAGTCTACGTATCCTGAAAATTTCATGATTATATCTCTGATAGTCTCTGAGTTTAAGCGTGCACAAACTTGGTCGTATAAAAATTACAAAATCAGCCGTAAATCAGGACCGGAAGTGACGACAACAAAAATATCAAAAACATATAAAATTCAAGCACTGTCCCATTATCTGTGAAAAAATGGTCAAAATTGTCAAATAGTTTTTGAAAAATCGCATGCACAAACTTGGGAAAAAAATAAGAAAAACAAGTAACGAGTATGTCTTCCGTACCATTTTTTTTTAATGATACCATGAAATATCGATACAATTTAAAAATTAACACCCCCCCCCCCTATTTTAAGATAATGAATAAAAATCCCTAATTACGTCAAACATTAGTCTGACGATGACTTTTTCAAACAGATATTGTAGGGATCAACAACTTTGATTCTATAATGCATAACAAAATATTTATCGTTTTCAAGTTATTCGTAATAGACTTTACGAGTCTCTTGATCCCTAAATAAAGGGGCCATCCCCCTTGTCTTGATTTTGGTGGATAGAACTTTTGATTCTTTACATCTTTTGTTCCATATGTCTTAACAAAAAAATTAACCGATAAAAAGATACTGATCAAAACGTATGAAAATTTTGATTCAAAATCTGTACCCCATTTTTGTGCCTAAGCAAGCTCCAAAGAAAAGCGCCACTGGTGCAAAACAACTATACAGTGCACAACTCCAAACCATGGTCTACCTATCCTGAAAATTTCAAAGTCATCTCTAATAGTTTCCGAGATCAGCTCTGCACAAAATTGGTCGTAAAAATTACAAAATCTTTCGTAAATCCGGACCGGAAGTGACGACGATAAAAGATTCAAAAACATTTCAAATTCAGATAATGTCCCATTATCTGTGAAAAAATCGTCGAGATCGGTTGAGTAGTTTTCGAGAAATCGCTTGCACAAAATTTAAAAAAAAATAATAATAAAAAACAGTACGAAAACAATAAGGTCTTCCGTTGGACGATTGAATATTTTATGATTGTATCTAATGGGTGTTTCTTTTTCTTCAAGACCTTTATATGAAGAGCATATTGTCCAAAAGATAAGAACACATGAACCTATGCGACGGCAATAAATTATAAATGCAATTAATTAAAAGGTTTTGAAAATTCTGCAGATGTCCTACCTGCTATGAGCAGACTACAAAGAACGACACATTTGATTAGAAGTTTAATGTTTTCTCGTTACAGTTTCCCCTAGTCTGTCAGATCAACAATTAATCTGCGCGGCTCCTGGGCTGTATATATCCCCCCTTCCCACATTAAAAAAATAATGAAATGAATCAATGGTGTGCGATAGTTATCGTTTTGTATTTAACTTAACGCCGGTTTAAAAATTAAATATTTTTCAATTTTAATAAAAAAAAATTGATAATGTCTGTATCATTTTCAAAATAAAGTTATATTAATTTAGATTTAACCACCGTTTTGTTAACCTATGCCTTCAACATGTATATTATTAACTACAGTCCCATAGTTGTTTTTTTTTGGATTTTTTGTTTGTTTGTTTTTTTTGCTGATTTCTTGATAGACTTACCTTTATTTGTTTAGTTACCGGTATTTCCTGTTATTTTCTTCAATCCATTTCCCTTCCCACTGTCACACGGAGACTGGATGATATTGCGTAGTTATTCTGTCACCAGAGAACAACTCTCGGCAGAATTGTGAACACATGCTCAGCTTAATCAACAAATTTATCAAAATTAGACATGAAATATGGCTGTTAATAGTACTTATCCCCTTTATCTGCATAACACGTAATTTTGTTGCTATTTGTGATTATAACACCTGACAAACGTTTTAGAATTTTGCAATGCTAGATCCTGTTTGTTATGAAAAAATTAATGAGTGTGTGTTGTTGTCTAATTTTCTACCTTAAGGCCATTCAGTAATCAACATTTATAACTGCCTACACAACTCCCTGTCTGTTTGTCTGTCTGTTTGTCTGTCTGTCTGTCTCTCTCTCTCTCTTTCTCTCTCTCTCTTTCTCTATACGAGTAACGAGTAGGTCTTCCGTTCAATTTTTAAACGATTCTATTAAAATATCAATGCAATTTCAAAATTCCTCCTCAACTACATCCTTTCAGATAATGTATACGATTGTCAAGATCATTTAAAATGCATAACAAAGAGTTTTGCTTTTCACATACAGTACATTAAAGATTTAAGATTTTAGTCCCCTAAAACCCCTAATTACGTCATCAATGGGTTTGGAAATGAGTTTTACAAACTGATATTGTTACGATCAACAACCTTGTTTCTATAATGCATTAAACAAATTTCGATCGTTTTAATGTATGTGTAATAGACTTTACGAGTGTCTTGGCCTTTAAAGGGCCAGCCCTTTTTTCTTGAGTTCATTGAAAGGTCTCACAAATAAAAACATTGTTTGTTCTTACACTTATCTAGAATTGTTGTTATTTTTTAAATACAAATGATATAATGTTTTAGGGGCCAGCCCTCTGGATCCTTAATGGGCACATAAATTGGTGTTGTGATTAATGGAATCTATTAGAATCATCAGTACAGAAATCTTCTTTTCTTCAATGCTTAACAAAATATGTCTCCTTCTCTTGATATATTGTGTCAAAGTTTTAGTACTTTGGCCCCTAACAATCACTAATCACGTAATAAATGGGCGTGGCAATTAATTTGTTCTGGTATATATTGTTACGATCAACAACTTTGCTTCTATAAGCATTACAAAATCTTTATCGTTTTAAAGTTATCTGTAATGGAGTTTACGAGAGTCTTGGCCCCTAATTTTAAGGGCGGGGGGGGGGGGGGGTTAGTCCCTTTTTCTTGAGTACATTTGAAAGGGCTCAGAAATGATAACATTTTTTTGTTCTTACACCTATCTTAACTTGTTGATCATTTTTGAGATATAAATGATTGAATATCTTAGGGGTCAGTCTCTAGATCCTTAATGGACACAGACAGTATTGTTTTGAATAATTGAATCGATTAGAATCATCAATGCAAATATTTCTCTTCTACAATGCTTAACAAAATATGTCTCCTTCTCTAGATATATTGCGTCCAAGTTTATGTACTTTAGTCCCTAAAAATCCCTAATTACGTAATAAATGGGCGTGGCAATTATTTTACATGATAAATATTGTAACGATCAACAACTTTGCTTTTTTAATGCATTACAAAATCTTTATCGTTTTTAAGTTATTTATAAAAGAGTTTACGAGTGTCTTGGTCCCTAATTAAAGGGGCAAGCCCCTATTTCTTGATTTTGTTGGAAAGAACTTTTATAATATATGTCTTTACGAAATATCAACTCATAAAAAGATACAGATCAAAACGTATGAAAATTTTGATTTGAAATTCGTACACGTGTACCCAATTTTCGAGCCTAGGCGAGCTCAAAGAAATGGCACCACTAGCACCAAAAAACTACAATCTGCACACCTTCGAACTATAGTCTACCTATCCTGAAAATTTCATATTCATATCTCTTATAGTCTTTGAGTTTATTTCTGCACAAAATTGGTCGTAAAAACTTACAAAATTGGCCCTAAATCGGAACCGGAAGTGACGATTTCAAAATTTCCAAAAACGTCTAGAATTATGACCTCTGGCATTCATCTGTGAAAAATGGTCGAAATCGTCCGAAAGGTTTTCGAGATATCGCGTGCAAAAAATTTGTAGAAAAAAATATTTAAAACTAGATACGATCTCGTTACGAGTAACGAGTAGGTCTTCCGTTCAATTTCTAAACGATACGATTAAAATATCAATGAAATTTCAGAATTCCTCCTCAACCACTCTCTTTTTCAGATAATGCATACGATTGACACTATCCCTTGAAATGCTTAACAAAGAGTTTTGCTTTTTTACATACAGCACATTAAAGGTTTACGATTTTAGTCCCCTAAAATCCCTGATTACGTCATCAATGGGTTTGGAAATGAGTTTTACAAATTGATATTGTTACGACCAACCATTTTGTTTCTATAATGCATTTCAAAATCTTGATCGTTTTTTAAGGTATGTGGAATAGACTTTACTAGTGTCTTGGCCCTTAATTTAAGGGGGCAGCCCTTTTTTCTTTGAGTTCATTCGAAAGGTCTCATGAATAGTAACATTTTTTGCTCTTACAACCATCTAGAATTGTTCTTCATTTTTGATATACAAATGATTGAATATTTTAGGGGCCAGCCCTCTAAATCCTTAACAGGGAAAGACATTGGTGCGTTGTTTAATGGAATCGATTAAAATCATAAATGGAAACATTTTCTTTTCTACAATGCTTAACAAAATATGTCTCCTTTTCTAGATATATTGCGTCAAAGTTTAAGTTCTTTGGCCCTTTCAAATTCCTTATTACGCAATAAATGAGCGTGGCATTAAGTTGTTCTGATAGATATTGTTACGATCAACAACTTTGCTTCTATAATGCATTATAAAATCTTGATCGTTTTTAAGTTATTTGTAATAGAGTTTACGAGTGTCTTGGCCCCTAATTAAAGGCGCCACACCCTTTTTCTTGATTTTTCTGAAAAGTTCTGAAAAATGCAAACATTTTTGTTTTTACACCAATCAAATAGTTGTTCATTTTTGTGATACAAATTTTTGAATATTTTAGGGGCCAGCCCTCTCGATCCCTAATGGGGACAGACATTGGAGTTTTGATAAGTGGAATCGATTCAAATCATTAATGCTAATATTTTCTCTTCTATGATAACTAACAAAATATGTCTACTTCTCTAGATATATAGCGTCAAAGTTTAAGTACTTTGGCCCTTTAAAATCCATTATTACGTAATAAAGGGGCGTTGCAATCATTTTACCTGATAGATATTGGCAATATCAACAGGTTTGCTTCTGTAATGCTTTACAAAATTTTGATCTTTTTTAAGTTGTTTCTAATAGAGTTTATGGGTGTCTTGGCCCCTAAAGAAGGGGGCCCGCATTTTTTTCTTGATTTTGTTGCAAAGAACTTTTGATCAAAACGTTTTTGAATGAAATATCGTACCCAATTTTCGTGACCAGGCAAGCTCCAAGAAATGGCGGAACAGGCGTTAAACAACTACATGCTGCATAACTTCAAACAATAGTCTACATATCCTGAAAACTTCATATTCATATCTCTAATGGTTTCCGAGTTAATAGCTGCAAAAATTGGGTCGACAAAAATTACAAAATGTCCGATAATTCAGTACCAGAAGTTATTACAAAAAAAATAATTAAAATCGATCAGGTTAAGAACACCCCCAAACATCTGTAAAAAAAAGGTGGAAATCGGTCGAATAGATTTCAAGAAATCTCGTGCACAAAATTTAGAAAGAAAAATAAGAAGAAACTAGACACGATCTCGTTGCGAGCAACGAGGAGGTCTTCCGTCCGATTTTTAGAATAAGGAATGGCCTTATTCTTGATCTTCGTCAACGAAACTTATCCGGAAAGGAGGCGGAATCTATGAGTGTAATGGGTGAAAGACTATCTATCCCATTGGTGTCCCTTATTTGAGGGATCAGCCCCTTTTCATTCAGTTTAGTTAAAAGGTATTTTTGTGTACCGCTAATAAGTTTTCAGAAATTGGTTACCGTTTTTGAGATATCTGGGAAAACTCGTTTTCATATCCAGTCCTAAAACTCCTTTTAGGGTCCAGATAACAAACAATATATGGTTGTACATTGTTAAGCACATTATTTTGAGCATCTTTTGTTAAATACTGCTTTCCAGAATTTTCCCCTATTTCGAGATATTGAAGATCAAAGTGTTGGACTTCTGGCCTTTTAAAATCCCTAATTACATAACATAGGAGAAAATGATAACCATGTATCGGTAAATAACCTAAGAATGAACATAATTGGCTCTATAACGAATCACACAAAATATTTCACAGTAAAAAGTTATCATTAAAAGACTTTAGAGCCCCCTCAGCCCCTTATTTGAAGGGCCAGCCCCTTTTTGTTGATTTCATAAGAATGTTCTTGTCAATTCAAACACATTTTGTTTTAACAAGTTTTTTACAAATTGTGTACCGTTCTCGAGATATCTTGAGAGGGTCGTTTTAGGGGCCGATCCTGTAACTCCTTTAAGGGACCGCATAACAAAGAAATTATGGTTGCAGATTGTTAAGCTTACGATTTTGAGCATCTTTTGTTCAATATTGCTTTTCAAAATTTTCCTCTATATTGAAATATTGAGCATCAAAGTTTTCGACTTCCGGCCCCTTAAAATCCCTAATTACGTAACATAGGAGTAAATGATTGCCATGTATAGGTAAATAACGTTAGAATGAACATAAATGCCTCTATAACGTATCACAAAATATTTCACGGTAAAAAGTTATCATTAAAAGATTTTAATGCCCCCTCAGCCCCTTATTTGAAGGGCCGGCCCCTTTTTCATGATTTCAAATGAAAGCTCTAATCAATTTAAACACTTTTTTTCAACAAGTGTTTACAAATTTTGTACCGTTCTCGAGGTATCTTGAGAGGGTCGTTTTAGGGGCCGACCCTGTAACTCCTTTTAGGGACTGCATAACAAAGAAATTATGGTTGCAGATTGTTAAGCTCAATATTTTGAGCATCTTTTGTTCAATATTGCTTTTCAAAATTTTCCTCCATTTTGAGATATTGAGCATCAAAGTTTTCGACTTCCGGCCCCTTAAAATCCCTAATTACGTAACATAGGAGTAAATAATTGCCAAGTATAGGTGAATACCGTTAGAATGAACAATATTGCTTCTATAATGTATCACAAAATATCTCACAGTAAAAAGTTATCATCAAATGATTTAAGAGCCCCCTCAGCCCCTTATTTGAAGGGCCAGTCCCTTTTTCATGATTTCAAATGAAAGCTCTTGTCAATTCAAACACATTTTGTTCAACAAGTAATTACAAATTTTGTACAGTTCTCGAGATATCTTGAGAGGGTCGTTTTAGGGGCCGACCCTGTAACTCCCTTTAAGGACCGCATAACAAAAAAATTATGGTTGACTATTGTTAAACTCAATATTTTGAGCATCTTTTGTTCAATATTGCTTTTCAAAATTTTCCTTCATTTTGAGATATTGAGCATCAAAGTTTTGGAATTTCTGGCCCCTTAAAATCCCTTATTAAGTAACAAAGGAGTAAATGATTGCCATGTATAGGTAAATAACGTTAAAATGAACATAATTGCTTCAATAACGTATCACAAAATATTTCACAGTAAAAGGTTATCATTAAAAGACTTTAAAGCCCCCTCAGCCCCTTATTCGAAGGACCAGCCCCTTTTTCTTGATGTCACATGAAAGCTCTTGACTTTATAAAGATTTTTTGTTCTACATGTTATAACAAAATACTATCGAGGAAAGAAATATTGAAAGAAAACCACGAAAAATCACGACGCTTTTTTAACTGTAATTTTCGAGCTCGGGCGAGCTTCGGCGCTTTTGGTCACAGGAAAATATATATACCACATGTCAGATCTACAACCTTTTGTCTACAATCCCTGAAATTTTGAACTCAATATCTTAAATCGTTTAGGAGTTTACCCCTGGACAAGCCGACCCTCTGAAAATCGTTAAATTGTAAATTACTCAAAACCAGAAGTGACGTTATCATTAAAAAAATTCCCAATAAGCTTAAGATCATAATCTATCAGACCTTAAAGTTTCATGTAAATCGGTTGAGTAGTTTTAGAGAAATCGCGTACACAAAATTGGTTTGAAAAACAATAAAAATAATAATAACTAGACACGATCTCGTTGCGAGCAACGAGGAGGTCTTCCGTCCGATTTTTAGAATATGGAATGACCTTACTCTTGATCTTTGTCAACGAAACGTATCTTGAAAAGGAGGCGGGATCTAAAAGATCTAAGAGTAATGGGTGAAAGACTATCTATCCCTTTGGTGTCCCTTATTTGAGGGATCAGTTCCTTTTCATTCATTTTAGTTGCTAATAAGTGTTTAAAAATTGGTTACCGTTTTTTGAGATATCCGGCAAAAATCGTTTTGATATTCGGTCCTAAAACTCCTTTTAGGGTCCAGGTAACAAACAATATATGGTCGCACATTATTTTGAGCATCTTTTATTCAATATTGCTTTTCAAAATTTTCCTCCATTTTGAGATATTGAGCATCAACGTTTTGGACTTCTGGCCCCTTAAAATCCCTAATTATGTAACATAGTAGTAAATGATTGCCAAATATAGGTGAAAACCGTTAGAATGAACAAAATTGCTTCTATAATGTATCACAAAATATCTCACAGTAAAAAGTTATCATCAAAAGACTTTAGAGCCCCCTCAGCCCCTTATTTGAAAGGCCAGCCCCTTTTTCATGATTTCAAATGAAAGCTCTTGTCAATTCAAACACTTTTTGTTCAACAAGTAATTACAAATTTTGTACCGTTCTCGAGATATCTTGAGAGGGTCGTTTTAGGGGCCGACCCTGTAACCCCCTTTAAGGACCGCATAACAAAGAAATTATGGTTGATAATTGTTAAACTCAATATTTTGAGCATCTTTTGTTCAATATTGCTTTTCAAAATTTTCCTCCATTTTGAGATATTGAGCATCAAAGTTTTGGACTTCTGGCCCCTTAAAATCCCTAATTATGTAATATAGGAGTATATGATTGCCAAGTATAGGTGAAAACCGTTAGAATGAACAAAATTGCTTCTATAATGTATCACAAAATATCTCACAGTAAAAAATTATCATCAAAAGACTTTAGAGCCCCGTTAGCCCCTTATTTGAAAGGCCAGCCCCTTTTTCATGATTTCAAATGAAAGCTCTTGTCAATTCAAACACATTTTGTTCAACAAGTAATTACAAATTTTGTACCGTTCTCGAGATATCTTGAGAGGGTCGTTTTAGGGGCCAACCCTGTAACTCCCTTTAAGGACCGCATAACAAAGAAATTATGGTTGATTATTGTTAAACTCAATATTTCGAGCATCTTTTGTTCAATATTGCTTTTCAACATTTTCCTTCATTTTGAGATATTGAGCATCAACGTGTTGGACTGTTGGCCCCTTAAAATCCCTAATTATGTAACATAGGAGTACATGATTGCCAAGTAGAGGTATATACCGTTAGAATGAACTAAATTGCTTCTATAATGTATCAAAAAATATTTCACAGTAAAAAGTTATCATTAAAAGACTTTAGAGCCGTCTCAGCCCCTTATTTGAAGGGTCAGCCCCTTTTTCTTGATTCCAAATGAAAGCTCTTGACCTTATGAAGATTTTTTGTTCTACATGTTATAACAAAATACAATCGAGGAAAGAGATATTGAAAGAAAACCACGAAAAATCACGACGCTTTTTTAACTGTAATTTTCGAGCTCGGGCGAGCTTCGGCGCTTTTAGTCACAGAAAAATATATATACCACATGTCAGATCTACAACCTTTTGTCTACAATCCCTGAAATTTTGAACTCAATATCTTTAATCGTTTAGGAGTTTACCCCTGGACAAGTCAATCCTCTGAAAATCGTTAAATTGTAAATAACTCAAAACCGGAAGTGACGTCATCATTAAAAAAAAATTCCAATAAGGTTCAGATCATAATCTATCAGACCTTAAAGTTTTATGTAAATCGGTCGAGTAGTTTTAGAGAAATCGCGTACACAAAATTGGTTGGAAAAAAAATAAAAATAATAATAATAATAGGGAAAAAGAAACCGAACGAAAACAATAAGGTCTTCCGTTGGAAACGGAAGACCTTAATAATAGGGAAAAAGAAACCGAACGAAAACAATAAGGTCTTCCGTTGGAAACGGAAGACCTTAAAAACAGTACGAAAACAATAAGGTCTTCCGTTGGAAACGGAGAACCTTAACTAGATACGATCTCGTTACGAGTAACGAGTAGGTCTTCCGTTCAATTTTAAACTATAAATGTACTATTAAAATATCAATGAAATTTCAAAATTCCCTCTCAAACACTACCTTTCAGATAATGTATACGATCATCAATATCTTTTAAAGTGCTAAACAAAGTGTTTTGCTTTTTCACATATTGCACAATAAAGATTTAAGAGTTACGTCCCCTAAAATCCCTAATTACGTCATCAGTGGATGTGGCAATGAGTTTTACAAACTGATATTGTTACGATCAACAACTTTGTTTCTGTAATGCATTACAAAATCTTTATCGTTTTTAATGTATGTGAAAAAGACTTTACGAGTGTCTTGGTCCCTAATATGAGGGACCAGCCCCTGTTCTTGAGTTTATTCAAAAGGTCTCACAAACACTAACAATTTTTGTACTAACACGTATTTAAGATTGTTGTTCATTTTTGAGATACAGATGATTGAATATTTTAGGGGCCAGTCATGTTGATCCTGTATGGGGACAGACATTGGTGTTTTGATTAATGGAATCGATTAAAATCATCAATGCAAGCATTTTCTCTTCTACAATGCATTACAAAATATGTCTCCTTCTCTAGATAAATTGCGTCAAAGTTTCAGCACGTTGGCCCCAAAAATCCCTAATTACGTAAAAAATGGGCGTGGCAATGATTTTATCTGATATATATTCTTAACTATCAACAACTTTGCTTCTATAATGCATTACGCAATCTTTACCTTTTTTAAGTTAAATATAGTAGAGTTTAGGTGTGTCTTGGCCCCTAAGTTAAGGGGGCCAGCCCCTTTTCATGAATTCAATCGAAAGGTCACACAAATTCTAACATTTTTTGTTCTTACACCTATTTAAAATTGTTGATCTTTTTTGAGATACAAATGGTTGAATATTTTAGGGTCCAGCCCTCTAGATCCTTAATGGGGACAGACATTGTTGTTTTGATTGATGGAATCGATTAGAATTATCAATGCAAACATTTTCTTAATACAAAGCTTAACAAAATATGTCTCCTTTTTTAGAGAGTTTAAGAACTTTGGCCCCTAAAAGTCCCTAATTACGTAATAAATGGGCGTGGCAATGATTTTTCCTGATATATATTGTTACGATCGACAACTTTGCTTCTATAATGCAAAATCTTTATCATTTTTAAAGTTATTTGTAATAGAGTTTACGAGTGTCTTGGCCCCTAAGTTAAGGGGACAGACCCATTTTTCTTGAATTCAATCAAAAAACTTCTGGTGCCAGGGTGCTGAGTTAACCCTATCATACAGGTTCCATACATTATCGTAAGGTCCCTATACAAGGCGCCTAGCGCCCAAACTAGGAGGTGTGCTATCTAGCTGAGACCGGCCCCTCGGGGGTACGGGTGTCCCCTGACGGAATCCGGTCTCAAAACACTACTGGCTCTAAAAACCCCTGTCCGTATGAAAATCCCCTGTCTTCCCCTGTCACCCCCTGTGTTTTCACTGTCATCCCCTGTACATCCCCTGTGTGCCACTGTACAGAGCCCCTGTATACCCTGTCATCCCCTGTGCGCCCCTGTACACAACCCCTGTGTGCCACTGTAAGCCCCTGCCACCCCCTGTATGCCCCTGTCATCCCCTGTAAGCCACTGTCTGCCCCTGTGCATGCCCCTGACATCCCCTGTACGGTCTTTAACTGCTCGCTAAGTAAATAAATAGCTTTTGATTAATTCGGATTTTTTAAAATTTATATATAGCATTCATGTATTAGACGGTGCTTGTTTTTCTTTGCATTTTATAGAGGGCAATATTATTACAAGCGTGAATAATTTTGACACAAATCAAGATATACTTGTATACCGATAAACTGCTTATTTTATTACATGCATTTAAACAAATGACCATGTTCTGTAATTTGTAAAAATAAAAAAAATAGAAAAAAAAGAAAGAAAAATAATTGGAGGAGTGCGTGAAATCTGCAATGTTCTGTGCCATGTAACCTGACTGAGATAAAGCGCATAATAACACAACATGATCAGCACGTGCAGATAACCACACACCGATCGAAATGATGAAATGATCACCTATATTTTGACTGTTTTGACCAGTGTAATGATGCATAGAATTAAACATCCTTTATGAAGTTCATGTTAATCGCTGATAATTGCTGTCAGTATTGGTTTTTTTTTTATAAATCATGAATGAGAGAGAGAGAGAGAGAGAGAGAGAGAGAGAGAGAGAGAGTTTATTTTTTTCGGAAAGGGGGATTAGACCGATCCATTGTAACTTTTAACTTCTTTCAGCTAGTGTGCATTTTCCAGTTTAGTTATTTATATGCATCATTGTATAGAATTGTCCACATGCATATATGATACCGTTAATGAAGGATTTAATGCATGACTGTATGCAAATGCCGGTAACGGGGTACCATTTAATTATACACACATGCATTATATTAAACAATGGTCCGGATGTCGGATCAGAACAATATCGGGCTTTTTTTTAAATTTTATTTCATTTGAAAAATGAAAAATATAAAAGAGCAATATACAGTTTTAAATCATATCACTGTGCCAAATTATGTTCTGAATTTAAAGCTCTTCAATCTATTCATGTGTGAAATTCTCAGAACTAAAAAATTGAAATTTTCAATTTATTGTTTCTTTACTTGACAGACTTAGAAAAATTTCATAAGGGGTGTTTAAACAACATATCGCATTATTGTGTAGCATTACCGAGCATCCAGACCTGAGGACGTGTGTGTATATACAAGTACACGTGTGTCTGTCACCTCATTGTTCCCAGTCCCGCTACCGTGCACTGCAAATTGTCAAGAAGGGCTGTATACAGTATATAGCTATTATATAATCACTGACCGACCATTCAGATCTGAGGAAGTGTGTGTATATATACGTGTACACGTGTGTCTACCATCTCTTTTCCCCTATCTTGCTACCGTGAACTGCAAATTGTCAAGAAGGGCTGTGTACAGTAGCTATTATATAATCACCGACCAGGTGAAATAATGTCAACATCATCTCATTTGAAAACTGTAGGTTCAATGAGCTAGTTGTTAATCATGTGTCATTAAGTTTTTTGATCAATTGATCTGGAGTAGTATAAAACATTGATGAATTAAAAATCAATTTGACACCTCTAAGTTAATCTAAATAATTTTAGAAAATTGGTTATGAAAGTTAATAAGGATTGCTTGTTTCCTTATTAAGAAATTAATTCCCGGTTAAACTATTAGTAACATTTAATTAAAAAAATCAATGCAATTTCTCTCTCTCTCTCTCTCTCTCTCTCTCTCTCTCTCTCTCTCTCTCTCTCTCTCTCTCTCTCTCTGTATAAACTCCATAGGCTTCATGTATAGAAAACACTAGTTCTACATTTATGTTGTGCATGTTCTGACCACGGTTGCGGAATGATAAAGAATAGGTAATAAATATCAGGATTGCATGTTAACTTATCAGGAAATTAATTCCCGGGTAAACTATATAATTAATAAATTTAATTCAAAGTCAATGCAATCCCCCCCCCTCTCTCTCTCTCTCTCTCATGACTAATCAGGGGTTTTTAAAAATATCTCAATATCTATAAAACCTCCTATATGTATAGAAACACACATTTACATTTTCTGACCTTTGCTGCAGATTTCTGTTCACTAGCAATTAATTAAATTATCTTTGATATCTTCCACTTTGCAGTAAAAAGAGATATGGCAATAAGATTTTGGAAATTAATGAAATTGATTATGAGATTAAAACATCAGTTTAAATTCAACCCATGAGTCCAATAAGCCGGTCAGAAACGTATTGAACAAACATAGTAAAATATTTTTAGACAAACTTATATAAGCTATTGAAGCTTTCTTTTGCTATTCACGGGAAATTATTAAAGGTATAACCAAGAACTTGGTTAGAAAAAAGAAGAAAGGTGTACTCTATCGTTACATAGCTGACTATAAATTCTATATTCTGACTGATTTATTGGTTTTGGTGCGCTCCTATATGTTTAGATATATACAAAACCATGCGCCGGGCTTGATCTTAGTGTCTAGTGTGTTGTTTATTACCAAGAATCATATGATTCATAGGCTTAAGATATCCATAAGTAAAGTGTACATATATCTGTAGACAATTTTAAAAACTTAATAATTCACTCTATGTTGTATTTAGTAGCGATGTTCCCGAGCTCCAAAGGACTACATGTCCCGAGGGCTTGCACACCTAATATAAAACATGATTCCCGCCCTCACCTGGGGTTTACCACCAATCTCAAATCTTTAAGTTGTTAGCATGATTTTTGAAGTATCAATAGATTATCAACTAAAACATGTGATTTCTAAAATTACGATAACAGTGTGTCTTGTGATTCGGCGCTGTTGAGTGCAAATATTGACTTATAGCTCAAAATATAACACATGTGATTTCAATAGTTGAATAAAGAAAATGATATTAAAAAAAACCCAGTCAAAACCCGTACAGGGGATGTCAGGGGCATGCACAGGGGTATACAGTGGCTTACAGGGGATGGCAGGGGCGTACAGGGGGTGACAGGGGCTTACAGTGGCACACAGGGGGATGTGTACAGGGGCGCACAGGGGATGACAGGGTATACAGGGGCTCTGTACAGTGGCACACAGGGGATGTACAGGGGATGACAGTGAAAACACAGGGGGTGACAGGGGAAGACAGGGGATTTTCATACGGACAGGGGTTTTTAGAGCCAGTAGTGAAAGGGGCCATATTGACACCGATTTCTGGCGCCAATTTGAAATGTGGGAGTCTGTATTTGATCCCTAAAATGCATAAACTACACACACACATAATGCTTGATGCACTTTGAAAAGGCCAATGCGAAAAATTCCACCTGGTTGACCAATTATCTCTCAATACGCCACACCAACGGAAAATATAGGTCACTACTGTGATCATTTCCTTGTGCCCATTGTTCAGAAACAGAATTTTTACATCAAAGACACGTCTGATTTTATACTAAAAATCGAATCTCTGATTTTACCTGAAAATGTCATCATGGTTACTTATGACGTGACCAGCATGTACACCAACATGGAATTTGATGAATTACATCATTCTTTCGAGAAAGCATATTTAGCAGACACTTCTAGTCTAGAATTACCTCGACCTTGCAATTCTGATCTATTCTTTTTTCTCAGATGCATACTTGAAATTTTTTTTTTTCGAGTTTAACGGAAAATATTACAAACAAATTATAGGCGCGGCGATAGGGGCACGCCCGTCACCAGAAATTACAGATATACGTATGAAAGACATCACTGAAGATGTAATATCTAAATTTCAACATGCCGACGAACTTATCTATCACGCCAGATATAGAGATGACGGCTTTATTCTATTACATGGAAGCCCGGATGAAATTAAAGAATGGTTTGACATAGGGAACTCTTGTCATAAATATCTGAGATTTACTAATGAATTATCTCACACCAGTGTCAATTTCTTAGACACGACCATATACAAAGAAACAATATTCTTAGATAGCCAGCGATTAGACATTCGCTCATATATCAAACCTACTAACAGCTTCCAATACCTGCACAGACAAGTGCTGATAGCTCATCAGTCTTCAAGGGCCTAATTAAAGGAGAATGTACCAAACATCTGAGAAATACTAGCGATTAAGCTGTATTACTAAATATTTTCAAAGATTTCAAATCTCATCTCGAAAAAAGAGGTTACAAACAATCAGAAATTGAACCTATTATGCAAGAAACTCTTTCTGCAAATAGATTGGATCTTCTCAATGAACAAAGGAAAAAAACCACTAAAAAGGATGTACCGAACGTTTTGGTGACCAAATTTAACAAGTGTATTAAAGGGTCAAGAAACGACTTACGAAATACTGGGATCTAATCATTAGATCCAAATTAAAACCAAATGAAGTTCAAAAAGATTAATTAGTTTATGCTTAAGGTGAACTCCTGACGAGGCGGGCCTTATTTCAATTCAAAAATGACATGTGCTATTAATACCGCCGAAACACTTTTAGCTATGACATATAAGCAATTGACCAAATGCTTCATTTAGAGTGTCGGGTTCTTATAAGTTTATGACATGTCTGGATGTTAGGATGCCGTCGGGTTTTTTTCCGCAAAATTAAGAAATTCGAGAGTTTTGATAGGTGGTACCAATTCTCGAATATAAACTTTCCTACCATGTTTTATGCACATTCTTTATTTTCGCACTTGCCGTTTACATTTTAAAATGACATATTCAGACAATTGATGTAGTTTTCATTCGTTTTTTTTTATTTAATAATTTGATTTATGTTTCATTCCTTTTTTGTAAATTTGGCAATGGATAATGCAGAAAATATACATACATGATGCACACGTAGTACAGAGGTATATTTGTATAAGAAATGTCTAGCATTGCAAACATTTCACCCTCCCCCCCCCCCCCCCCCACCCCAAACTTCCACGCAAAATATCTGTGAGCGGGATATTTTGAAATTTAAAACTCACTTATTATTATTAACTTTTATTTTACTCTTTTTGTATTCATTTTTTTGGTGAGTTAAAGGTGTTAGCTTAGGTAGTTAAATCACAAAAGTATTTTCAGTATTGTTAAAATGTTGATACGAAAATATGATGAAAGCTCCAACTATGTTTTAGAGTAGTCAAAAGTCCCTGTTTTTCTATAGATATTAGATAATGTGTTAATCATACATGTACAACCGATGCAAACACTGACTCCAGATTAAATATATTTCATTTCGTAGGTTACATACACCTACTCCTTTTTAACTTAACTTCAAAGTTATAAGAAATCTCGTTCATTATCCTAAATACACATGTAAGTGTACTTGGGTAGTTTATGATGAGTCCACCATACGTCTGACACATACATCTTTATCTTGGATCTGATAACTTTGGTGAAACATTTACAAATAAACGTGCACGCACTTATGGTTTTCTGTACCCTTTCACTTAAATAAATTTAAAAAAAAATCAGGAAACAAATTGTGTAAAAAAAAAAATAGACTTGGGATTCATGAATTGCTCCACAATTTACCTTGACACAAATCTTAATATGAAAGTAATAAATATATTAATATTATTCCGAGCCTCTTCGTTTTTTTGTTTTTGTATTTGTTTTTTTCGCTTGAAATATTAAAATTTCGTTATATTTAGTATCTGTGGTATGGTTGTTCGATGCTTGTTTAATATTGTCCGATCCATGGTTAAATAGCTCAATGCTGCATTCATTCGCTATATTTTCTATTTTTAAACAAATTCACAGATTTTTTTTCCAATGATATCGAAAACCAGAACTTTTAATTAAAACAAAAATTAAACTCGGGCCATAATTGACGCATGATAAAAAGAAAAAATTCAAAGGGTGTTCGAATCATGGTTAAATCATCGTAGATATCGATAACAAAATAGTCCTGTTGAGTTAATATTTTTTAATGAAGTATCCTATATGCCTCATCAAATGTATCATTCAAATAAAACATGTCAGCAAGTTTTGCTGTGTGATTTTGTCACTTAACAGGATTAATATACCTGAATACTTTACGGTTCTCTCTCTCTCTCTCTCTCTCTCTCTCTCTCTCTCTCACGCAAGCACGATTGACAAGGTTCTATATTTTTATCTATCTAAAGAATATCTATCTATCTATCTATCTATCTTTCTTTCTACTGTTTGTCATATGTCTGCGCATGTACATATGCTTGTTGTCAAGGACGTAAGTCTTGCCTTAACGTAGTCCGATACTAGTGTTTACGGCCAGGCGTACGTCTCTTAGTGAAATGCAGTTTACGCCGGACTAAATTTTGGCGTACGCCTGAAGGCCTAACTTAAGTTTGGTCGTATCTTACGCCTTTTAGTGAAACGGGCCCCATATCACTACGTGGGAAATAATCTTTGGTAAAGACTCATTTGTTGCATTGCCATTGATTTACAAAAATTCATTTCTTTAGTATACGTTTGAATTTTACGTTGAGATACCCACTTATTCAAAATTACAAGATCTTTCTTTGATGAGATAACAGTTTCGGAATTTAAACTACCGGTCAACACTAAATAATTGCGACTTGAACAAACCAAAACTTAAAGCTTAATATAAGTGACTATTTAATTCAGAAAGATCATTGACTGGTTTATTGAAATTGACAGCGATGTTTGCACCCTTTTTACAGAAGGGTTGAAATACGTCTTTATAAAATGCATATATTTTGTCTTTTAATATTATCAAAGTACTGTGGTGCTGACGGGAGTTGATTTTATTGATTATCATTTATTTTAAACATTTGCGATATGTGATTTAGCATGGCAAGTAGTATCATTAATCGAACTATTTCTCAGAAATTGTATGGATCCAGGCAAGATTGAACTCTAGTTTTGTTCAACCAAACGCTCGCCTGTCTCCGTTTATCTCCGACAAGCAAGTGAGACTCTCTGTTTTGTCGGATATTAACGGAGACAGCCGAGCGTCTGCTTGATAAAGACTAGTACATTGAGGTTTAGCGTATGAATACATGCATACGACTTCAAAAAATATCTAAACTGTTTGTACCATTTAAAATCTTACAATTTCAATGGTATTAATAAATAAGTTTTCTTGAAAAACAATGCTTCAGAATACATTGCATCGAATTTTATCGATTATTTTCAGGAACTAAGTGTTGTCAGCGGTATTGATTTGTGCTTAGGTCCAAGCACTGTTTCACTTTCGGTTTGCCCGAGTAAGTGCATAGGAGAGTTGATTAAAATCAACTCCCAAACATTAATGAAGAAAAAACACTCTATTCTGTTCGTTGCGGGTCTTATTGTTAAAGAAAAATCCTTTGATTACAGTACATAATTTATACACAAAATCATACAAACTTTGTTTACAAAACAAAGAACTATAAACTTTAAACCTCGTTTTTCACTTATTTTCTAATTTTTACCAAGCATTCAAACAGTCAAACTTATCCTTTCTAGATATACGACTTGAAGAAACACAATTTTGAAAATTTTAGCTAAAATCATGGCTACATCCCATGAACGACAAATTGCAATCTATAACAATATTGTATTACAATGTTTTGATTTTGTTTGCATTTTGGAGTAAAGAATATTTTTATTTCCAAAGACGTACAGTTTCTTGAAAAAGTTAAAAGGATGTTATTTGTTTCTGACTCCAAACGTTTTTTTGTTGAAGTTTTATCTTTGTTTTATTTTTTAGAACAGACAGCACACAGAAGTTCTCTTCCTAACACATATGGAGGACATTTCATGGAGCCACATGTAGCTTCCACTAGGTAAAACAGTTTACCATCTTTATTTTTAGATCCACCGTGGAGAGTTTTAAGGACGACTGTCAACACAGGTGTAGGTTGTTCCAGCTGGATGATCATAATAACCCGCCATTAGGTAACCATGGTATTTCAGTGTCCATCCTTTGTAACATGTTTTCCACGCTAAAACACCAATTAAGCTTTTGTTCAATTGCAAAGACGTACAGTTGCTTTTAAAGAATCTAAATCAGGAATGAAATCCATAAAGTTTATTGGCTTCTTTGCAAGTGTCATTAGAACTCTGAAACTTTTAAAACAATCAGTCTGTAAGTTACTGAACAGCAGAAAAACTGACATACACAGGCCGGACACCAATTAAGATCTCTAGAGGTTGAAATTCGGCGCATGTAAAAAAAACGAGATACTTCGCAGTGTGTTCTATTTCGTGTGATGACAAGATAGTTCTATTGAATAAGCTATGGGTGTCAGAATAGCTTTCTATTACGCCAACATTTTAGTTGAAAGATAAAATTTAACCTGATCCTCAGTGTTCCCTACACACCTTTGAGATAGTTGCGTTTCATAGACGATTTTAAGATGAAATCGGTCGAAAACCGAGACATCATAATGATATCAAAACTTAACTTTGCAAAGTCTTTCCATAATTCAATCAAATTCAGGTTTGATGTATCTAGTTCAAGATCGCATTAACTGAAGGAACAGTTCTTTTTACACACTTAAATTTTGATATTGCTAACAAATCTTTATAAACCCATTTCTTCAATTCATACTTGCCTGGAAACATCTGAACAATGGACCTTTGGCGAACCAAACAAACGGTGCATGGGATATCGTGATCATGTAATGTTTTAATGCTGCACTTAAACGTATTAGTCTGATACTCTGCACCATAAACGTAAGCTTTGGCTCTATCGTACTCATCATTGTAAATCTCCCATTCTGGATTCCTCGGTAAGCAAAGAGGTTCTACAGTGGCTCCTTTATGACCATAATATGAGCCTCCCGTAAAACCTGGGTGTATGAACACTTTCAAATAATTCTTTTTTTAACTTTACACCCTCAATATTTATGGTCAGAGCTAATGCTAAATTTAGCTATGGATATTTTTGAATGTGTGCGTATACACATTTACCACAGCCCCATATTTAGCACATTTCATCAATATTTTTGTTTAATCTTATGTTAATGGAATGCAATGGCTCAGGGTTTGCTTGAACTAGAAAAGTCGATCTATGTTTTAAGTGACTGATAAATTCAAACAAGAAAGCATGTGCTAAATATCTAACTATGTATGTAGAACGCTAGAACGCTGCAATTTAATCACTCCATTTGCAAATGACTACTGTTTAATGTTTAAATGCACATTTAGAAATACAAAACGCCTATATCATCAAACAATTCTTACTTTTTCACAAATTGTGATTCGAAATACCTGGATTTAATGACGCGATAAACATTAAACCTGGGGTGAAATATGAACCCGTGTCAAAGTTGTTACATTGAAAAAGAACTGTTTTCTCTCAGTATATAATCTGCTTTCTGTTGACACCAATAATCGATTATAAACTTGTCATTTACATATTGTCTCTGTTCATGTTGTTTATACTTTCTAATTGTAATAATAGATTTCATACTCAGATAGTTATAATTGGGGTTCAAATAAGACTAAGACATGTCATTATAACAATCATTCATATACGTACATGTATTTTGCTAAACGAGATTAAAAAAAACCACAACTCTGCAAAGCAGCCCTATTAATGGTTAACCATACTGCGTAGGAGTTTATTCCATTCTGTTACTTCTGAAAAAATGAAGATGCGACTTCCATACTTCAGTTACAAACATAGCAATGGCTTCAGTTGACCAAATACTAGACGTAAACTTACGACTGGTATTTGAACGATAAACGTACAATGTTTTTGTGAACAGCCAATATCTTACAAAGAACTCGTACACCCATTCTATGCATTGTTTTCCCTGATTTTTATTAAATATTTTATTCGGACTTTACTAATAAGATCAGCTTTAATAAAGTTTTTTTTTAAATTTACCTGAATGGACTAACTCAGCATTGGTAGAACAAGCTTTCTTCCCCCACTGCGTATAAACTACACTACATTTTCCGGTATTTGTCCAAAGAAAACATACAGAATTAGATCTCTTGATTCACTTAATCCATGCACATGTAATTCGTATATGTAACTAGAGATTTAAGTTTTCTTGTCATGCTATAAATATGATTTTACATATACTTACGAGTTTTTACTTCAGATTTCATGTTTTCCTTAAACTCCTTCATTGATTTTCCATGACGTCAGTAAAACCTTTGAATTCCCGCCTTAGAGCTTCTACTTGATATGCTCCTAAAGCAGACGACAGCTGGCCTGTCAGATAACCCTGTAGCATATCTTTACAACTTTCAGTGTTCGTCCCAGCTTGTGCAGATGCAACTGACATTAATAACCACAAAAACTATATTCCATGATCTATATTTACAAAAGGTAATGCATGGACAATTTGCATTTTCATTGTAGCTTTATGTAGACAATTTGCTGTTTATTTCGTGAATAATATTTTAATGACCAAGCTAAAAAAATGTGGTATTTTTCGTTTTATTTTTCTACAAATGATAGTTTTAAAACGCAATAGAAGGAAACATGTATCTCAGTAAATGATTATAATTAAAGTGGATCGGGGATTAAAACATATGCTACTGACTTCTATGGAAATTAAATCAAGTATCTATGATAATACACAAACATATCATTCTATAATTTACCAAAAAATTTCCCGGTCATTTGTTTACGAACAACAGTTCTTTCACATTTTTTTGCAATCACAATCAAAATCACAATGGATAAGATAGAACTGCACACCGAATTTAAATAGATAATTGACCTTTTTATTAGAATCTAATTTATTGGTTTTAACCTGCAACAATTTGTTCAAACAATTTTATATGGCCCTCTTGGTTACCAAATCTAGTAGATTGATTGTGTTTTGTTTTTTTCATGAAAGTCCTCAAAGCCGTCATTGTAAAATCAAGAAATCATAAATATTTCGAATTTGCAAGCCAGATGTACCTTAGATGTCGCAGTGAGGACTGCATTAAAAAACAGTTCATGCAATACTTATTTTACATTAAAAGAAAAACATTACACAGATATTAAACATTATGCGACGATTTTAAAAATTGACCGACATTTTCAAGTCGACTTAAAAAACTAACTATTTTGTCTAAGAAAAGAAAAAAAGAGTGTATCATATAGTTTGACAATTTTTTAAAGTTAGTTCATGCATTATAAACTGACCCAGCCATCTAAGATACGGGCAATCGTTTATTCAATTTATTTATTTTTTCAATCTTCCGTTAACTAAGAGTTTTTATAAACATTTAAATAACATACATAAGTATGAAAAAACACTTTCATCTTGCCACCGTTTTTAAATATGGAGGGAACTCAGACGTGTTTTAACAAGAAAATGATACTGTGTTATTTAAACATTATAATTGCAAAGATACACGTAGTGAGTAAACAGGTATGAGGAAGTAACATTGAAATTACTTTGTTTAATACATCCAACTATTTCCGGATGTTTTTTTTTAAATCAGTTCTTACATATGCTCTTTTAGAATGTAAACATCAGAGTGTTCAATATCAAATTTTCATTAATAATATAGACTGTTTAATTAATCTGTCAACTATCATAATTTAATTAAGGTCTTCCGTTTCCAACAGAAGACCTTATTGTTATTGTTTGTTTCTTTTCCCTATCATTATAATTTTTTTCTCTGACGTTTTCTCAAAAATGCTTCAGTCGATTTTTATGAAACTTTTAGATCTTATTTAGCACAACATTTGTAAGAAAGTTAACGATAAATTTTTTGATCGTCACCTCCGGTCTCGAGATATTTAAGATTTTATGTTTTTGCTTGTTCACGATTTTCTCCAAAAGTTTAAAAGATAGAAAGGACTATATATGGTTTGAGCCTAAAGTGGCCCCTAAAATGAACATTGTCTTTTTACTGTTATTATTTGTTTTATTTGTACAAATATACATTTGAAGTTTTTTCATAATTTTCATTTTGATTTTAGCGCCCACAATTTAAAAATATGACATCATAAAGTTTACCTTTTCCCGCCATTTTCTCATTTGTAGCATAAAACGGCTTGTTTTGAAGCAGTTTTTCTTTAAGGAAACATTGAGCGACTGCTTGAACAAACATAATATTTTCACCAAAGATGTGTCTATCCAATACTTATAAGTGACAAAAAGTTCGTTCTTGTTCAATGAGTCGCTCTATATTTCCCATTCGAAAAAGATAAGAAAAATGTCAATTTTTGACTGATTTTGATTGAATTATAACAATAGCGTCACTTCTGACGTCATATACTGCAAGTGAGTGCATATAAATCAAATAAGTAGGTGAAAAACATATTTTATGTCAACTCTTCTATAAAATAACACAGCAAATTTATGTACCTGAATCATTTTAAAAATAGCGAATTATTGGGGGCCAAATTTGACTAATATCATATATAGTTCTTTCAATTTTTTAGGGATGGTAGAGATACTTTAGCCGCAGTGTCTCTTGCATATCCGAACGTCGGCTGTTACTTCTGGTTTTCACCGGAAGGAAATAAAAAACCTTAATTTTTCAATTTTTGGACTTGAAATTTTTTAATGTTTTTATTCGATAAGGACACTCTCAAGACACCCGAAAATGAAATTTGTTTTGAAATCGACCCATGCATTCTCGAAATTTTTGGTTCCAAAGTCCTGAAGCGAGAGTCCGCGTAGCACAGTCGTTAGAGTGGTGGACTTGTGCCCAGGCGACCCGGGTTCAGTCCCCTAGTGCCGAATATTTTTTTTTTTCATAAAGGCCGGTTGTGGGGTATAAATAGCAGCCAATCGGGGAAATGGAAGAAATTTCAATTTTCTTGCCACTCTTCACTTCAGGGGATATTTTTTCAAATTTATACAAATATCACCTATTACCACTTTAAGATAGTTGTTGTGTATATAAAGTTATGTGTTCTGCATTTGAAAATACATATAATTTACTTCAAATGTATGTAATAAGGGAGAATTAATCAATTAAAATTCTGAATTGACACTGATTTTCACATTTGCCCATTTTGATTGACAGCAGAGGTTTGTTTACATTACACCGGAAGCTCTAATCTCCACAGACGCATTAAAAATGGTTGCTAATAACATTATGTCTTAATCATCCTACCTCAGCAAAGCGAGAAAGAGTTAAGTCCAATAAATCCATATATTTGATAAATAAAGAAAACAAACACTGCATGTATGCGTGAATGTGCATCCTGCGAGTCCAGCTGTTATCTCCTGACCATTGCTCTTAGCACAGTTTACACGAACCTTTCAGTGACCAGATAAGAGTACTAGTCCAGTGCAGATGTAATTTTCACAAAAACAAATTCCAATAAAAAGAAATTTTGAACAAAATTTTCTGATTTAAATAAAAATAATGTATATAATTATATTGTTTTTAATTTAAAAAAAAATAACACAGTCACTGCCAACGGTATCCCATGTATGGGATATTTTTGGGGTTGGGAAACCAAACTCGCACCAAGTTGACAACACATTCTGGTAGAATGTCCCTACGATGGTTTGCAACATTGGAAAACTGAGGGTCTAACTCAAGAACATTTAGTTTTCTCTCTCTATATCTTTCATCAAGAAAAACTCCTCTATGGAAAAGTATTGTCCAGAAAAACTTATACTTTTCCTTTCGGAACGAGGTATTTCTTCTGTCAGGTAATGCTGGTTCAGAAGGCCATCACATTTGTCTGTTTCTCCCGTCTGTTATGCAGGGTTTGCAAAAACAATGTTCACATTCATCACAGTTTTGACTTTGCGGGATACAGAATGTCCCCTCAAAGTCGTCAGCACTGATGTCCTCATTCCCAGCTGTATTTTCTTCGCATATCATTTCTTCTAACTCCCATTCATTAAAATTGATGAATTGAATTATGGATTCCCTTTGATCAGAGTTCACCCTCAAAGTAATTATACGTGTGTCCTCATTTTCCTCCATTTTGTTAAAAGAATGATGGCCAGAATTGGAGGGAAAGTTTTAGGACAAGGAGTACCAAAGGAGATTTCTCTACCATGGCATCATGTATGTGGCCATTTTTATAAGCATCAAATTCTTATTTTCTGTCCATCAAAGTTGTTATTAAATATTTACATGGAAATCTATTACAACATAATACATGTAACTATCACCATATTTTCCCCGTATCCACAAATATGTTGATCCCCACTGAGGGCCCACCCCGGGAGATGGGCTGATTAATAGATTTATTGACATTTGGCGGGATGCAGGGAGTGCCTCCCCACTGTGAAAATATTTCAACTTCACATGATTCATTGTAACTGGTCCATTCCCTTTTATTTCTACAAAAGGGTAAATTGAGATTTTTGATGATTGTTTTATTCGAAATATATATATATAACCCCTAAGGTCTTTACACTTAGCTCCTTGATAATGAAATCACTTGTCATAAAGAGTAAACTTTGAATCATATTTGACTCATAAATATATCTATGGAAACAAAAATATGTATCCTGGTACACCACATGAAAAAATAATCCAGTCCGTATTATGAAACGTAAAAGTGCAAGCAATATTACATTTTACAACATAGCAAGTAACCATTGTAAAGATATTAGAAGACTTCAAGAAAATGTCAGAAACTAAGAGAAAACGGCCAGGTAATTTCAAGTTTGAGATGCCGATTACCGAGGGAAAAAAGCAGGAAATTATGCAAAATCTTCAAAATGTGAGGGAAGTTTTGGTCAGTAAGTTAGGGAGACCAGTTAATAACACGGACATCATTGAATCATTGCTGGATACCTTGAGACAATCTCTAAAAATGAATGATGATGATTTTTAATCACCTACAACTTACACTAAAGTAAATAAGAGTCAAGTGAAGCAGGATTTTTTGTGTGACATCATTACAAGCGGTAAGAAAACTGATCGATGTTTCAGCATCCCACGGGAAGTACTGTAAAGGGACTCTTGAAGTTAAAAAAGTCACAAAGAGAAGTCATGTGAGTTCATTGAAATTAGTCTGTACCCTGGGCAATAGAGGAAAACATTCCTACATTTGGGCAGCATCTCCATACCTACCAAATGGGAAGTATCTTGTGATTGAAAGAATCAACCATGCATTTCTATGCAGTGGAATGTAACCTTCTCATAATTCAAGATTCTGTAATGCAGCAGGACTTGGTGTTCTCTCCGTTGACAAAAGGGACGCATTTTTAAAATGTATAAACCAATAGTACAAGAAGAATATGAAGATTCGTGCAACACTGCTATTCTTGAAAAAGTTGGATTATATGAAAACTTGGATGGAATAGACATAATTACTGATGCACGGCATGGATGGCGAAAAAATCCTCAAGACACCAGTGTCGTTGCAATTGGGGAGCGATCACATCAAGTTCTTAATTGTGCTTATGTAACAAAGGCAGAGGATCCTGTTTCTCAAAGGCATGAGACAAATGGAACACGAAAAATTTATGAAGATTTTGACAACAGGGACATTTCTGTGAATGTTCATACCCACGACAGGAACATGGCCATTAATAAATATGCAAGAGAATGGGAACATGGCTTTACATGTAATCAAAATGATCTTTGGCATGGCATCAAAAGTATCAAAAAGGCCTTGACTAATATTTCAAGTGGACCAAGATACAGGGAAGGAAAAACCTGGTCCGAAGAACTTGTCGATAAAGTGTAACTTATTGCGACACATTTTTACTGGGCAGCAAAGCATTGTGAGGGCAATTCTACTACTTTGAGAACTTTGTTGGACAACAATGTTGACCAATACCAAAATGATCACAAGCGATGCCACCCTAGCTCAAGATGTAAACAAGATCCAAATTATGAACCATCAAAAGTTGTACTTGAAAATCCTGTGGCAATTAAATTACTCAAAAGTGTTATTGTAAATTCCACAATTTATAAATATCCAGATCATTTCAATTTAGGGAGAGATACATACTTTGTGGAAAGTTTTAATAACACTTTGAATGTCTATCAAGGCAAAAGAATAGCATTTGGAAGTGAACAGTATAAAGTGCGTGCTTTCCTTGGAACTCTGCAGTGGAATGAAAATGTGAATAGAGAACATACTTCAGTATCATTCAAGGCTGATCCGAAAGCCCCTGGACGCTTAAAGGGCAAAAAAAACTATAAAAAGAAAACATTTAATTTTAGAAATGATATATGAATGCGCTATATAAAACAAGTATACTCGAAGCGGGAAACATGAATACTGAAACCATGTGCTGCTGTCTTTTATTCAACACGTGTCTGTGCAATGCAGGTATCTATTTATAGCTTCACTCTGTAGTCTTATCAGTTGGGGTGTGGCCTTCTCCCTAATATGCTTCATTGCCGTCCGTGTGGATATTCAACTAGGTCAGATCCGGCCTTTAATTGTATTAAGATTTATGATTTTATATTTAAAATGATAGATTTTACTTATTTCCAATTTTATTATATCAAAAATAACAATAATAGCGGCTTTTTAAAGTTTAACTAGAATCCTGTTGAAATTCTTACAGAGAGTTAAATGGGATTTGAAGACGTATTTAGAAATTAGAAAAAGAACACTTATTCTTATAGTCTAATTAACTGTGCACTCAAACGGAAGACCTTTTGTTGCTCGCAACGAGCGTCTAGTTCTTAGAATTATTTATACTTACTTGTTTTGTAAATTGTTATTTAGAGGGTTTAAACACTAGATTTTTTTTTCATTATAAACAGTTCATAGTTCTAAACGTGGAATTGATATAAACTAATCGTTATATTTGTTTTAAATTGCTTTAATCCTTGGGAACAATTCGATATACTTTTAAAAATCTGACCATATGCAGTAAGGGAATTACTCTAAATTACGTTGAAGCTTATATATATATATATGTATCAGATTTTTGTAGTTTGTTTCATAAAGTTAAAAAGATATCAAGGTCTGAACACACATGCATTTGCCAATTTATATTTTTAGTGATTAATAAAACTACAATGTTGATGATACGATTAAAATAACTACTACATGTATCTAGAAAAAGACCACATGTAATGTTCTCTTACATTATCATTAGTTGGTCATTTTCTACTTAAAAACATCAATAAAACAAGCAAATTCTAATACCTCTTTACATCTTACCATACCATAGAAAAAGCAATATCAGATTCAATCAAATTGAACGATTGCAAAGTTTATAAATATAAGTGTATAAGTATGAATAAGGGTACTCAAAGATTTTAGAAATGAAAAGAGAAATTTAATACTTTCAGTTACTAAAGGTTCTCTCTCTCTCTCTCTCTCTCTCTCTCTCTCTCTGTTTGACTTTATTAAGTAATTAAACTCAATGATTCTCAGATTTTGAAATGTTATATCCTTTCAATAATGGATAAAGAAAGCCATGAATGTGACGTTTTTAAATTCCTTCATTACTCATTTTACACTGATTAATTGTAATTTGTCTTAAGATTGGATCTAAAATGTTACAGTTTTTTTAATATGTGAGTACTTTGATAACGATGTTGCATGGACAAGTGAAATCTATACATTTCCACAAAAATGATATCGGACATTGCTACCTTGCTGAGACGACCAGCTGTGAAACTTACACCATGTGTTGCAGGAAGGCTTGGCGTAGGTTACCACCTTACATGCATGCGATAAAACCTGGATTTAGTCTCTGTACACAATATATCGTAAAAAAAAACATTTTCTCATTGCCATCTCATTAATAATTTTTATTCGGACAAACCCTTTTTAAGGATCTCATCCTCCCTGTACGGTTAGTCAATATGTAATGTTTGAAGTACATTAAAGGAACAAATTATTTAATAATATTGATATCTTTGAAATCTGTTTTATGAGTCCTTTTCAGTCAACATTTGTACAGCAGTGACTTTACTCGCTTACAATGGCATAATATTAGAAGAAAGAGAGGTAACTCTAATTTTTATTTTACACTACTGAGATCACAGAGCTCTTCTGCTTCAGAAATTCGAATCTAGTGCCTGGCTAATAAAAAAAAGGCTGCTATACCAACTTCACTCCTTTTCTCTAGATAATTATTTTATGTTACTAGACTTTTTGCACCTTGGTTGGTGATATTTGGGATCTATTTCATATGTTAATAGTCATTTCATATTATTTCATACCATGACAACTCGAATTTTGTTAGTAACTTGGTAAGGGAAAAGCAGATTGGCAGCACACATTTTTTGCCATCTTTATTTTTTGTATTTCACAGTTTTAACTTAGAAGTTTTGATTTGCATCTATAAACTACAAGTTATTGTTATTTATTAATATGTTTATGTATTAGGTATTGTTATGTTCATTTTCCATGATAAATAATTTAAGACATCACCGTTTATGTTCATATAAATTCAAAAATGCTTAATACTTCACCTGTATAAAGTGATTTTTGCATGCAAAGAACATACAATCAAATGTAAACAATTTACAACTCCATTTGAAATGCCGAGGTTGTTTTAAAAATGATGTTGTTTACATACGAGAGTTGACCCAAAAGTAATGTTACAGATGCGATAGAATCGTGGAAAAACCGCGTAAAGTGACAAAAATTCGTGCTTCCAGATATCTATCTAATTTAGTTCAGACCTGAAAATTTTAATGCATTGTTATGATTATTTCTGAAGATTATATATTTTGTAGAGCATGAGGTAACGATAGTCACCGCACGCTAGCGATGTCATTTCTAGATCTTTGACGTTCTGGTAGAATTTCGTAATTTAGTACTCTATATAAATTCGCCCCGATGGTCTATTTTACATTTGTTTGATCATTTTTTTAACAGCTTATTATATAACTAATTAATATATAACTAATTCTTCTCTTCAATAAGTCATGAACGTAGCTTTATGATATTGCCACTGACGTAAGAACTCAACTTTAATTTTCTTTCAGTGCGTATGTCTTCTTTCTATATAATTTATTTATTAACATGACACATGCTTTTATCAGGTATTGGGACCACGTTTAAGGTACACTGTTCACTCATTCTCAATTTTAGTTTGATATATCAATTCCAGTACATTTCTAGTAAATGCATCGTTTCACTATGTGCATGTCCAGCCCTTATATCCCTTGATCTAGATACAAAAGGCATTGGGTAGAGATTTAAAATGGACAGTAACTGTCCCAATTTTCTTCAAAACAGAAAAAGTTAATAAGATATTTGTTTTGAAATATTGTGTTGTTTGGGGCATTTTCAAGTTTTGATGCACGTAATTTATTCATATATATACAAACCTTTAAAAAAAACGTAAATTCATGACGCGGCGATGTCACGTATATATCATGCTTTAAACATTTTTAATTTAATCATGATTAACCATTTCCAATTGGGATATATAAACAGATCGAGAAAGTTACGGTCGGTTGCCTTCTGATCGAGGCATTCAGGTTGCACATGAACTACACATTGTAAAATGTTTGTGAAAAAAATAACACTACGACCAATTAAACACAAATTTTATAAAATTCTTTCAAAGAACTTACCAAGGTATTCTTATTATTTTCCAAAGATATTGCTACCTTACTTTGAATGCACATCGAGTGTGTGTGTTGTTCACACACAATAAATACCGTTTCCATCTTTTTGAAGACCCAAGAGCGACATCACATCTAACAGAGTAGATAAATGATTGTAAATCCAAGAACGTAATAACGTAATATAGTTTCCATCGGTTTCTATAAAAACACTGTTTCTGAAATCCATGCGAACATTGCACGATCTGCTAAAGGGAGTGTTGTTTGCACATGTGTTATGTTATAACAGACACAGATAAATGTTGTACAATAATCGAGGATTTTTTAAATCTGTGTGGGGTGTGGCCTTCTCCCTAATATGCTTCATTGCCGTCCGTGTGGATATTCAACTAGGTCAGATCCGGCCTTTAATTGTATTAAGATTTATGATTTTATATTTAAAATGATAGATTTTACTTATTTCCAATTTTATTATATCAAAAATAACAATAATAGCGGCTTTTTAAAGTTTAACTAGAATCCTGTTGAAATTCTTACAGAGAGTTAAATGGGATTTGAAGACGTATTTAGAAATTAGAAAAAGAACACTTATTCTTATAGTCTAATTAACTGTGCACTCAAACGGAAGACCTTTTGTTGCTCGCAACGAGCGTCTAGTTCTTAGAATTATTTATACTTACTTGTTTTGTAAATTGTTATTTAGAGGGTTTAAACACTAGATTTTTTTTTCATTATAAACAGTTCATAGTTCTAAACGTGGAATTGATATAAACTAATCGTTATATTTGTTTTAAATTGCTTTAATCCTTGGGAACAATTCGATATACTTTTAAAAATCTGACCATATGCAGTAAGGGAATTACTCTAAATTACGTTGAAGCTTATATATATATATATGTATCAGATTTTTGTAGTTTGTTTCATAAAGTTAAAAAGATATCAAGGTCTGAACACACATGCATTTGCCAATTTATATTTTTAGTGATTAATAAAACTACAATGTTGATGATACGATTAAAATAACTACTACATGTATCTAGAAAAAGACCACATGTAATGTTCTCTTACATTATCATTAGTTGGTCATTTTCTACTTAAAAACATCAATAAAACAAGCAAATTCTAATACCTCTTTACATCTTACCATACCATAGAAAAAGCAATATCAGATTCAATCAAATTGAACGATTGCAAAGTTTATAAATATAAGTGTATAAGTATGAATAAGGGTACTCAAAGATTTTAGAAATGAAAAGAGAAATTTAATACTTTCAGTTACTAAAGGTTCTCTCTCTCTCTCTCTCTCTCTCTCTCTCTCTCTGTTTGACTTTATTAAGTAATTAAACTCAATGATTCTCAGATTTTGAAATGTTATATCCTTTCAATAATGGATAAAGAAAGCCATGAATGTGACGTTTTTAAATTCCTTCATTACTCATTTTACACTGATTAATTGTAATTTGTCTTAAGATTGGATCTAAAATGTTACAGTTTTTTTAATATGTGAGTACTTTGATAACGATGTTGCATGGACAAGTGAAATCTATACATTTCCACAAAAATGATATCGGACATTGCTACCTTGCTGAGACGACCAGCTGTGAAACTTACACCATGTGTTGCAGGAAGGCTTGGCGTAGGTTACCACCTTACATGCATGCGATAAAACCTGGATTTAGTCTCTGTACACAATATATCGTAAAAAAAAACATTTTCTCATTGCCATCTCATTAATAATTTTTATTCGGACAAACCCTTTTTAAGGATCTCATCCTCCCTGTACGGTTAGTCAATATGTAATGTTTGAAGTACATTAAAGGAACAAATTATTTAATAATATTGATATCTTTGAAATCTGTTTTATGAGTCCTTTTCAGTCAACATTTGTACAGCAGTGACTTTACTCGCTTACAATGGCATAATATTAGAAGAAAGAGAGGTAACTCTAATTTTTATTTTACACTACTGAGATCACAGAGCTCTTCTGCTTCAGAAATTCGAATCTAGTGCCTGGCTAATAAAAAAAAGGCTGCTATACCAACTTCACTCCTTTTCTCTAGATAATTATTTTATGTTACTAGACTTTTTGCACCTTGGTTGGTGATATTTGGGATCTATTTCATATGTTAATAGTCATTTCATATTATTTCATACCATGACAACTCGAATTTTGTTAGTAACTTGGTAAGGGAAAAGCAGATTGGCAGCACACATTTTTTGCCATCTTTATTTTTTGTATTTCACAGTTTTAACTTAGAAGTTTTGATTTGCATCTATAAACTACAAGTTATTGTTATTTATTAATATGTTTATGTATTAGGTATTGTTATGTTCATTTTCCATGATAAATAATTTAAGACATCACCGTTTATGTTCATATAAATTCAAAAATGCTTAATACTTCACCTGTATAAAGTGATTTTTGCATGCAAAGAACATACAATCAAATGTAAACAATTTACAACTCCATTTGAAATGCCGAGGTTGTTTTAAAAATGATGTTGTTTACATACGAGAGTTGACCCAAAAGTAATGTTACAGATGCGATAGAATCGTGGAAAAACCGCGTAAAGTGACAAAAATTCGTGCTTCCAGATATCTATCTAATTTAGTTCAGACCTGAAAATTTTAATGCATTGTTATGATTATTTCTGAAGATTATATATTTTGTAGAGCATGAGGTAACGATAGTCACCGCACGCTAGCGATGTCATTTCTAGATCTTTGACGTTCTGGTAGAATTTCGTAATTTAGTACTCTATATAAATTCGCCCCGATGGTCTATTTTACATTTGTTTGATCATTTTTTTAACAGCTTATTATATAACTAATTAATATATAACTAATTCTTCTCTTCAATAAGTCATGAACGTAGCTTTATGATATTGCCACTGACGTAAGAACTCAACTTTAATTTTCTTTCAGTGCGTATGTCTTCTTTCTATATAATTTATTTATTAACATGACACATGCTTTTATCAGGTATTGGGACCACGTTTAAGGTACACTGTTCACTCATTCTCAATTTTAGTTTGATATATCAATTCCAGTACATTTCTAGTAAATGCATCGTTTCACTATGTGCATGTCCAGCCCTTATATCCCTTGATCTAGATACAAAAGGCATTGGGTAGAGATTTAAAATGGACAGTAACTGTCCCAATTTTCTTCAAAACAGAAAAAGTTAATAAGATATTTGTTTTGAAATATTGTGTTGTTTGGGGCATTTTCAAGTTTTGATGCACGTAATTTATTCATATATATACAAACCTTTAAAAAAAACGTAAATTCATGACGCGGCGATGTCACGTATATATCATGCTTTAAACATTTTTAATTTAATCATGATTAACCATTTCCAATTGGGATATATAAACAGATCGAGAAAGTTACGGTCGGTTGCCTTCTGATCGAGGCATTCAGGTTGCACATGAACTACACATTGTAAAATGTTTGTGAAAAAAATAACACTACGACCAATTAAACACAAATTTTATAAAATTCTTTCAAAGAACTTACCAAGGTATTCTTATTATTTTCCAAAGATATTGCTACCTTACTTTGAATGCACATCGAGTGTGTGTGTTGTTCACACACAATAAATACCGTTTCCATCTTTTTGAAGACCCAAGAGCGACATCACATCTAACAGAGTAGATAAATGATTGTAAATCCAAGAACGTAATAACGTAATATAGTTTCCATCGGTTTCTATAAAAACACTGTTTCTGAAATCCATGCGAACATTGCACGATCTGCTAAAGGGAGTGTTGTTTGCACATGTGTTATGTTATAACAGACACAGATAAATGTTGTACAATAATCGAGGATTTTTTAAATCTGTGTGGCAGGGTTTAAGTCGATCTTGTTATTTCGTTCATTGGATATACCTTAAAGTGCAGTTGATGTCATGATTTTTATTTCAAAACGCGATTCTACACGTCTTTTTGACCAATGTAACGCGTTCGGGTGAATAAAATACCTAAATTCAGTGAAGCATGAATAGTGCTATTGGTCTTATTTTGGAGGTGTGTAGCAACAAGCGGAGTAATAGAAATCGACAACTAATATGGCGGTAGTCGGAAATAAAAGGGAAATAATGCTTTTTTATGACTTCATACCAGCTTAAGTAAATGTTAATAATTTCCTGCAGTATGTTGACTGTTCCTTATCAGTTTCTGTTCGAAATAATATTCTTTTTACTGCTAAAAGCAGGTGCAGCTTAATAGGGCAAATTAATTGTTATCTTAAGGAAATGGTTAATCAACAACAATAATAATGTTTTTTTTTAAATTATGGAATAACGGCAGTTTGCGAATTACACCACAAATACTGATTCGTACATTTATATTAATCATTGCATGGTAAAAATATGTTCGTATCAATCTTTGCTGTAAACCATGTATCCAAAGCGTAAGGCATTTTATCAGACAATATCTGACTTATAGATAAGGAGTTAATCAAATTAGGATATGTGGAAGCCAGGTTATTTTGAATCTTGCACAAATTAAACATATTTTTATTTCTGAACGCTCAAAAATGCAGTTTCAGGTAAGAATCTATGACAAATAAGCCAGACGTTTACAAAACCTTATTAAGAGACTTATTTATTATTTTTCTCTTTAATCTGTATGAAAACAGCGAGCTCTAGAATAAGTTCAGTTATCGGGTTACCCGCAAATAGAAGGCTTTTACAAGCTATATTAATCAAACCTATATACAGGTAAATTTATAGATGTGTAGTTTTAGAAACTATTATCAAATTCAACAATATGAATACCAAATTAAAATAATATTCATAATAAAGTTTATGAGATGTGCCATTCATTCATTTATTTATAGTTGATATAATAGCATGGCATATTACGTTCATTACTTAGAACAAACGACACAAGCAAGTTCTCTCCCATTAACATATGGTGGGCACTTAAGGGAACCACAGAGAACCTCTACGTGGTAAAACAGGTAGCCATTTCTATTTTCATGACCTCCATGTACAGCTTCTGGACGTGCGTCAACACAGGTGTATGAAGTAGCAGCTTGATGATTCCAGTTACCCGCCATTAGGTAGCCACGATACTCTAATGTCCATCCCCTGTAGCAGTTTTTTCGTGCTGCAAAAATGCTAAATTAAGTTTGACTGAGCATAAGCATTTACTATAATACTGCAAAACAAACAATTATTGAAATTGAGTCTAATTAGAAATAAATTCATGTGAAATTTAACGAAAAAAAATATTTGCAATGGTGCATAAAGGTTCCGAAGGTTTTTATTACTTACTAGATCATAATGCAGCCTAGAAACATCTTAACATTTCTTCCCTACCTGGAAACATGTTGACAACAAATCTCTTTCGTTTTAAACACACAGCACATGGGACATCGTGATCATGAACACCCCTCAGGCCACCAGAAGAAGTGCGAGTTTCGTACTCTGCACCATGTACGTGAGCTCTCTCATTTTCTATCCCATCCCTGTACCTTAACCATTGCGGATTTCGAGGCAAACAAAGAGGTTCTACTGCTGCTCCTCTGTTGTTGAAGTGGGATCCTCCAACATAACCTGGAAAAAACATTATGGTTTAGGCTTTTTTTTGTTTTTTGTTTTCTCTACCCGGAAATAACAACAATAACTAAGTTGGCAGAATTGAAACCATGTTTCTTTAGTTTAAACATTTAAGAACACTATGCAGTAAACATAAACATTAAACGGTAACATTCTCCCACATTATGTTGTATTTTTGAAAGGAAAAATGAAAACAATCAAGAAAGTTAAATAATGCACAAAGGATTCTCATCAAGTATATTTAGTGTAGGATTGACATTTTACCAGAATGAACCAGTTTGGCGTCACCACTGCATGATTTTCTTCCCCATCGTGTGTATACTACACTGCTCTGTCCGCTTCCATTGACTATATATCACGTTCAAAGGTATCAAATGATAACAATCATAAGAAAACTAATAATGAAACCACATTACATTAAAAATGAAAATTGTTTTTATTGCTTTGAATGTCATATTTTTTTTTAATTGAAAAATTAATTACTATGTCTTACTACAATTTTATCTTATATAATTTGGCCCAAAAAAAGTAAAGAAAAAGAAAAGAAAAAAATCATATTTTGTTTGTATCGAAAATCTACCATGCATTTGGGTAAAAGTTATAGCAACTATATAAGATATTGAAATTAGAGAATTACCATGCATTTGGTGGTCGTGTGCTACGGCAAACAACATCAATAAGAAAGCAAAACCTGTCATCTGTTGACAAAATACACGTTAATAAAGACATTCAACATTGTATATCTTAAATGTTTTTAACGAAATTTTTCCCTTTTTAAAACAATATGATGATATTTTGTATCCCTTTAATCTTTTCTTCAGTGTGTAGTTGACACTTACTATATTTTTTCCTAACTTTTTAAAAAATCTGTATCTTCTATATTTCAAATTTTGCAGATTTTATAATTATTAAGGTAGTACAAAACAGTATCCGAAAAACAAGCACTTCGGAAATCCTTGCGCAAGTCAAACGTTTACGAGATACAAATAAATGACGTACGTCACGTTCTATGTGTCTTATTATGACGTCACGCCGTGCAAGAACTGTTAAAAAAATACTTTATCACATAGTGGGGGAGGGGGGTTTAAACTTCTTTTTAAAAATATCTAGTGGTGGAATTGTTTTGGTATTTACATAATATTATCTACATATTCCAACAATTTATATGATAGTTTTTCGTGGAATTTGAATGATAGGAATTAAAAAAAAACGGTATTTAGTTTGATTCCATAATAGGGCCTTCTTGCATATGGACTTTAATTGGACTGATTTTATTGGTACAAACAATTATCAAAGTCAATAATTATCATTGTTTTAACGTTTAACATGTCTTAATCTCTTTGTTAAAAGATATTTACCAAAAAAAATATGTTGACAATTTTTTTGAAATCGTGTATTCTGATGAGCCTACGTTAGCCCTTTTTAACAGGGTGTCGGAAGCCATAGTTGTGACCTAGATTACGAGAAAACTAATGGTGGAATTTTTTAAAAACTTTGTATACGTATACAGTTCAATATGATTAATATTTGGTGCAATAAAAAAAAAATGAATGATGGGAAAAATTTACGCTATCTGTTTCGTACTACCTTAAATTAATTTAAGTTCTATACTTTGAAAAAAATAACTATTGGTCACTTTTTCTATACAAATGAAAAAGATTTACGTTTCTTGTACGATACGATACGTTTCTCACACGGTACGGATCGTTTTTTATATGATACGATACGCTTCCTGTAGGATTCGATACGTTTCTTGTACGAAACGATACGTTTTCTATACGATTTTCATACGGTTTGTACGGTTTCTGTACGATATGAATTTAATTTCTAACAATCGATGATTTTAAATAAAAAAAACAACATCTTATTTATATTTTATCAAAGTTTTTATCACAAGTTTATATAAATAATTTATATCGTCAAAAACAATCTTGGATATGACCTTATAGACAAATAGCCGCCGGATAAGGTAACTTTAAAAACTTGCGGGAACAGGCTAATTACACTAAATGTATCTACCTGTAAAGGCCGTGAATATACACAGGAAATGTCTCAATCTAAAATATAAAATATATACTACACATGACAATGCTACATTTAAAATGATTTGATTTTTAAATTGATGATTTTAATGCTGATTTTTTCGGAAAATGCAATTTGATTTCAAATAGGTTTTATATATCAGGACTTTTTTCATTTTTTTTTTTAGGATGGAAGTTTAGACTTTTAAAATCTATGTTTCACCTTAATCTTCTAGGGTTTCGTCTTACAAACGCTTCTTTTTTGTCTTTGAATTAAAAAACATGCAAACATTTACAAAATAAGAATTCTGGAAAAGGACGAATAAAGAGTAATGTGCTATTTACCGTCTGTTTATAAACAATTCTGTTGTTAAGTCACCTAAGCCGAAAAGTTTTGCTAATGATCAAAAGCTGCCATGTTTTCACATTCCCTTTTCTACAATAATTTATATATTAATTTTCCCCGTTGAAATTACTTTTTTCGCATTGTGAATGAGAGAGAGGGGGGGAGAGAGATTTATTTCAGAAATACATATTTAGTTTGACACGCATTGATTTGAGAATTCGTACATAAGGAACATTACATTTGTATGATATCAAATAAGATTACATTGTACATCATACCGTGTTATCCGTAGATGACTTAATAATTTCTTCTAAGGTTTCATCGCGGTTAGCTTTACATGTATGTATGTAAGAATTGGAAATCAAGTGCACGTTTCCGTTATGTAAGTGTACCTCGTTATCTCTCTCTCTCTCTCTCTCTCTCTCTCTCTCTCTCTCTCTCTCTGAAATTCTTTTCTGCAAAGAAACATTCTTCCTACATCTTTAACCTTTAAACTAAATTAAGAAAAGAAAGAAATTGTAACACAATTTAGTGCGATTTAACGCTTTATATTTTCATCTACCGGGCAATTTCTCCGCTTGTCTATTTCTTGCATGTTTTCTTTTCTGCATTGTCGCTACCTTTGTACCAGCATTAATCACCAAAGAAAAAACTCTATTTTCAGAGTTTCTCAATAATTATTCCTAGCTTAATATAAACTATCCGTAGAGTATTAATTTGGTGTTTTCACATTTTCGTTTTAATTCCATGAATACAAATACATGTACATATGCCATCACTGTATGGTATGATACTTCCCGTTAATTGGTAATCTGCAGCGCATTTACTACTTATCGGTGTACATCTAAAAAAAGGTTTGTTCCTCAAATTGGTCTGGATCAACCGAAATTACGCAACATGAACATATCAGTATAAACACGCTTTTACACAGCAGTATACACACGCGCCGCCGGGCTTGTAAGGTAAACAGGTGACCGCGGCCAGGTGTGAAAATCGGGAAATTGTGTAAAGTATTCTTAACCTGAAAAGTTGGTATCTTTAAGTAGAAAAAGAAATCACATGAAATGAAAGAAAATCCAGAATCATGTTCGTTTGCATTCTTTAATAGTTAGAATGTAAATTTCAGCTTATTGATCGGTACCGGTCTTTTATGCCTGTCCAAGTTTAAAACATATTTCTGTAAAGAATGCACTTATATTTTGTGGTTAAATTACAAAATTACATGTAATTTATCATTTTGATATTTTTTCAAAGCAAATGCAGAAATTTGGCCATTTTGCCCCCCTCCCACAGGAATTTTTGTTATTCGTTACGTACCGGGAAGTAAAGTTTTCAAAAAGAGCACTAAGTTTCTCGCACGCTTTTCATACGGTTCTTATATGCTTTGTACGATACAATACGTTTCTCGTACGGTACAGTACGTTTTTCATACGATCCGATAGTTTCTTGCACGGAACAATCAGCTTCTTATACGTTAAAATACGTTTCTCGCACGATACGATACACTTCTTATACGATACGAAAGTCGCACGCTTTTTAGTTGTAGTAGTGCGTTTCAGGGTCTGTAATAAGAATTATTATGATCAAGTTGTAAATTGACAAAATCAACTTACCATTATCAATCCTTTAACTATCACTTAAAGTTTATATCAGCAAGTATTTATATGTATTACAACAGAGAAGCCAAGAAGCAGATGCCTTGGTTCATCCTACGCATTTTGAAAATGGTAATCAGATCGAAATTAAATTGAAATTCTATACCATGCCTTTGTCTTGATTTCACAACTGAATCTCCTGTGCGTGTGAAACACTATTGAATAAATCATTTATAAATGTTGGAAAACTATAGCGAACTATATAATGTTAAATGCGTAATTTATTCATCTAAAATACATATTTAAAAATGGCAGATTACATTGAAACACACTCATTTTAAACGCATGTTTTCATTTTGTCTCAGATTCTTGTTTCATCACACTTGGACATTTTTTTAAAAAAAAAAATACACATACCTGTGAAAAAAATGCAATTGAAATAGAATAAAGGGAAACATGAAATGTATATTTATCAACAAATGGTTTTTTTCTTTTTGAAATTCACAGGAATGAAAACAGATTTCTTTGGAGATTTTTAAAGGGAAATGTAAGTATCTTTTCCCAATCGGAAGTAACGCGTAAAATCTCGCAATTTTTATAATGTTAACATTATGGTTGCTGAAATGCATAATCCCCGTAGACTTCTCCTTTTTGGTTGTGTATTAAAACCTAAAGCGATAGAGGCGGGTTTTAAAACAGGTAATCTGGACCTTTTTTTCAATTCACATATTTTGGACACAAATGATTTTATGATTATTGAAAAATCAAGATAAAAGTGGTAGAAGCAGAAACTTTGGACAGTGTATAGTAGAATTGTATCAGAAATATCCCATTCACTGATGAGTAATTTGCACCAATACCATGCATGGTGCACAGTCATCATAAATATTAATTTATATGTTAGTTAAGTTTGTTCTTATGTTATTTTTATTGTATACCTCTGTTTTTCATTAGACATCAGATATATTATCTTTGAAAATTGAGTCAATTTGAATCTCCCATTGAACAGCTGTAGAATGAATAATAAATCAGGACACTCTACGTTGGTTAATCAAAGGTGAGACAGATTATTGTTTATATGTAAGACTGAGGTGTACGAAATGAAGAAATTATTAATTGAACATGTCTTGTTGGGATTTTCGTTTTACAATATTGTGAAAACACGAAAAAATGTTAAGTGCTTATAAATACTCAAAGGAGACTCATTTGAATTGTTTATTTCTCAAAAAATAAATAGCAAATTTATTTTTTGACATATATAAAATTAAACGTTTTAAAGCAACAAAACTTAAGCAAGTATTTAGATGAATTTTATATTTGCAAAAAATATGGAAATAACTGAACTTTCTGCACTTTAAATAAACATTAGGTATTGGAAGTTTGGTTGTTTTGTTTACGTTACATGCATTTCAATTACACAATTTATTAGTTCAAATATATAAGTTAAACAATGCTATAAAAATTAACACCGGTTTCTTAAAAGCTTAAGCATGCATATCAATTATTGATAGATTCAGCCCAAGATTTTTTGGTAGTCACAAAACTTATTCTTTTTATTTGGTATGAATGTTTAATATTTTTGATTCAGAAATTGACTGGATTGTAGTTTCGATACTTTCGTTTGCATGATTTAAACAGTTGATTAAAAAAATCAAAACTGCCTTTCATAATTACAAACTTCAAACATTTTATAATAAAAGATATAAATTAACATTATCGATATTTCTATTTTTTTTCGGATTTACAATCTACATGTATAACAATAGGACTTTGTTCTCAACCACTATTCTCTATATCGCTGTAAAGGTTGTCTCAAGTAATGTTTATTTAAGAAATAAGGATGCATATCGGGATATAAATACGGGTTGGTTATGATTGGTTTTGACTGCACATTTTATTATCCGATGCTTGTGTGTAATAAAAATTCCTCAAGAAATCCCGGAAATCAACTGGATTTATCGGATTTTATAATCTGGCGGGTGCGCAATTCATTCACGCTAACGGGATCTCTATTTTATGTTCCTCAACATCGTATTTCTATGAATAAACTCAGAAAAAGTCCTACAAATACGTGAACATTTTAATTATTAATTTGTTTTATATTCTTTTTATATATATGATAGAAAATATAAAATAACAATTATACATATCAACGTAGTACTTACCTAAATTAATCTTCTTGATGGCAAAACAAAATTTGATTCCATGCAAAATTCACATTATATTTTTAAGGAGAGATGGAATGCTTTATTTTTGGAATAATAAATGTCCTATAGACCCGGTTTTACGATAGAAGGCGTTCCATGTATTGTCTCTGTAGCAAAGAAAATACGTGTACAGTGGTGAACAATTAAGTGTTGAACTCTTTCATTATATACATTAAAATTTGATGAGGTATTTACAGTCTCAAAAAGGTTTTTTTATGATTAATTTGACATTTATTTTCAATGCAACTCCAATTGTCTCTTACATTTCGGGTATATGGAAGGCATTTTAACTGTGGTGAGGTCCTTTCCCGAGACACGGTTAGATTGTTCTAGCCAAAGGAAGTGTTGTAAAATTAATGCAGTGTAGCATTATTGTAGTTATAGCTTTGTTATGTAAATGTCAACAATACGGTACGTGTGTCGATGTATTCATTTCGTAAATGCCCGATACGCAATATCAACCCGTGCACGCAAGGGTCAAAATCGTGTTATCTTTTAAAATAGAATTGATTGGTGTAATCTAAAAAAATGTCTTGAATGTGGAATCAAAACTTTGTTTCTGGAACGCTCTTAACTGTGCTTTCATTTATTATAACTTATTCCTTAAGTTGATATTTGACGTACATTACTTAGAACGTGGTTAAGGCAATACTACAATTGTAGTTGTTGACTCAAGACAAAGATACCTCAATCTAGAATTGGTAACAAGACATCGCTACATTTATTTTACACGCTCTAGAAATTAGCTATTTGATTTTGACTAGATAATGTGATTGATATACTCTAAAGACGAATCCCTGGTCGTGTTCTCATCGTAATCTGTTCGTTCCTTAATCTGGGACCATATATTAAAATCTTTATTGTGTGGATTTTTGAAAATAGATCTCATTAGGTTTAATACGCTTACTTAATCCCAATTCAGGAGGCGTTGATTGATGTTAAACATGGCTTTTTATTGACAGTTATAATGAATTATTATATAATGTTTTCCTGTCATTCTTAATTTGTTTTACGTATTTGTTTATCATATTTTGGAACAAACTGCACACACTAGTTCCCTTCCCTCAGTATACGGTGGACACTTTAGGGAACCACATCGAGCCTCAACCGGATATAATAGGTATCCATTGTGATTTAAATGACCTCCATGTAATGCCTCTGGATTACTACATGTATCTACACAAGTGTAGGTTGTCCCAGCTGTTTGACCATGGTAACCAGCCATGAGGTAACCATGATATTCCAGTGTCCATCCTTTTGTTAATAGCGAGCGCAGCTCGCCGGCGCGCAGCGAGCTCTACCGGCAAGGCGTGTGTGAATAGAACATTCGGACTATTTGCACATTCATTCAACGGATTTTTTTGGCGTCAGTAAATCGGACCAGTAATGCCTTGTTTAATCGTCCCAGTAGTTCTCTGTAATTATGGTTTCCCATTTCACACTCTCACGAGAACAAGATAAAAGACTATGTACATCATGCATTGTAAATATACTGCCGACACAACGCAATTACATAAGACTAACGGAGTTATCGTCCTTTCGAGTGACGTCACAATGGATTTCTTACACATTGATCCTGCAGAATTTTTCGGCGTCAGTAAATTTCGACCCACAATGCAATTCCTCAATGTCGGACGATCTCACTAGACTGGATACCATCTCGCGAGAACCAAAGTAAAACTTTTGAGAAACAGATAAATTATGTAATTTCAAGAACAGAATGCTTTTAAGTAAACAAAACAGTATATTTCGGGGAGCTATTTTTTAGGATGTTTTCAAAGAGACAGACGACACTTGACTGACGTGAACTTTGACGTCACAATAAGGGGAAATTACTCTAAGTAGTTATTGTAAATCTGCTGAAATATAAGTACCAAAAATGTTCTCAAAATTTGGCAGAGCTTACGAATTTCTTCAAAGATAGGAAACAGTTGTAACTTGCTCTCATTTGGATGAATGCTCACATTTATTTTATTCACTATACTTACGGTAATTTCCAGGAACGTTTTTTAAAAGGGGGCGTGGCAACATCATTCAAAAATTCTTCGCAAGCAAAAAAAAAAAGAAATTCTCAAAATCAGGAACATTCTAATCCGGGTGAATAATTTGGAGTGCGTAGTATGCCTTTAGCTCTTTGGCTGCTCAATATTGTCTTTATTTTCACTTCCATTTATTAAATGCTCCCGGGGGATCCATTTTCCTTGTATGATCAGCAGGTTTTGTTTTTTTTTACGTAAATTTGATTTTTTTTAACGGGGGAGGGGGGACTCTGTGATAAGTCATTTTTTTTAAATGAAAGTTTAAGAAAAATGTCTGCTGCAAGAAAAGAGGAAATCAACTGTAATGTACATTATGTTCAAATCTTTATTATTCAACAACATTTAAATTTATCCGAGATAAATTCTATATATAAATTGATAACAAAATCTTATGAATTATAAATAATGAAAATTTACTGGAAAAAAGGCATGTTTAGTTTATTCTGCATTCAAATTCATTTACTTTACGTCGCTACTTTTATTTTTATTGTTTTATCATAATTCTTTATTTTATCACATGCTGCGCTCGCTCCAACGATCGCACCGTAAAACATATCATTTATTATAAAACTTTATATTAATAAACTTACAACGTTCTTCTAACGTAGTTTACATGTATTAACATATATGCCCAAAATTGAATCTGTCCAGCAGATAAAAAGAAAATTAAATAGGAAGCATAAATGGTATCAGAACGAAAGTCAAAAGTATAGTAAAATTCAAATTGACTTTATACATACCAGGAAACATATTAACTGCAGATCTATTTCGTACAAGACAAACAGCACACGGAACATCATGTTCAGCCAATGTTTTTTTGAAACCCGAAAATGTGTGCGTTTCGTATTCGGTACCATAGACGTAAGCTTTATCTCCATCAGTCCCATCTTTGTAGAAACTCCACTGTGGATCTCTTGGCAAACAAAGCGGTTCTGTGGCAGCTCCGGAATGGCCATACCAAGATCCACCGGTAAAGCCTACATGTGTGTTTGTTTATAATGTTAGGTTTTATTTCATATCTATGGAGTCTTACAGCGTATACTACTTTTTCATTAGATTGTTTATTTATATTAAGCCTTGAAATATCTAAAACACAGAAAATAACGAATCTTTAAAATATTCGTAATTTATCGTGGTTGTAGTAAATATTATTAAATCACCTGAAAGTATTAACTCCGCATGTGCAGGACAAGCCTTCTTTCCCCATCGTGTGTACACTATACTTTTGTTACTGTTATCTTTAAACATAAAAAAAATGATATATGACTTTCAATATTAGCTTTTTAAAGTAAAAATATAATTATTGTATAAACATATTATTAAAGAATATTTTTTTTTAAAAAAGGGAAATTATTTGTTTAGTTATTTTAAATGCATTTATTAACATCATGAAATGTATGCTGTCAATAATAAAATACTTGTAAACAGATATAATTAGTACTTGGCATTAGAAAACAATACCAGAATTACGTGTTTGCTTCTAAGTAACACTATATTGCAGCAGTTTTGGTGAAAAAAAAGGTCACATGCTATTTATGGTAGTTTTTAAAAATTACTATTAAATGATAAGATACACATCATCGGCTTTTATGTACAATCTGGCTTGCACCGTTTGCATTTAAATTTTAGATTTATCAATGATCTTCACATTTCATAGTGAACAGTATTGAATTATCTATTGTCGTATTCCTTGATTTTCTCCCCATTTATGTCTTCTAACCTTTTGCTATTACATATTTAGTAACGGCATGTCCATACCTTAAATATTTTGAAAATCTCCTAAAATAACAATATCGCCCAAAAATCAGACGTGGAATGAAAACAAAAGACATTAGAGGTAATTATAATACATCTAATATTGACTAACTAACTTAGTTTTTGTTTTTGTTTTTTTTTTTATGTTAACAACAATTCGCTACCTTTGATTATCTGCATTTCAGCTTTGACTTTATGTTTGAACTCTGCCATTGATTGCTCAATAACATTAGTAAAACTTTTCAATTCTCGTTTCAAAGCCTCGTGTTGATACATTCCTTGAGCACAGGATGATTGTCCAGACAAATATCCCTGTAGAACATCTCTACATCTTTCTGTGTTCGTCTCATCTAGTGCAGTAGTTAGTATTTATTAGTGTCAAAAGAAGAATTTTCATTTTCTGCGATATATTTGATATCAGAGTACATTAAGTCCAGATATTTTATCAAAAATAAGATATTTTTAAAATAATTAATTGAATTACATTGACTTTAGGTTTTAATTTAGTGAATTAGTTTACTTTTTTCAATTTAAAGAAAATTATTAATAGATCATGATTTCTGTATGTTTTGGGCTTTTTGTTTTTTGTTTTGGTTGGTTGGCTTTGTTGAATGGTAATGAAAAAAAACAAACTAATCATTTATATTGGTTAATGTGAGCCTCTTTCAATCTAATTAAGTGAGATCTGGTTTAATAAGCCCAATGTGATTAGTAGTGCAATCTATACCAGTGTAAAAAAATCAATTGGTTTATATAAAAAAAAATGACAGACATTATATATGAGGGTTATTCGGGAATTATTGAGACAGTACAATTTTTTCTTTTTTAAGCGACAAATTTCAGTAAAAAGAGGCATTAATATTGTAAAAAACTACAAATGAGAAATACAAAATGATATTAATAAAAAATTAATTTATTTACGACGGTACATAAACAAGTCCATGGTCCTTATGCTAAAAAACAAGTTGCAGGGATGAAGATTATATCTGTAATAAAGACAATCTACCAACACAAAACAGTTGTTTTTAAACTTTATATCATCAATGATTTATGCTAATAAATGTCCAATGGCAAAAGCATGCAGCTGGTTTTCTTATATACAATAATAATGGTGATATACCATCCACGCCGCGCGTATGAATACAAAACAACAACAGCAACAATATTCAAAATGGATGCGCCTTCAGCTGATGCAGAGCTATTGAGCTGAATTTAATGGATTAAACACAAATATTGAGTTAAAATCTAAACCGGCTGAAATGAAAACGAAAGGAAAATAAATGAGATGGCTTGTGATATAATTCACTGTGCTGAAAGATTCGTAATTAATCTAGTTTTCATGTGAGATCGCTGGAATATGCAACTAAACATAACCCTCCAAGGAGACGCGATCTTGGACAAAACTAGTTAATATGTCGACAAAGAATAGTATGTATAAGCGACTTTTGTAAACGTTGTGGTAACTAGATAGCCAGTGATGAACTTAAATGGTATATTTGCCGCTTTGAATGTGCCGAAGGAGTTGATGAATGTATACTCATAGCTTTGCTTTACGATGCTTATTCTGATGACTGATCATGTACGTGTGTAAATTTAAAAATCATCGTTACCAAATTTAAACAGCAGAGTTACCGTGAAAGTGTTAAGGCCTATCCGTTCGTTTTAAATATTCTGGAAAAGGAACAGCCAGCCTCGAAGTAATGTTGATTGATCTCAAGCAGACGAAATTATGAAAAAAAAACCGCTTAATTTTCTATTTCGTGAATCAAATAATGTGTTTTGTTTATTTTTGAAGGTTAAACTTTTAAGTTTTTATGTTTATAAAGTTGTATTTTGCTTGCTGACAATAAATAGACAAAACTTTACATTTTGTTGACAGAGTTTATTTTGAAAATTCCCGTTCTATAGATAGTGCTACATCAGAACAGTTGAGAAAAGTAGATCTGGCTAAACTTTTATTAATGCAGGTATCAAAGAAATATTTCGACCAATCAGAAGCGCCAATATCTCATCAAACGAATAAATATTAAATGATGAATATAGCAATTAAAATGTTGCAACATTCGATATTTTTCATGTGTCTTGTATACAGTTCTATTTGTATTCAGCAATTCAAATTTGTATTCTTTAATTTGCGTTGGTATTCTACAAATCCTATGTCTAAACTATGATTTATATATATGTATCGTATAGTTTCTATTTGTATTGTACATTTTCTACATTTGTATTATACACTTTTGTAAGGTTGTTAAAAATCTATAGTTTGGGTTTCTAAAAAAAAGAATCTAATTGATTTAATCTTACCTACCCAAGTGTAAAAACGGGGTAATAGGCGTTATATTTTTGGTGAATTACAAGAGGTAATCGGTCTTAGTTTATTTTCTTCACTAAGGACATCGAAAGAGTTAAAAAGAGTTTAAGAAACAATGAATGAAAAATGTGTATAATTGGCGCACAATTAAACATATCAAACATGTTAAGAACCATTGTCATCTGCAGTAGATTTAAAATACAATATTACATGTATTTTTTTTAAACATTTCGGGTCAAGCTAAGGTAATGGTTCCCTATATTTCAAGTTTTGGTCAGATAAAATAGTTTTTGGATGTTGGAATTCTAGGTTATATTCCTTTTATCAGACTTTATGTAAATTTCCTACATGTAAATTTATGGCTGTGTAGTTTTAGATGCACATATTAAATGCAAAATATAAATAACAAATTAAAATCATATTCATAATAAAGCTATATGAGATGTGCCATTTATTCATTTATTTATAGTTGATATAATAGCATTGTATATTACGTTCATTACTTAGAACAAACGACACAAGCAAGTTCTCTCCCATTAACATATGGTGGGCACTTAAGGGAACCACAGAGACCCTCTACGTGGTAGAACAGGTAGCCATTTCTATTTTCATAACCTCCATGTACAGCTTCTGGACGTGCGTCAACACAGGTGTATGAAGTAGCAGCTTGATGATTCCATTTACCCGCCATTAGATAGCCACGATACTCTAAGGTCCATCCCCTGTAGCAGTTTGTTCGTGCTACAAAAATGCTAAATTAAGTTTGACTTAGCGTAAGTCTTTACTATAATACTGCAAAACAAACAATTATTGAAATTAAGTCTAATTAGAAATAAATTCATGTGAAATTTAACGAAAAAAAACATTTGCAATGGTTCATAAAGATTTCAAAGGTGTTTATGACTTACTAGATCATAATGCAGCCTACAAACATCTAAACATTTTTTCCCTACCTGGAAACATGTTGACCACAAATCTCTTTCGTTTTAAACACACAGCACATGGGACTTCTTGATCATGAACACCCGTCAGGCCACCAGAAGAAGTGTGAGTTTCGTACTCAGCGCCATGTACGTAAGCTCTCTCATTTTCCATCCCATCCCTATACCTTAACCATTGCGGATTTCGAGGCAAACAAAGAGGTTCTACTGCTGCTCCTCTGTTGTTGAAGTGGGATCCTCCAACATAACCTGAAAAAAAAAAATATGGTTTAGGTTTTTTGTTTTTTGTTTTCTCTACCCCGGAATATCAACAATAACTAACTTGGCAGAATTGAAATCATATTTCTTTAGTTTCTACATCAAAGGACACTATGCAGTAAAATTAAACACTAAATGATAACATTGTCCCACATTCTGATGTATTCTTAAAAGAAAAAATGAAAACATTTCAGAAAGATTATTAAGGTATTGGTCCACACCCCACTAGAAATGTAAAACGCGTACAGAATTTTTTTCATAGTTTTCAAACATGTATATGAGGATATGCTCTTATCAAATTTTACTCAGTTGGCTGGTCCATCGGTATTATTAAAGCTGCGGTCGTTGCTAAAAATAGAACCGATTGCGGAAAACGGCGCTTTTTTCATACATAAAGAATATAAGCCTAAGCCTGAAATTTGACTTTCAAGTTTAAAAACGGGGTAATAGGCGTTATATTTTTAAATTTTTTAATTACATCCTATTTAAAAAGATAAAATTATTATTTCAAAACAAAAGATTTTATGTAACACTTGCTTATTTATTAAAAAATAGAGAAATATGCTTACAAATGAGATAAATTGAAATAAATGTTCAAAGACAATTTAAGTTCTAGTAAATTTATTTACGTACATAATTCTCTGAAATATAGATATCATTTACGCCGTAACGTTCTTAATCAATGGGGAATAAAACTTCTCAAAGGACCGGCCTTATCAATATCACAATGGGCGTATTTTTGGTAAAAATCATCAAAATATATATTTTGCAAAAAGATCCGTAAAAATAAAATTGTGCATAGGTTTATTATTTCATCACTCTAAAAATATGTTTAAATTATTGTTAAATAGAAAACATAATCTAAACAAAGTGTTGATTAATCTGTATTATTTAAATTGCGAAAGTTGGTTTCTTATGCTTTCAAGACAAAACCTCTATTCAACCTTTTTTTACTGGTTTAAAGACTGTTTTTAAAGTCAAATAACTTTTCTTCAGCGTATGATTTTTAATTCTAAAAACATTATGTTGTGGAAAATATATCTCTGCTCGTAGCTAAGCGAACAGGATAAAGATGATCAAGGTCAAACTATTTCCCCTTGTGTATTTATCTCCATTATGCACTGGAATAGATCTCCGTCAGGATTTCATTTTGGATGTTCATGGACAAATTCAGGGATTAATGTTCAAAGATTTGGATTTAATTCAACCTTAAAATCCATTGATATTTATGCAGGACAAAAGCAAGCGGTCTATATTTCAAAACGAGTATGCAATCGGCAAAACCCAGACATGTTTTCATTTCGCTGATTATTAGGCCTAATAAAATTGCAGATGTCAGGATATTTAACAGATTTGTTTTGAATCAATTTCTAGGTCAGCTTGACTTCTTTATTTTGAAATACACGTTTTAATGTGAGCACTAAATTAGATCGGGTACGGAAAAGGCGTAAAAACGCATGAATTACGTCAGACGTTGTTTTGTGACGTATGGATAATTACCTTAAATAATGCATAAAAGATTCTCAGCAAATGACATAAGTGAATTTAGTGTATAATTTAAAGTTTACCTGAATGAACTAGTTCGGCGTCACCACTGCATGATTTACTTCCCCATCGTGTGTACACTACACTGCTTTGTCTGCTTTGTTCGCTTTCATTGACTATATATCACGTTCAAAGGTATCAAATGTTAACAACCAAAAGAAAAGTATAATGAAACGACATTATGTTAATTATGAAAATTGGATGCATTGCTTTAAATGTAAATATTTTTTTTAATTGAAAAATTAATTACTATGTCTAACTCGGTTTGTATCTCATATAATTTGGCAAAAAGAACAAGAACAAAAAAAGAAAGAAAAAGATAAAGGACTATGTGCGGTATGGTCAAATATATGCCCCCGATTTCAACCAATTTTTATATATTATCGTATAAAAATGAAATCTTCACAAATCATTGTAAAGAGGATGCCTATAACTTTAATCTTGATTTTAGTCATCATTGCTTACTCGCTATTTATCTATGACGTCACCTAAATGACCTAATTCCCGCAAATTTGCAAACAAATGAAGATATTTTCATTTTTGCTCTATATTTTGCATTCGGTAGTATAGAGCGCAGGTCTGCTCAAGTGCAATTTTAACATATGTTTTTCTACAGATAGTTATACATATTATACTAAAAATAGTACTTGAGCAAGCCTGCGCTCGATGTTTCCCAGTCGAAAAACCATCGGAAAACACCCATATTTTGCTACAAAACATCAATTTATCAAAATAATGCAATATCCATGACGTCATTTCTACGTTATGACGTCACTGTGGTGATAAACTATTACATCTTTATTTCCAATATGATTTTAACTATCTTTCATCTTATTTTAAAGCTTTTTCTAAAACTTTGATTTTGGGGGGCAAAAATTGCATAAAACCGCACTTAGGCCTTTGTGTTTGTATCCAAAATCTACCATGAAAAAAAAAATTATGGCAACTTTATAAGATATTAGAAATTTGAATATTACCATGTATTTGGTGATCCTGTGCTACGACTAACAACGCCAATAAGAAACCAAAACCTGTCATCTGTTATAAAAATTACACGTTAATACAGACATCATACAGTCATTGCATATCTTAAATATTTTTTAACGAAAAAATCCCCCCTTTTTTTTTTTAAAACAAATTGATGAAATTTGGTATCCCTTCTAACTTTTCTTTAGAATGTAGTGGACACTATTTATATAATGATAGTTTTTTCCTAAAACTTACAAATCCTCACAACTTAAAACAATTTTTAGTTAATTAACAAAGTTGATATATTTTTTTTCAGAGTTTGCAGAGTTTTTAATTAATTAATTCAAGTTCTCTACTTTAAAAAATATTAATATTTGGATACTTTTTTCCATACTAACGAAAGGAATTTACAATGAATATAATATACATGTGAGTTATGGTCTTACACTTTATGGTTACATGCTTGATAATTCAACTTTAGAAATAGCGATACATTCATGTATACATTTACACATTAAGCTAAATAATCATGAAATAATTAGAAGCAAAACATAAACAATTAAAAAAAAAATGTTTTAAACTTTTACTGCGATTTTTTCAAATGATTATATCCGGATGCAATGCTACCGTTTAATCACTGAAAGTTGGCAAAAGGTAAAACAATAGGTACATTGTAATTAAATGCAAACATTCCATAGTTCTCGTAATAACATCATAATTGACATCATCATAGGAAACTTCATCATAGATGACGTATTACATTTACATTAAAGAAAAACTGAAATATTGGGGTTTAAAAAACACCAATATTTCTGTTAATAGTGAACACTTTTTTATTTAAACATTTTAGTGCTTTTTAATATTAGTAACAGTCAGTGAAAAAATAATGTTAAATAAAATATAATATATAATCTTATTTTAATCTATTAACTGTATTTAAAACAACATTTAAGGAAGGAGTCTTTTCTGGTTTTCGACTTGTCAAACGTAAATTTGATTAATTGTTCATTAAATCATGATGAACGGAAATTAAAATAGTATATTTTTCTTTCTTTTTTACTATCATACAACTTGGCATAGAAAAATGTAATCAATGTTTAGATTGGAACAAGGACTATATTTTTGGCGTAATATTGGCGTAGGAAAATATCACATGTTGCGCAATTCAGAATTGCTGCAGATTATATATATATAATGAGTCTGTTTTAGCATTTTAAAAACAATAACAATAATGTTGGATTTTTTTTTTACTAATGTGAACTAATAATATGATACTTGGGTTTAAGAATATGTTTTTAAAATATGATTTGCCTATCAAATAACATTTTTATAAGCTTTTTAAAGCGCCCATTCTTTACATTGATTTTTGTGAAAAAATCACTAAAATCAGTTTTTCTCTCTTATGAAACGGTCAATATACTAGCTTTTCTGTCAATTTAAATCTTTATATAAAGTCTTCATAATACATAAAAATTAGAAATATTTTATTATTGGAAGGATAAAAAAATAATCAAAATTTCTTCAAAATTTAAGAAAATTAGAGGAAATGCGGGCTAAGCAATATCAATTCTAGTATAAATATTTATTCCAATTTAGTAGTATAAGCTGATAGACACTCTCATGGTCTATGATTTCATTGAAGATTTGAATCTTCAAATCTTAAACAAATGTCTACAGAACTATAAAGAGCTACACTTATTTTTATCACTCTTTACGTTGAGGAAAAAGGTAGTGACCTTGACCTGACCTTTATCCGAAAACAAAAAGATCAAATTTAATTAAACTGATAGAATCATTAAGTAATATGATCCATTTGACTGTGTCAAAATTTCATGCATTTCTTATTATAAGAAGTATGTTTGATAATGAAAAGACTCCTTCCTTAAAAACAATTTACGTTACCATGAATCTGTGAATGTTTTTGCCCTCCAAGCAAGTGTGTATTGGTCAGTGTTGGTTAGGAAAACTGTTATAGCACTGCAAGACGACAGCTATATTTATTATTGATATCTAGATAGCAAACATTGACAGTTAGTCCAAATAGATAAGTTAAAAATATGATAATGAAACACTTTTTTGAATTTTTTTTTTTCAAATAACAAAACGTGTCATTTTAATAATTAAAAAAGGGGGACAACATGTTGTGATGCAAAGGGGTGTTAATTAAGGAAGCAAGTAGATATTAAGTTACATGTAATTCCGCTATCTGAAAGATCCTGTGTACCTATGTTCTTGTACCTATTCAAATATTTGATCTTTTTTTTATATTATTAGCTCACCTGAGCTGAAAGCTCAAGTGAGCTTTTCTGATCACATTTTGTCCGTCGTCCGTCTGTCCGTCTGTCCGTCCGTCCGTCTGTCCGTCTGTCCGTCTGTAAACTTTTTACATTTTGAACTTCTTCTCTAAAACTGCTTATCCAATTTCAACCAAATTTGGCACAAAGCATCCTTATGGAAGGGCAAATATAAATTGCAAAAATTAAAGTCCGATCTCTATTCAAAGCGGAGAAAACCTGGAAACTGTAGAAAAAGGGGGGTGCATTTTTAAAAATCTTCTTCTCAAGAACTACCGAGGCAAATTCAACGTAGTTTAGCATAAATTATCCTTATGGGAAGGAAAATATAAATTGCAAAAATTAAGGTGTAATTTTGTTTCAAATCGAAGTTATTAGGAAAATAATAATAAAGGAAAGGCGTGTGTCAATCGGGCTCGGCATCCGGTAAAATGGGTAGGCAATACTTGGCCTGGGCAAAACAAAAGATTGGCAGTTATTTATCTGCCAATCTCATTAAAATTTTAGGATATTTGATGGACTAGTATATTTGTATTCGCTGTAGATATTGCTGCAAAATAATGCGTATTTGGAATTGACGATTGCCGATCTGCCCCGGCATTTATTTTGCCACGGCCCGGGTTTGCATACCCATTTTACCAAGACTCGTATTCAATACTTCTAAAACGAGGTTCTTTGTTTAAAGCAGCCATGACATTATACGAAAAAGGGTCGATGATGAATTTGCTTGTTGTGCAACAGTTCGCGTATGAAGGGAAGTTTTGAAACATGAAAAATATATTGGGGCCGATTTTGTGAAGTAAATTGAGGCTAAATATTTCAATGCGTTGACAGTTTTCACACATGACGTTGGTGTCAGCTTGTTCTGATTTTCGTTTCGTTTTCATTATTTATGCTTTGTAACCTGGAAACTATCGTCTGTATTTCGTGATTTTTCGTATCAAATCAATCAGAGACTTCGGTAAATCAAACAGTTACGTTAACTGTTTACCTGCGCAAATTAAGCAAAATCTGATGTAGGGGTACTGAAATACAATTCATTCTATCGGTAATTCGGCATTATCTTTTGCGTAATGGTAGATTAATGCAATGGGTTTTGTTGAGATGCTCGGCATTTTCTCTAGTTTATTCAGTTTAAATAGAGTTGATACGGAAATATGTAGGTATATTCATGTATATATATATGATTCATTTCGAAAAAATAAATTGTGTTCTTTATTTGTCATACATGTAGTGCATGTTGTTTACAATTTGTATTTACTAACCATATTTGAGTGTTAAGCTTCGAATTATAAGCAAGATACAGAGATTTACTCACACTTCTGTTTGTATACAGATCTTAAAAGCTAAAGATTAAAAAAGTATAAAAAATTGTCAATATTTATTACGAAAATTTTCAAAATCGGTTATTCCAGAAACCCACTTATTGAATTGTAAACTTAACCTTTTTAGCTCACCTGAGGATGGGGCCACAATGGGGGGGGGGTCGAAGTTTAACATGAATATATAGAGTAACTCTTAAGAAATCTTCTTCTCAAAAACTAATCGGCCAGGAAAGCTGACACTTGTGTGGAAGCATCTTCAGGTAGTGTAGATTCAAAGATGTGAAAATCATGACCCCTGGGGGTAGGGTGGGGCCACAATGGGGGATCGAAGTTTAACATATGAATATAAAAAGTAAATCTTTAAAAATATTCTTCTCAGAGATTAATCGGCCAGGAAAGCTGACACTTGTGTGGATGCATCCTTAGGTAGTGAAGATTCAAATTTGTGAAAATCATGACCCCCGAGGGTAGGGTGGGGCCCGATAGGGGATCGACGTTTTACATAGGAATATATACAGTAAATCTTTAAAAATCTTCTTCTCAGAAACTAATCAGACAGGAAAGCTAACACTTGTGTGGATGCATCCTCAGGTAGTGTCAATTTTAAAGTTGTGAAAATCATGACCCCCGGGGAGAGGGTGGGGCCACAATGGGGGATCGAAGTTTAACATAGGAATATATACAGTAAATCTTTAAAAATCTTCTTCTCAGAAACTAATTCGCCGACAAAGCTGGAACTTGTGTGGAAGCATCCTCAGGTAGTGTAGATTCAAAGTTGTGAAAATCATGACCCCTGGGGGTAGGTTGGGGCCACAAGGGGGGATCGAAGTTTAACATATGATTATATACAGTAAATCTTTAAAAATCTTCTTCTCAGAAACTAATTAGCCAGGAAAGCTAAAACTTTTGTGGAAGCATGCTCAGGTGGTGTAGATTCAAATTTGTGAAAATCATGACCCCTGGGGGTAGGTTTGGGCCACAATGGGAGGTCGATGTTTTACATAGGAATAAACAGAGTTATTCTTTAAAAATCTTCTTCTCAGAAACTAATCAGCCAGGAAAGCTGAAACTTGTGTGAAAGCATCCTCAGGTAGTGTAGATTCAACGTTGTGAAAATAATGATCCCCAGGGGTAGGGTGGGGCCACAATGGGGGGGGGGTCAAAGTTTAACAAAGGAATTTATAGGGTAAATCTTTAAAAATCTTCTCAGAAACTAATCAGCCAGATGATTCTTTATAATTGTTAAGACTTTGGCCCCAGGACAATTCTTTGGCCTCACGAGAAGGTTCAAAGTTTGATGTACGTTTATATCCCATATATAAACTATTGTTAGGGATCTTTTTTAGATCTGCAATACTCAACATATGATATGACTATAAAATCATCCTGTTAGAAAAGGGACTAATGATTATAAACATAAGAATATCCAGGGGAAAATGGATTTTATTTATACAGGATTTACATGAATTATTGTACATTGTCCAGATAGTTTGTATTATGACTCCATTGAGCTGATTTTATCATACCTCTTGTTCCTCAAGTGAGCGATGTGGCCCATGTGCCTCTTGTTTATTGTGCTATCAGTTTGTCTAGGTCTCTTCAAGAAGTCATGAAAGTAGATCAGATATAGCTCATAAGAACCTTTCTTAAAACTTTCCTTCAGTGCGTATATCTTCTATTTAATTTATTTATTATTGGAACCACGTTTAAGGTACCCTGTTCACTGGCTCTCAATTTTAGGTTAATATGTCAATTCCAGTACATTTTCTAGTGATTTCTATATATCGAAGCAAAAAATGTCTTGTACCACGATTCGCATGTCCATTTTTTTTCATTGGTCTAGAGACTAAAGGCATTGTGTAGATATCCGAAATGGACGCTTACATTCCCTATTTTTTTATAAAACAGTTAGAAAAAGTCTATGATATATTTGTTTCAAAATATTGTGTTATTTGGGTCTTTTTCAAATTTTGAAGCATATACTTTATACATAAATACAAACCTTAAAAAAGACGTTAATTCATGACGTGGCGATGTCACGTATATATCATGCTATAAACATCAATATCTTGTTAAGCATTCAACATATTTAATCAACATTTTATACAAGAGCGCCAGTGTTAAACACGATAGTGCATAGTGTGACATTACTTTTGGATCAACCCTTTAATTACGTAGAATTACACATTGATGACGGCATGGTGACGAGTGGAGTGTCGTGTAAAATTGATTGGAAAGCAAGATAAACAGTCTAAAAATACTAGATACGATCTCGTTACGAGTGACTCTTCCGGTCGATTTCTGTTTTAAATGATACAACGAATAATCGATACAATTCCAGAATTAACCCCCTCCCCCCTCCCAACTTTCAGATAATGAACAAATTCCTTTATTACCTAATAAATGGGTGTGGCAATGAGTTTGCCTGATAGATATTGCTACGATCAACAACTTTGCTTCCATAATGCATAACAAAATCTTAATCGTTTTTAAGTTATTTGTAATAGACTTTACGAGTTTATTGGCCCGTAAATGAAGATGCTAGCCCCTTTTTCTTGATTCTGTTAGAAAGAACGTTTCATACTCTACCACTTTTGTTATAAAAGTCTTAACAAAATATCAACTGATAAAAAAATACCATCCTCAACGTCCAAATTTTTTTATTCCAAATTCGTACCAAATTTTCGTGCCAGCTGAGCTCCAATAAATGGCACCACTGGCTATAAACAAAATAATAGTTCACAACTTCAAACTATGGTTTACTTATCCTGAAAATTTTAAAGTCATATCTCTAATAGTTTTTGAGATCAGCTCTGCACATAATAGGTCGTAAAAATTTAAAAATCAGGACCAGAAGTGATGGCAACAAAAAATTCAAAACATACATTGTATAAAATTCAGATAGTGTCCCATCATCTGTTTTCACAACAGCAGAGGACCGGAAGTTACGGTTGACAAAATAAAAGCGGGTAAACAAATTCTCTATTTAATTGATATCTATCTAAGTTTCGTGTATTGATCGCTTGATTTTCTTAGATCTTTGGGTAAAACATTTATTTAAAAAAGGCTATCTGAGAAATGAGAAATGAACTTTGGAAAAATGAAATAAATTCCTGAAGATGTAATATTTTTCTATCACTCAATAAAATATATTGAGCCATCTCAGAGACATCTTGTAGACAAAAAAGGGAACAAAATTTGTACCCAATTTTCGAGCCATAGTGAGCTCTTATGAATGGCGCCACTGGCATAAAACAAAAACAATAGGCTCAACTTCAGACTATGGTCTACCTATCCTAAAAATTACATATTCATACAACTATTTGATAGTTTCAGAGTTTTTGTGTGCACAAAAAAGGTCGTAAAATGGCGAAAATGGCTGATAAATTGGTACCGGAAGTGACGACAAACATTTATGTTAAATGTATGACGGTAATATCAAGTCCAATATTCTGTGAAAAAATTGTGGAAATCGGTCGAATTGTTTTCAAAAAATCGCGTGCACAAAATTTGTGGAAAAGAAAAATAATAAAAATTGGTACCGAAAATTGTATCAAGGTTAGCTCCAAGAAATGGTGCCAATACCAAAAAAACCCCAAAAAACAATAGACACAACTGTAAAATGTAGTCTACGTATCCTAAAAATTTCATGATTATATATCTGATAGTCTTTGAGTTTAAGCGTGCACAAACTTGGTCGTATAAAAATTACAAAATCAGCCGTAAATCCGGACCGGAAGTGACGACAACAAAAATTTCAAAAACATATAAAATTCAAGCATTGTCCCATTATCTGTGAAAAAATGGTCAACATTGTCAAATAGCTTTCGAAAAATCGCATGCACAAAATTGGGGGAAAAAAAAGGAAAACAAGTAACGAGTATGTCTTCCGTCCCATTTTGTTTTAATGATACCATGAAATATCGATACAATTAAAAAATTAACACCCCCCCCCATTTTAAGATAATGAATAAAAATCCCTAATTACGTCAAACATTAGTCTGACGATGACTTTTTCAAACAGATATTGTAGGGATCAACAACTTTGATTCTATAATGCATAACAAAATATTTATCGTTTTCAAGTTATTCGTAATAGACTTTACGATCCCTAAATAAAGGGGTCAGCCCCCTTGTCTTGATTTTGGTGGATAGAACTTTTGATTCTTTACATCTTTTGTTCCATATGTCTTAACAAAAAAATTAACCGATAAAAAGATACTGATCAAAACGTATGAAAATTTTGATTCAAAATCTGTACCCCATTTTTGTGCCTAAGCAAGCTCCAAAGAAAAGCGCCACTGGTGCAAAACAACTATACAGTGCACAACTCCAAACCATGGTCTACCTATTCTGAAAATTTCAAAGTCATCTCTAATAGTTTCCGAGATCAGCTCTACAAAAAATTGGTCGTAAAAAAATACAAAATCTTTCGTAAATCCGGACCGGAAGTGACGACGATAAAAGATTCAAAAACATTTAAAATTCAGATAATGTCCCATAATCTGTGAAGAAATCGTCGAGATCGGTTGAGTAGTTTTCGAGAAATCGCTTGCACAAAATTAAAAAAAAAATAATAATAATAAACAGTACGAAAACAATAAGGTCTTCCGATGGATGATTGAATATTTTATGATTGTATCTAGTGGGTGTTTCTTTTTCTTCAAGACCTTTATATGAAGAGCATATTGTCCAAAAGATAAGAACACATGAACCTATGCGACGGCAATAAATTATAAATGCAATTAATCAAAAGGTTTTGAAAATTCTGCAGATGTCCTACCTGCTATGAGCAGACTACAAAGAACGACTCATTTGATTAGAAGTTTAATGTTTTCTCGTTACAGTTTCCCCTAGTCTGTCAGATCAACAATTAATCCGCGCGGCTCCTGGGCTGTATATATCCCCCCTTCCCACTTTAAAAAAATAATAAAATGAATCAATGGTGTGCGATAGTTATCGTTTTGTATTTAACTTAACGCCGGTTTAAAAATTAAAAATTTCTCAATTTTAATAAAAAAAATTGATAATGTCTGTATCATTTTCAAAATAAAGTTATATTAATTTAGATTTAACCACCGTTTTGTTAACCTATGCCTTTAACATGTATATTATTAACTACAGTCCCATAGTTGTGTTTTTGGGGATTTTTTGTTTGTTTGTTTTTTTGCTGATTTCTTGATAGACTTACCTTTATTTGTTTAGTTACCGGTATTTCCTGTTATTTTCTTCAATCCATTTCCCTTCCCACTGTCACACGGAGAATGGATGATATTGCGTAATTATTCTGTCACCAGAGAACAACTCTTGGCAGAATTGTGAACACATGCTCTGCTTAATCAACAAATTCATCAAAATTAGACATGAAATATGGCTGTAAATAGTACGTATCCCCTTTATCTGCATAACACGTAATTTTGTTGCTATTTGTGATTATAACACCTGACAAACGTTTTAGAATTTTGCAATGGGCTAGATCCTGTTTGTTATGAAAAAATTAATGAGTGTGTGTTGTTGTCTAATTTTCTACCTTAAGGCCATTCAGTAATCAACATTTATAACTGCGTACACAACTCCCTGTCTGTCTGTCTGTCTGTCTGTCTGTCTGTCTGTCTGTCTGTCTCTCTTTCTCCCTCTCTCTCTCTATACGAGTAACGAGTAGGTCTTCCGTTCAATTTTTAAACGATTCTATTAAAATATCAATGAAATTTCAAAATTCCCCCTCAACTACATCCTTTCAGATAATGTATACGATTGTCAAGATCATTTAAAATGCATAACACAGAGTTTTGCTTTTTCACATACAGTACATTAAAGATTTAAGATTTTAGTCCCCCAAAACCCCTAATTACGTCATCAATGGGTTTGGAAATGAGTTTTACAAACTGATATTGTTACGATCAACAACCTTGTTTCTATAATGCATTAAACAAATCTTAAACGCTTTTAACGTATGTGTAATAGACTTTACTAGTGTCTTGGCCCCTAATTAAAGGGGGCAGCCCTTTTTTCTTGAGTTCATTCGAAAGGTCTCACAAATAAAAACATTGTTTGTTCTTACACTTATCTAGAATTGTTGTTATTTTTTAAATACAAATTATATAATATTTTAGGGGCCAGCCCTCTGGATCCTTAATGGGCACATAAATTGGTGTTGTGATTAATGGAATCTATTAGAATCATCAATACAGAAATCTTCTTTTCTACAATGCTCAACAAAATATGTCTCCTTCTCTTGATATATTGTGTCAAAGTTTTAGTACTTTGGCCCCTAACAATCACTAATCACGTAATAAATGGGTGTGGCAATGGTGTTTTCTGGTATATATTGTTACGATCAACAACTTTGCTTCTATAAGCATTACAAAATCTTTATCGTTTTACATTTATCTGTAATGGAGTTTACGAGAGTCTTGGCCCTTAATTTTAAGAGGGGGGGGGGGGGGTTAGTCCCTTTTTCTTGAGTTCATTTGAAAGGTCTCACAAATGATAACATTTTTTGTTCTTACACCTATCTTAACTTGTTGATCATTTTTGAGATACAAATGATTGAATATCTTAGGGGCCAGTCTCTAGATCCTTAATGGACACAGACAATATTGTTTTGAATAATTGAATCGATTAGAATCATCAATGCAAATATTTCTCTTCTACAATGCTTAACAAAATATGTCTCCTTCTCTAGATATATTGTGTCCAAGTTTAAGTACTTTAGTCCCATAAAAATCCCTATTTACGTAATAAATGGGCGTGGCAATTATTTTACTTGATAAATATTGTAAAGATCAACAACTTTGCTTTTTTAATGCTTTACAAAATCTTTATCGTTTTAAAGTTATTTATGAAAGAGTTTACGAGTGTCTTGGTACCTAATTAAAGGAGCCAGCCCCTATTTCTTGATTTTGTTGGAAAGAACTTTTATAATATATGTCTTTACTAAATATCAACTCATAAAAAGATACTGATCAAAACGTATGAAAATTTTGATTTGAAATTCGTACACGTGTACCCAATTTTCGAGCCTAGGCGAGCTCAAAGAAATGGCACCACTAGCACCAAAAAACTACAATCTGCACACCTTCGAACTATAGTCTACCTATCCTGAAAATTTCATATTCATATCTCTAATAGTCTTTGAGTTTATTTCTGCACAAAATTGGTCGTAAAAACTTACAAAATTGGCCCTAAATCGGAACCGGAAGTGACGATTTCAAAATTTCCATAAAGTCTAGAATTATGACCTCTGGCAATCATCTGTGAAAAATGGTCGAAATCGTCCGAAAGGTTTTCGAGATATCGCGTGCCAAAAATATGTAGAAAAAAATAATTAAAACTAGATACGATCTCGTTACGAGTAACGAGTAGGTCTTCCGTTCAATTTCTAAACGATACGATTAAAATATCAATGAAATTTCAGAATTCCTCCTCAACCACTCTCTTTTTTCAGATAATGCATACGATTGACACTCTCCCCTGAAATGCTTAACAAAGAGTTTTGCTTTTTTACATACAGCACATTAAAGGTTTACAATTTTAGTCCCCTAAAATCCTTGATTACGTCATCAATGGGTTTGGAAATGAGTTTTACAAATTGATATTGTTACGACCAACCATGTTGTTTCTATAATGCATTACAAAATCTTGATCGTTTTCTTAGGTATGTGTAATAGACTTTACTAGTGTCTTGGCCCCTAATTAAAGGGGGCAGCCCTTTTTTCTTTGAGTTCATTCGAAAGGTCTCATGAATGGTAACATTTTTTGCTCTTACAACCATCTAGAATTGTTCTTCATTTTTGATATACAAATGATTGAATATTTTAGGGGCCAGCCCTCTAGATCCTTAATAGGGAAAGACATTGGTGCGTTGTTTAATGGAATCGATTAAAATTATAAATGGAAACATTTTCTCTTCTACAATGCTTAACAAAATATGTCTCCTTTTCTAGATATATTGCGTCAAAGTTTAAGTTCATAAGTCCCCTTAAAATTCCTTATTACGCAATAAATGAGCGTGGCATTAATTTGTTCTGATAGATATTGTTACGATCAACAACTTGGCTTCTATAATGCATTATAAAATCTTGATCGTTTTTAAGTTATTTGTAATAGAGTTTACGAGTGTCTTGGCCCCTAATTAAAGGCGCCGCACCCTTTTTCTTGATTTTTCTGAAAAGTTCTTAAAAATGCAAACATTTTTGTTTTTACACCCATCAAATTGTTGTTCATTTTTGTGATACAAATTTTTGAATATTTTAGGGGCCAGCCCTCTCGATCCCTAATGGGGACAGACATTGGAGTTTTGTTAAGTGGAATCGATTTAAATCATTAATGCTAATATTTTCTCTTCTATGATAACTAACAAAATATGTCTACTTCTCTAGATATATAGCGTCAAAGTTTAAGTACTTTGGCCCTTTAAAATCCATTATTACGTAATAAAGGGGCGTTGCAATCATTTTACCTGATAAATATTGGCAATATCAACAGGTTTGCTTCTATAATGCATTACAAAATCTTGATCTTTTTTAAGTTGTTTCTAATAGAGTTTACGGGTGTCTTGGCCCCTAAAAAAGGGGGCCCGCATTTTTTTTTTTTTTTTGATTTTGTTGGAAAGAACTTTTGTTCAAAACGTATAAAATTTTTGAATGAAATATCGTACCCAATTTTCGTGGCAAGGCGAGCTCCAAGAAATGGCGCAACAGGCGTTAAACAACTACATGCTGCATAACTTCAAACAATAGTCTACATATCCTGAAAACTTCATATTCATATCTCTAATGGTTTCCGAGTTAATAGCTGCAAAAATTGGGTCGTCAAAAATTACAAATTGGCCGATAATTCAGTACCGGAAGTGATTACGAAAAAAATAATAAAAATCAGGTTAAGAACACCCCCAAACATCTGTAAAAAAAAGGTGAAAATCGGTCGAATAGATTTCGAGAAATCTCGTGCACAAAATTTAGAAAGAAAAATAAGAAGAAAAAACAGTACGAAAACAATAAGGTCTTCCGTAGGAAACGGAGAACCTTAACTAGATACGATCTCGTTACGAGTAACGAGTAGGTTTTCCGTTCAATTTTAAACTATAAATGTACTATTTAAATATCAATGAAATTTCAAAATTCCCCCTCAAACACTACCTTTCAGATAATGTATACGATCGTCAATATCTTTTAAAGTGCTAAACAAAGTGTTTTGCTTTTTCACATATTGCACAATAAAGATTTAGGAGTTACGTCCCCTAAAATCCCTAATTACGTCATCAGTGGATGTGGCAATGAGTTTTACAAACTGATATTGTTACGATCAACAACTTTGTTTCTGTAATGCATTACAAAATCTTTATCGTTTTTAATGTATATGAAAAAGACTTTACGAGTGTCTTGGTCCCTAATATGAGGGACCAGCCCCTGTTCTTGAGTTAATTCAAAAGGTCTCACAAACACTAACAATTTTTTTACTTACACGTATTTAAAATTGTTGTTAATTTTTGAGATACAGATGATTAAATATTTTAGGGGCCAGTAATGTTGATCCTTTATGGGGACAGACATCGGTGTTTTGATTAATGGAATCGATTAGAATCATCAATGTAAGCATTTTCTCTTCTACAATGCATAACAAAATATGTCTCCTTCTCTAGATAAATTGCGTCAAAGTTTCAGCACGTTGCCCCCAAAAATCCCTATTTACGTAAAAAATGGGCGTGGCAATGATTTTACCTGATATATATTCTTAACTATCAACAACTTTGCTTCTATAATGCATTACACAATCTTTACCTTTTCTAAGTTAAATATAGTAGAGTTAAGGTGTGTCTTGGCCCCTAAGTTAAGGGGGCCAGCCCCTTTTCATGAATTCAATCGAAAGGTCGCACAAATTCTAACATTTTTTGTTCTTACACCTATTTAAAATTGTTGATCTTTTTTGAGATACAAATGGTTAAATATTTTAGGGTCCAGCCCTCTAGATCCTTAATGGGGACAGACATTGGTGTTTTGATTGATGGAATCGATTAGAATTATCAATGCAAACATTTTCTTAATACAAAGCTTAACAAAATATGTCTCCTTTTTTAGATATATTGCGTCAAAGTTAAAAAACTTTGGCACCTAAAAGTCCCTAACTACGTAATAAATATGCGTGGCAATGATTTTTTAGTGATATATATTGTTACGATCGACAACTTTGCTTCTATAATGCAAAATCTTTATCATTTTTAAAGTTATTTGTAATAGAGTTTACGAGTGTCTTGGCCCCTAAGTTAAGGGGACAGCCCCATTTTTCTTGAATTCAATCAAAAAACTTCTGGCGCCAGGGTGCTGAGTTAATCCTATCATACAGGTTCCATACATTATCGTAAGGTCCCTATACAAGGCGCCTAGCGCCCAAACTAGTAGGTGTGCTATCTAGCTGAGACCGGCCCCTCGGGGGTACGGGTGTCCCCTGACGGAATCCGGTCTCAAAAGGGGCCATATTGACACCGATTTTTGGCGCCAATTTGAAAAGTTGGAGTCTGTATTTGATCCCTAAAATGCATAAACTACACACACAAAATGCTTGATGCACTTTTAAAAGGCCAATGCGAAAAATTCCACCTGGTTGACCAATTATCTCTCAATGCGCCACACCAACGGAAAATATAGGTCACTACTGTGATCATTTCCTTGTGCCCATTGTTCAGAAACAGAATTCTTACATCAAAGACACGTCTGATTTTATACTAAAAATCGAATCTCTGATTTTACCTGAAAATGTCATCTTGGTTACTTATGACGTGACCAGCATGTACACCAACATGGAATTTGATGAATTACTTCATTCTTTCGAGAAAGCATATTTAGCAGACACTTCTAGTCTAGAATTACATCGACCTTGCAGTTCTGATCTAATCTTTTTTCTCAGATGCATACTTGAATTTTTTTTTTCGAGTTTAACGGAAAATATTACAAACAAATTATTGGCGCGACGATGGGGGCACGCCCGTCACCAGAAATTACAGATATACGTATGAAAGACATCACTGAAGATGTAATATCTAAATTTCAACATGCCGACGAACTTATCTATCACGCCAGATATAGAGATGACGGCTTTATTCTATTACATGGAAGTCAGGATGAAATTAAGGAATGTTTTGACATAGGGAACTCTTGTCATAAATATCTGAGATTTACTTATCTCACACCAGTGTCAATTTCTTAGACACGACCATATACAAAGAAACAATATTCTTAGATAGCCAGCGATTAGACATTCGCTCATATATCAAACCTACTAACAGCTTCCAATACCTGCACAGACAAATGCTCATAGCTCATCAGTCTTCAAGGGCCTAATTAAAGGAGAATGTACCAAACATCTGAGAAATACTAGCGATTAAGCTGTATTACTAAATATTTTCAAAGATTTCAAATCTCATCTCGAAAAAAGAGGTTACAAACAATCAGAAATTGAACCTTTTATGCAAGAAACTCTTTCTGCAAATAGATTGGATCTTCTCAATAAACAAAGGGAAAAAAACAACTAAAAAGGATGTACCGAACGTTTTGGTGACCACATTTAACCCATGTATTAAAGGGTTAAGGAAACAACTTACGAAATACTGGGATCTAATCATTAGATCCAAATTAAAACCAAATGAAGTTCAAAAAGATTAATTAGTTTATGCTTAAGGTGAACTCCTGACGAGGCGGGCCTTATTACAATTCAAAAATGACATGTGCTATTAATACCGCCGAAACACTCTTAACTATGACATATAAGCAATTGACCAAATGCTTCATTAAGAGTGTCGGGTTCTAATAGGTTTAAGACATGTCTGGATGTTCGGATGCCGTCGGGGTTTTTTTCCGCAAAATTAAGAAAATCGAGAATTTTGATAGGTGGTACCAATTCTCGAATATAAACTTTCCTACCATGTTTTATGCACATTCTTTATTTTCGCACTTGCCGTTTACATTTTAAAATGACATATTCAGACAATAGATATGTAGTTTTCATTCGATTTTTTTTATTTAATAATTTGATTTATGTTTCATTCTTTTTTAGTAAATTTGGCAATGGATAATGCAGAAAATATACATACATGATGCACACGTAGTACAGAGGTATATTTGTATAAGAAATGTCTAGCATTGCAAACATTTCACCCCCCCCCCCCCCCCCACACACACACACACACCCCAAACTTCCACGCAAAATATCTGTGAGCGGGATATTTTGAAATTTAAAACCCACTTATTATTATTAACTTTTATTTTACTCTTTTTTATTCATTTTTTTTGGTGATAGCTTAGGTAGTTAAATCACAAAAGTATTTTCAGTATTGTTAAAATGTTAATACCAAAATATGATGAAAGCTCCAACTATGTTTTAGAGTAGTCAAAAGTCCCTGTTTTTTATAGATATTAGATAATGTGTTAATCATACATGTAAAACCGATGCAAACACTGAATCCAGATTAAATATATTTCATTTCGTAGGTTACATACACCTACTCCTTTTTAACTTAACTTCAAAGTTATATGAAATCTCGTTCAATATCCTAAATACACATGTAAGTGTACTTGGGTAGTTTATGATGAGTCCACCATACGTCTGACACATACATCTTTATCTTGGATCTGATAACTTTGGTGAAACATTTACAAATAAACGTGCACGCACTTATGGTTTTCTGTACCCTTTCACTTAAATAAATTTAAAAAAAAAATCAGGAAACAAATTGTGTAAAAAAAAAAAATAGACTTGGAATTCATGAATTGCTCCACAATTTACCTTGACACAAATCTTAATATGAAAGTAATAAATATATTTATATTATTCCGAGCCTCTTCGTTTTTTGTTTTTGTATTTGTTTTTTTTTTTTTGGCATGAAATATTAAAATTTCGTTATTGTTAGTATCTGTGGTATGGTTGTTCGATGCTTGTTTAATATTGTCCGATCCATGGTTAAATAGCTCAATACTGCATTCATTCGCTATATTTTCTATTTTTAAACAAATTCACAGATTTTTTTTCCAATGATATCGAAAACCAGAACATTTAATTAAAAAAAACTTATACTCGGGCCATAATTGACGCATGATAAAAAGAAAAAAATTCAAAGGGTGTTCGAATCATGGTTAAACCATCGTAGATATCGATAACAAAATAGGCCTGTTGAGTTAATATTTTTTAATGAACTATCCTATATGCCTCATCAAATGTATCATTCAAATAAAACATTTCAGCAAGTTTTGCTGTGTGATTTTGTCACTTAACAGGATTAATATACCTGAATACTTTACGGTTCTCTCTCTCTCTCTCTCTCTCTCTCTCTCTCTCTCTCTCTCTCTCTCTCTCTCTCTCTCTCTCTCTCTCTCTCTCTCTCTCTCTCTCTCGCACGATTGACAAGGTTCTATATTTTTATCTATCTAAAGAATATATATATCTATCTATCTATTTATCTATCTATCTTTCTTTCTACTGTTTGTCATATGTCTGCGCATGTACATATGCTTGTTGTCAAGGACGTAAGTCTGGCCTTAACGTAGTCCGATACTAGTGTTTACGGCCAGGCGTACGCCTCTTAGTGAAACGCAGTTTACGCCGGACTAAATTTTGGCGAACGCCCGAAGGCCTAACTTAAGTTTCGTCGTATCTTACGCCTTTTAGTTAAACGGGCCCCATATCACTACGTGGGCAATAATCATTGGTAAAGACTCATTTGTTGCATTGCCATTAATTTACAAAAATTTATTTCTTTAGTATACGTTTGAATTTTACGTTGAGATACCCACTTATTCAACATTACAAGATCTTTCTTTGATGAGATAACAGTTTCGGAATTTAAACTACCGGTCAACACTAAATAATTGCGACTTGAAAAAACCAAAACCTAAAGCTTAAGATTAGTGACTATTTAACGAGGCCGAGTACAGAACGAGTACGCACGCTTTCGCGCAGCGTTTCATTTGTATTGTGACGTCATCTTTTTGCTTGGTTGACGCCATGGCGTGAAAGTTTCAACTGCAGATATTCAGCGAAATTTGTTGAAAATAGCTCGTTTGATGCGTAAAATTAATGTTATTTTGTGGAATAAAATTAAATGTCTCGAAGTATAAGCTATATTTGGGCTCGGGTTGGAAACGTGAAGAGGGTTCAGCAAGCCTAGCCCTCTGTCACGTTTTCTTAACCCGCCTAAATATAGCTTAATTCATATATTTCAAGACAGTAACCATGTATTTTATATTAATGACGCTCAATATGTGATGTTATATATTTATTTATTACTTAAATATGTCTGAATGTTTTAATAATACTATTAAGATCACCATTTCCGCCTTTGTCAAATAAAAAATAGCCATTATCTGACAAATCCGGGGAATTGGGCATGCAAAAATCAACTTTGATAAGACCCCTGGATCAAACCAGGAGGTAAAAGGTTGTTTTTATTTGACCATTTGATGCCTTTTAGCAATAACTTTAATATGTAGAACAGAAAAAGAAATCCCTAGGGCAGAAGTTTTTAAAAAATGTAAAAAATGTGCAAAATTGATACATTTCAAGCAAAATCCCATAGGGTCCTATGTTAAAAATTAACAAACTTTGAGATGACCCCCTAAACAAACGGTGTGGTAAATGTCTTATTTTTTTATCTTAAAATAATAATTATATTAGTGGAAATTCATGTAAAAAATTTCATTCAAAAATCTAGGGCAGAACAAATTAGACCCGGCCTCGTTAATACAGAAAGATCATTGACTGGTTAATTGAAATTGACAGCGATGTGTGCACCCTTTTTACAGAAGGGTAGAAATACATTTTTATAAAATGCATTTATTTTGTCTTTTAATATTATCAAAGTACTGAAGTGCTGACGGGAGTTGATTTTATCGATTATCATTTATTTTAAAAATCAGCGATATGTGATTTAGCATGGCAAGTAGTATTATTGATCGAACTATTTCTTAGAAATTGTATGGATCCAGGCAAGATTGAACTCTAGTTTTGTTCAACCAAACGCTCGCCTGTCTCCGTTTATCTCCGACAAGCAAGAGAGACTCTCTGATTTGTCGGATATTAACGGAGACAGCCGAGCGTCTGCTTGAACAAGACTAGTACATTGAGGTTTAGCGTTTGAATACATGCATACGACTTCAAAGAATATCTTAACTGTTTGTACCATTTAAAATCTTACAATTTTCATGGTAATAATAAATAAGTTTTCTTGAAAAATAATGCTTCAGAACACATTGCATCGAATTTTATCGATGATTTTCAGGAACTAAGTGTTGTCAGCGGTATTGACTTGTGCTTAGGTCCGAACACTGTTTCACTTTCGGTTTGCCCGAGTAAGTGCATAGGAGAGTTGATTAAAATCAACTCCCAAACATTAATGAAGAAAAAACACACTATTCGGTTCGTTGCAGGTCTTATTGTTAAAGAAAAATCCTTTGATTACAGTACATTATTTATACACAAAAACATACAAACTTTGTTTACAAAACAAAGAACTATAAACTTTAAACCTCGTTTTTCACTTATTTTTCTAATTTTTACCAAGCATTCAAACAGTCTTAACAAATTAAGATGAAATCGGTCAAAAACCGAGACATCATAATGATATCATAACTTAACTTTGCAAAGTCTTTCCATAATTCAACCAAATTCAGGTTTGATATATCTAGTTCCAGATCGCATTAACTGAAGGAACAGTTCTTTTTACATACTTAAATGTTGATATTGATAACAAACCTTTATAAACCCATTTCTTCAATTCATACTTGCCTGGAATCATCTGAACAATGGACCTTTGTCGAACCAAACAAACGGCACATGGAATATCGTGATCATGTAATGTTTTAATCCTGCCCTTAAACGTATTAGTCTGATACTCTGCACCATAAACGTAAGCTTTGGCCTCATCGTACCCATTATTGTAAATCTCTCATTCTGGATTCCTCGGTAAGCAAAGGGGTTCTACAGCGGCTCCTTTATGACCATAATATGAGCCTCCCGTAAAACTTTTAAAGAAATAACAGAAAAATTAGTTTGTGAATATTTAAGGCTTACGTACACTTCAGGGGGCAAACGTTCCATAATAGGAACGAAAAACTACCGATTGAAGCCCTTATATTTCTCTTATTCACTTTCAAATAACTATGTCAATCACCAGCTTTTAAAAAAAATACATAAAAATTCCGGAAGGTTTTTTAAAAAATGTGTAAATAAAAGCTGACTTACGTACAATATAAACTGTCAGTTATTGCTACATTTTAAGCATGTCTATTTTTTCTATTTGGAACTTTTTCGTTGATTATAAAGTTGCTAAGTTTTCTTGCCTGCGTGTCAATTGATAATTTCCCTTTGTCATTAAATGTAAAATTTCAAAACTAATCAACGTTAAACGATAATTTCTTGTTAATTATGAAGTAGGCGGTCATGGATGTATGAAAACTTTCAAATAATTTTTTTTTAACTTTACACCCTCAAGATTTATGGTCAGAGCTAATGCTAAATTAAGCTATGGATATTTTTAAATGTGTGCGTATACACATTTACCACAGCCCTATATTTAGCACATTTCATCAATATTTTTGTTTAATTTTATTTTAATGGAATGCAGTGGCTCAGGGTGTGCTTGAACTAGAAAAGTCGATCTATCTTTCAAGTGACTGATAAATTCAAACAAGAAAGCATGTGCTAAAATATATAACTATGTATGTAGAACGCTAGAACGCTGCAATTTAATCACTCCGTTTGCAAATGACTACTGTTTTACTGTTTAAATGCACATTTAGAAATACGAAACGCCTGTATCATCAAACAAATTCGTAGTTTTTCACAAATTGTGATTCGAAATACCTGGAGTTAATGACGCGATAAACATTAAACCTGGGGTGAAATATGAGCCCGTGTCAAAGTTGTTACATTGAAAAAGAACTGTTTTCTCTCAGTATATAATCTGCTTTCTGTTGACACCAATAATCGATTATAAACTTGTCATTTACACATTGTCTCTATTCATGTTGTTTACACTTTCTTATTGTAATAATAAATTGCATACTTATTTAGTTAGAATTGGGGTTCAAATAAGACTAAGACACGTAATTATAACTATCAATCATATACATGTATTTTGCTAAACGAGATAAAAAAAACCCACAACTCTGCAAAGCAGCCCTTTTAATGGTTAACCATACTGCGTAGGAGTTTTTTCCATTCTGTTACTTCTGATAAAATGAAGATGTGACTTCCATACTTCAGTTACAAACATAGCAATGGCTTCGGTTGACCAAATACTAGACGTAAACTTACGACTGATTTTTGAACGTCAAACGTACAATGTTTTTGTGAACAGCCAATATCTTACAAAGAACTCATACTCATTCTATGCATTGTTTTGTAAATAAATTCCCTGATTTTTATGAAATATTTTATTCGGACTTTACTAATAAGATCAGCTTTAATAAAGTTTGTTTTTAATTTACCTGAATGGACTAACTCGGCATTGGTAGAACAAGCTTTCTTCCCCCACCGCGTATAAACTACACTACAGTTTCCGGTATCTGTCCAACGAAAACATACATAATTAGATATCTTGATTCATTTAATCCATGCACATGTAATTCATATCTGTAACTAGAGATTTAAGTTTTCTTGTCATGCTATAAATATGATTTTATATATGCTTACGAGTTTTTTCATGTTTTCCTTAAACACCTTCATTGATTTTTCCATGACGTCAGTAAAACCTATGAATTCCCGCCTTAAAGCTTCTACTTGATATGCTCCTAAAGCAGACGACAGCTGGCCTGTCAGATAACCCTGTAGCATATCTTTGGTAGCAAGGGACAGTTTCGAATAAAGTACCCGTCAATATTTTTGTAAAATTGAGAGTTGCTGTACTTGAAGGCTTATGAGTGTTGCTAAAATTCATGAAATGACTTTTAATGATTAGCATTAGTTAGAGGGGTGTCTCTTGTTGAAATTGATATGCAATATGTAGGCCCCTTATGTTAGGTACAGGAGAATCAGAAGTAAAATGCGAAACCTGCGGCTATGACTGTTGTGCTGACTTTACACAGTGATATTGCAAGTTACAGACGGGAGGTAAAATAACACAAAAAGTAGGTGGATGGGACATTGTAAACTATACACCGGTAAGTTTCTGACATGTAATAGTGCAACATGCAGGCGGTACGGAAGGTCAACCCTCTGCAGGGAATTAGCTGGAGGAGGTCTAAAAAGATGAAAAATTAGCAAAATATGAAAGGGTCAAAATCTCATAAAAACCAGTATGTAGAGAATTTTACAGGTTTTGATAAGTAATTTTCTCCAGAAATTGGTGATTGGCCTTATAAAGAGTGAATTAAAGGTATTTGTGCTGAATGGGAACTGAGGAAATTCTAGTTACAGAGTTCCAAAGACATGCAACCCTTGGCTACAATGAATTGTATAAAAAAAAACTGTCCCCTGCCACCTTCAAGACTACATGGTATTTTCATATTTCTCCTTTAAGTGTAATTTTGAGTGGACTTTGTACCATATGTAATACATTTTGTGTAAATGGATGATTTTCTTGGCTATAGATGTCATGACATGATTTATTAGCTAAAATGTTCAAGGGGAGTAACTCCCTCTTAAATGTGTAGAATGACCACCACTAGAGTAAATTGGCTTAGAGAGTAGGCATTATCTATCATGATGACAATTAATAGGCTTAAGTTAATTACTGAGATAAGAATAAATACTTTAAAAAGGTTTTTATCAATTAAATCATTAAATGTATGAATTTGCAGCCATTTTGCTGTCTGATTTTATGAAATAACATTAATCCACCAGACTTATATCACCAATTTTTTTTAAAACAGCATATTTTTATTTCAAATAAACTTTACATGTAGACAAATGCAGTTATCAAAGTATACAATATGTCAAAAAACTGAAGTTTTTGCTCCTTCCTATCAAAAAATGGTATTTTAGATGTATTTACAGAATTGAAAAAGCCACCCCCTCTTTCCAATGGACTTCATTACCATTCATGTAGGATATGTAAATGTACATTTGAGCTTGAAATAACATCTGCTATGATAATTACTCTTGAAATGAACAAAAAACAACATATTTTTACCCTTTTATTGTATATATGCATCAAAAATGTAGAAAAACATGTAAAATTTGAACATTTTTCATGGAATTCTCATCCGTCCCCAGGTACCCGGGTGTGTTTGAATTTCATTTTAATTAAACGCACACATCACACTTGTAGGTCTTACTAATTTAGCAAAGTTAAAAGGAGACTAGAAACCAGAATATATAAGATATCCACTAAATATGATTATAGGCTTAGTTTTTCATGAAAACAAGAAATCACATGTAGGGCGACATGACTTTTTGTGAATAAAAATGCTACAAATCATCCATTTACCAAAAAAGATCAATTTTAAATATCAGTGATGGTTGTTTTCAAATATGTGTAAGAAATGACTCAAGGAAACTGCCACAAGTTTCATAATATTAGGTTAAAGTGTTCAAACTAATGCTTCTTGTGAAAATCAAAAAACAGGGGGAGGGTATACATGTAAAGGAATTTCTAAGTGATGTGATGCTTTTATCATGATAATATCAAGCAGATGTATGTAGTATTGAATAAGGTTTCTTATTTAAGGAGGTTGAACAACAGTTGACCTCTAAAAGATTAGGTAAAGATGCTTTATTTATGGAGAGCCCTGTGAATCTGTGTTAAATAGAGGAAAGTGGAAATGGTGGGTTCACTTAAATGGCCATATTTTTCTTAAACCTCAATGGAATTGGCATAATATGGTGTACTTTTTTTCAGAATAGCATAATCTTTTTAATTTTAAGACAAGATGACTTTTCAGAGAATGTTAGTGTATGTTAAAGGTAGCAAGGGACAGTTTCGAATAAAGTACCCGTCAATATTTTTGTAAAATTGAGAGTTGCTGTACTTGAAGGCTTATGAGTGTTGCTAAAATTCATGAAATGACTTTTAATGATTATCATTAGTTAGAGGGGTGTCTCTTGTTGAAATTGATATGCAATATGTAGGCCCCTTATGTTAGGTACATGAGAATCAGAAGTAAAATGCGAAACCTGCGGCTATGACTGTTGTGCTGACTTTACACAGTGAAATTGCAAGTTACAGACGGGAGGTAAAATAACACAAAAAGTAGGTGGATGGGACATTGTAAACTATACACCGGTAAGTTTCTGACATGTAATAGTGCAACATGCAGGCGGTACGGAAGGTCAACCCTCTGCAGGGAATTAGCTGGAGGAGGTCTAAAAAGATGAAAAATCATGAAAAATTAGCAAAATATGAAAGGGTCAAAATCTCATAAAAACCAGTATGTAGAGAATTTTACAGGTTTTGATAAGTAATTTTCTCCAGAAATTGGTGATTGGCCTTATAAAGAGTGAATTAAAGGTATTTGTGCTGAATGGGAACTGAGGAAATTCTAGTTACAGAGTTCCGAAGACATGCAACCCTTGGCTACAATGAATTGTATAAAAAAACCTGTCCCCTGCCACCTTTACAACGTTCAGTGTTCGTCCCAGCTTGTGCAGATGCCACTGACATTAATAACCACAAAAACTCTATTCCATGAGCTATATTTACAAAAGGTAATGCATGAACAATTTGCATTTTCATTGCAGCTTTATGTAGACAATTTGCTGTTTATTTCGTAAATAATATTTTAATGACCAAGCTAAAAAAAATGTGGTATTTTTCGTTTTATTTTTCTACAAATGATAGTTTTAAAACGCAATAGAAGGATACATGTATCTCACTAAATGATTATGATTAAAATGGATCGGGGATTAAATAACATATGCTACTGACTTCTATGGAAATTATATCAAGTATCTATGATAATACACAAACATATCATTCTATACTTTACCAAAAATTGTCCCCGTAATTTCTTTACGAACAACAGTTCTTTCACTTTTTTGCAATCACAATCAAAATCACAATGGATAAGATAGAACTGCACACCGAATTTAAATAGATAATTGACCTTTTTGTTAGAATCTAATTTATTGGTTTTAACCTGCAACATTTTGTTCAAACAATTTTATATGGCCCCCTTGGTTACCAAATCTAGTACATTGATTGTGGTTTTTTTTTTCATGAAAGTCCTCAAAGCCGTCATTGTAAAATCAAGAGATCATAAATATTTCGAATTTGCAAGCCAGATGTACCTAAGATGTCGCAGTGAGGACTGCATTAAAAAAACAGTTCATGCAATACTTTTTTTCATTAAAAGAAAAACATCACACAGATATTAAACATTATGCGACGATTTTAAAAATTGACCGACATTTTGAAGTCGACTTAAAAAACTAACTATTTTGTCTAAGAAAAGAAAAAAAGAGTGTATCATATAGTTTGACAATTTTTTAAAGTTAGTTCATGCATTATAAACTGCCCCAGCCATCTAAGATACGGGCAATCGAATATTCAATTAATTTATTTTTTTCAATCCAACGGAAGACCTTATTGTTATTGCTCTGTTTCTTTTCCCTATCATTATTATTTTTTCTTTGACATTTTCTCAAAATTGCTTCAGTCGATTTTTATGAAACTTTTAGATCTTATTTAGCACAACATTTGTAAGAAAGTTAAGATAAATTTTTTGATCGTCACTTCCGGTCTTGAGATATTTAAGATTTTATGTTTTTGCTTGTTCACGATTTTCTCTAAAAGTTTAAAAGATAGAAATTTCAAATTTTCAGGGATGGTAGAGAGACTTTAGCCGCAGTGTCTCTTGCATAACGTTACTTCTAGTTTTCACCGGAAGGAAATGAAAAACCTTAATTTTTTAATTTTTGGACTTGAATTTTTTTTTTATTCGATAATGACACTCTCAAGACACCCGAAAATGAAATTTGTTTTGAAATCGACCCACGCATTCTCGAAATTTTTGGCTCCAAAGTCCTGAAGCGAGAGTCCGCGTAGCACAGTCGTTAGAGTGGTGGACTTGTGCCCAGGCAACCCTGGTTCAGTCCCCCAGTGCCGAATATTTTTTCTTTCTTAATTGTATTTAGATTTATGATTTTATGTTTAAAATTATAGATTTTACTTATTTCCAATTTAATTTTATCAAAAATAATAATAGTAGCGGCTTTTTAAAGTATAACTAGAATCCTGTTGAAATTCTTACAGAGGGTTAAATGGGATTTGAAGACGTATTTAGAAATTAGAGAAAAGAACAACTATTTTTATATTCTAATTTACTGTGCACTCAAACGGAGGACCTTTCGTTGCTCGCAATGAGCGTAGTTCTTATAATTATTTATACTTACTTGTTTTGTAAATTGTTATTTAGAGGGTTTAAAGACTAGATTTGTTTTCATTATAAACAGTCCATAGTTCTAAATGTGGAATTAATATAAACTAATCGTTATATTTGTTTTAAATTGCTTTAATCCTTGGGAACAATTCGATATTCTTTTAAAAATCTGACCATATGCAGTAAGGGAATTACTTGTAGTTTGTTTCATAAAGTTATAAAGATATCAAGGTCAGAACACACATGCATTTGCCAATTTATCTATTTTGTGATTAATATACATATGTAACTACAATGTTAATGATACGATTAAAATGACTACTATCTAGAAAAAGACGTCATGTAATGTTCTCTTACATTATCATTAGCTAGTCATTTGAGATAAGCTCATATATTTTCTACTTAAAAACATCAATAAAACAAGCAAATTCTAATACCTCTTTACATCCTACCATACCATAGAAAAAGCAATATCAGATTCAATCAAATTTAACGATAGCAAAGTTTATAAATATAAATGTATAAGTATAAGTATGAATAAGGGTACTCAAAGATTTTAGAAATGAAAAAAGAAATTTAATACGTTCAGTTACTAAAGGTACTCTCTCTCTCTCTCTCTCTCTCTCTCTCTCTCTCTCTCTCTCTCTCTCTCTCTCTCTCTGTTTGACTTTATAAAGTAATTAAACTCAATGATTCTCAGATTTTGAAATGTTATATCCTTTCGATAATGGATAAAGAAAGCCATGAATGTGACGTTTTTAAATTCCTTCAATACTCATTTTACACTGATTAATTGTAATGTGTCTTAAGATTGTATCTAAAATGTCACGGTTGTTTAATATGTGAGTACTTTGATAACGATGTTGCATGGACAAGTGAAATCTATACATTTCCACGAAAATGATATCGGACACTACCTTGCTGAGACGACCGGCTGTGAAACTTACACCATGTCTTGCAAGAAGGCTTGGCGTAGATTACCACCTTACATGCATGCGATTAAACCTTGATATAGTCTCTGTACACAATATATCGTAAAAAAAACATTTTATCATTGCCATTTCATTAAAAAAAATTATTCGGTCAAACCCTTTTTAAGGATTTCATCCTCCCCGTATTTTGATCAATGGTCCTCTTAACTGTACGGTTAGTCAATATGTAATGTTTGAAGTACATTAAAGGAACAAATTATTCAATAATATTGATATATTTCAAATATGTTTTATGAGTCCTTTTCAGTCAACATTTGTACAGCAGTGACTCGCTTACAATAGCATAATATTAGAAGAAGGTAACTCTAATTTTTATTTTACACTACTGAGATCACGGAGCTCTTCTGCATTTCAAATTCGAATCTAGTGCCTCGCTAATAAAAAAAAGGCTGCTATACCAACTTCACTTGTTTTTTTCTAGAAAATTATTTTATGTTACTAGACTTTTTGCACCTTGGTTGGTGATATTTGGGATCTATTTCATTTGTTAATAGTCATTTCATATTATTTCATACCATGACAACTCGAATTTTGTTAGTAACTTGGTAAGGGAAAAGCAGATTGGTAGCACACGTTTTTTGCCATCTATATTTTTTATATTTCACAGTTTTAACTTAGAAGTTTTGATGCGCATCTATAAACTACAAGTTATTGTTATTTATTAATATGTTTATGTATTAGGTATTGTTATGTTCATTAACCATGATAAATGATTTAAGACATCACCGTATAAGTTCATATAAATTCAAAAATGCTTAATACTTCACTTGTATAAAATGATTTTTGCATGCAAAGAACCTACAATCAAATGTAAACAATTGACAACTCCATTTAAAATGCCGAGGTTGTTTTAAAAATGATGTTGTTTACATACTAGGGTTGACCCAAAAGTAATGTTACAGATGCGATAGAATCGTGGAAAAACTGCGTAAAGTGACAAAAATTCGTGCTTCCAGATATCTACGTAATTTAGTTTAGACCTGAAAATTTTAATGCATTGTGATTATTATTTCTGAAGATTATATATTTTGTAGAGCATGAGGTAACGATAGTCACCGCACACTAGCGATGTCATTTCTAGATCTTTGACGTTCTGGTAGAATTTCGTTATTTAGTACTCTATATAAATTCTCCCCGATGGTCTATTTTACATTTTTTTGATCATTTTTTAAAAGTTTATTATATAACTAATTAATATATAACTAATTATTCTCTTCAAGAAGTCATGAACGTAGCTTTATGATATTGCCACTGACGTAAGAACCCAGCTGTAATTTGCTTTCAGTGCGTATGTCTTCTTTCTATATAATTTATTTATTAACACGACATATGCTTTTATCAGGTATTGGGACCACGTTTAAGGTACACTGTTCACTCATTCTCAATTTTAGTGTGATATATCAATTCCAGTACATTTCTAGTGTTTTCTATCCATCGAAGCAAAAAATGCATCGTTCCACTATTTGCATGTCCAGTCCTTATATCCATTGATCTAGATACAAAAGGCATTAGGTAGATATCTGAAATGGACAGTAACTGTCCCAATTTTTTTCAAAACAGAAAAAGTTAATAAGATATTTGTTTTGAAATATTGTGTTGTTTGGGGCATTTTCAAATTTTGATGCATGTAATTTATTCATATATACAAACCTTAAAAAAAAACCCCGTAAATTCATAACGCGGCGATGCCACTTATATATCATGCTTTAAACATCTTTAATTTAATCATGATTAACCATTTCCAATTGGGATATATAAACCGATCGAGAAAGTTACGGTCGGTTGCCTTCTGATCGAGGCATTCAGGTTGCACATGAACTACACATTGTGGTAAAATGTTTGTGAAAAAAATAACACTACGACCAATTAAACACAAATTTTATTAAATTCTTTCAAAGAACTTACCATCTTATTATTTTCCAAAGATATTGCTACCTTACTTTGAATGCATATTGAGTGTGTGTGTTGTTCACACACAATAAATACCGTCTCCATCTTTTTGAAGACCCAAGAGCGACATCACATCTAACAGAGTAGATAAATGATTGTAAATCCAAGAAAGTAATAACGTAATATAGCTTTCATCGGTTTCTATAAAAACACTGTTTCTGAAATCCATGCGAACATTGCACGATCTGCTAAAGGGAGTGTAGTTTGCACATGTGTTATGTTATAACAGACACAGATAAACGTTGTACAATAATCGAGGATTTTTGAAATCTGTGTGCCAGGGTTTTAGTCTATCTGGTTTTTTTGTTCATTGAATATACCTTAAAGTGCAGTGGATGTCATGATTTTTTCTTCAAAACGCGATTCTACACGTCTTTTTGACCAATGTAACGCGTTCGGGTGAATAAAATACCTTGTGCAGTGAAGCCTGAATAGTGCTATTGGTCTTATTTTGGAGGTGTGTAGCAACGAGCGGAGTAATAGAAATCGACAACTAATATGGCGGTAGTCGGAAATAAAAGGGAAAAATGCTTATTTATGACTTCATATCAGCTTAAGTAAATGTTAATATTTTCCTGCAGTATGTTGACTGTTCCTTATCAGTTTCTGTTCGAAATAATATTCTTTTTACTGCTAAAAGCAGGTGCAGCTTAATAGGGCAAATTAATTGTTATCTTAAGGAAATAGTTAATCAACAACAATGATAACGTGTTTTTTTTTTTAAATTATGGAATAACGGCAGTTTGCGAATTACACCACAAATACCAATTCGTACATTAATATTAATCATTGCATGGTAAAAATATGTTCGTATCAATCTTTGCTGTAAACCGTGTATCCAAAGCGTAAGGCATTTTATCAGACAATATCCGACCTATAGATGAGGAGTTAATCAAATTAGGAGATGTGGAAGCCAGGTTATTTTGAATCTTGCACAAATTAAACATATTTTTATTTCTGAACGATCAAAAATGCGGTTTCAGGTAAAAATCTATGACAAATAAGCCGAACGTGTACAAAACCTTAGTAAGAGACTTATTCATTATTTTTCTCTTTAATCTGTATGAACACAGCGAGCTCTAAGATAAGCTCAGTTATCGGGTTACCCGCAAATAGAAGGCTTTTACAAGCTATATAAATCAAACCTATATACAGGTAAATTTATAGATGTGTAGTTTTAGAAACTATTATCAAATTCAACAATATGAATACCAAATTAAAATAATATTCATTATAATGCTTTATGAGATGTGCCATTCATTCATTTATTTATAGTTGATATAATAGCATGGCATATTACATTCATTACTTAGAACAAACGACACAAGCAAGTTCTCTCCCCTTAACATATGGTGGGCACTTAAGGGAACCACAGAGACCCTCTACGTGGTAGAACAGGTAGCCATTTCTATTTTCATGACCTCCATGTACAGCATCTGGACGTGCATCAACACAGGTGTATGAAGTAGCAGCTTGATGATTCCATTTACCCGCCATTAGGTAGCCACGATACTCTAAGGTCCATCCCCTGTAGCATTTTTTTCGTGCTACAAAAATGCTAAATTAAGTTTGACTGAGCATTAACATTTACTATAATACTGCAAAACAAACAATTATTGAAATTGAGTCTAATTAGAAATAAATTCATGTGAAATTTAACGAACAAAAATATTTGCAATGGTGCATAAAGATTTCGAAGGTGTTTATGACTTATTAGATCATAATGCAGCCTAGAAACATATTAACATTTCTTCCCTACCTGGAAACATGTTGACAACAAATCTCTTTCGTTTTAAACACACAGCACATGGGACATCTTGATCATGAACACCCCTCAGGCCACCAGAAGAAGTGCGAGTTTCGTATTCTGCACCATGTAGTAAGCTCTTTCATTTTCTATCCCATCCCTGTCCCTTAACCATTGCGGATTTCGAGGAAAACAAAGAGGTTCTACTGCTGCTCCTCTGTTTTTGAAGTGGGATCCTCCAACATAACCTGAAAAAACAGTATGGTTTAGGTTTTTTGTTTTCTCTACACGGAAATATAAAATATAACTAACTTGGCAGAATTGAAAACATGTTTCTTTAGTTTCAACATCTAAGGACACTATGCAGTAAAATTGAACACTTAACGGTAACATTCTCCCACATTCTGTTGTATTTTTGAAAGGAAAAATGGAAACAATCCAGAAAGCTTGTTAAATAATGCATAAAGGATTCTCATTAAATGACATACGTAAATTTAGTGTAGGATTGACATTTTACCAGAATGAACCAGTTTGGCGTCACCACTGCATGATTTTCTTCCCCATCGTGTGTATACTACACTGCTTTGTCCGCTTCCATTGACCATGGTATCAAATGATAACAATCATAAGAAAACTAATTATGAAACGACATTACACAAAAAAATAAAATTGCTTTTATTGCTTTAAATGTATATCTCATATAATTTGGCCAAAAAAAAGAAAACAAAAAGAAAACAAATCAATGTTTTGTTTGTATCGAAATCTACCATACATTTGGTTAAAGTTATATTATTATATGGTGATAACCTATTACATCTTTATTTCCAATATGATTTAAACTATCTTTCATCTTATTTTAAAGCTCTTTCTAAAACTTTGATTTTGGGGGGCAAAAATTGCATAAAACCGCACTTAGTCCTTTGTGTTTGTATCCAAAATCTACCATGCATTTGTGAAAAAAAAATTATAGCAACTTTATAAGATATTTGAAATTAGAGGATTACCATGTATTTGGTGGTCCTGTGCTACGGCAAACAATATCAATAAGAAAGCAATACCTGTCATCTGTTGACAAAATACACGTTAATACAGACATTATACATTGTACATCTTAAATTTTTGTAACGAAAATGTTCCCTTTTTTAAAACAATTTGATGGTATTTTGTATCCCTTAGAACTTTTTTTCAGTGTGTAGCGGACACTTATTATATTTCTTTCTTAGAACTAACAAATCTGCACAACTTTTTAAAAAATATCTGTATCTTTTTTTTCAAATTTTGCAAAATTTATAATTATTTACATGTAATTAATTTAAGTTCTATACGTAGTGCTTTTTAATATTAGAAGCAGTCATCAGTTTAAACGTGAAGAAAGAATAGTCGATAGAATATACTCTATGATCTTATTTTAATCTATAAAACTATGTTTTAAAACAACATTTTATAAACTGTCTACGTTACCATGAATCTCTGAATGGTTTTGCCCTCCAAGCAAGTGTGTAATGGTCAGTGTTGGTTAGGAAAACTTTTATACCACTGCACGACGACAGCCTTATTTATTGTTGATGCATAGATAGCAAACATTAACAGTTAGTCCAAAATAGATAATGAAGAAAAAATAATAATTCAAATTACTAAACGTGTTATTTGAATTCTTAAAAAAGGGGACAGCATGTTGTAATGCGCAGAGATGTTAAGGAAGGAAGTAGAAATTCAATTATATGTAATTTCGCTACATGAGAAATCTTTAATACCTATGGTTTTGTACCTTTTCAAAAATTTAAACCACTCAACAAAGCCCAAAAAACAAATGAAAAATACTAGATATTTTCCCCATAGATTATAATGTATATGTATAACGTAGAATTACACATTGATGACGTCATGGGGACTGAAGTAGAGTGTCGTGTAAAATTAATTGGAAAACAATGTAAACATATTCAAAATATAAGAAAAACTAGACACAATCTCGTTGCGAGCAACGAGGAGGTCTTCCGTCCGATTTTTAGAAGAGGAAATGACCTTGCCTTTCATCTTCATCAACGAAACATATCAAGAAATGCAGATGTGATCTAAAAGAGCGATGGGTGAAGGATTATACACCCCGTTGGATCACTAATTTGAGGGACCAACCCCATTTTATTTGATATCAAATAAGAGGTCTTTTGAATTCAATACATTTTGTGTAAAAAGTTTAGAAATTTGTTACCGTTCTTGATTTATCTGGAAGAGATCGTGGGAATGGATAACAAACAAGTTTTGGTTGCAGATTGTTAACCTCATTTTTTTAGCGTGTTTTGTTCAATATTGCTTCTTAAAATTGATTTATTTTTTTTATTTTGGGACGTTGATAATAAGTTCGGACTAAAGTTATGGTTACATATTGTTGAATACTGCTTTTTTTTATTTTGAGATATTGAAGATCAAAATGTTGGACTTCTGGTCCCTTAAAATCCCTAATTAAGGAACATAGGAGTAAACAATTTTCGTGTATAGGTACATCACATTTCGATTAACATAATTGCCTCTGTAATGTTTTACTAAATATTTCATAATTAAAAGTAATGGTTAAAAGACTTTAGAGCCTTAACGGCCCCTAATCGAAGGACCAGTCCCTTTTCTTGATGTGAAAAGAAAGCTCTACTCATTTTACACACATTTTGTTCAACAAGTGTTTAGAAAGTATGTACCGTTCAAGAGAAATCTGGAGAAGATCATTTTAGGGGCCAACCTTTATAACTCCTTTTAGGAAGTGGTTAACAAATAAAGTTATGGTTACATATTGTTAAATACTGCTTTTCAATTTTTTTTTTATTTTGAGATATTGAAGATCAAAATGTCGGACTTCTGGTCCCTTAAAATCCCTAATTAAGGAACATAGGAGTAAACAATTTTCATGTATAAGTACATAACATTTCAATTCTCCATCAGTATGCGTCAGCATCGAGATCACGTGAGATTGCAAAGCTATTCCCAGAATTCAAAATGGTCTGTCAAGTGCACCCAGACTATTCACTAAGCTCCTAAAACCAGTATATGCTTCACTTAGATCTAAAGGACATGTGTCTGTTGCATACATTGATGATTCCTATTTACAAGGAGAAACTTATGAACAGTGTTTAAAAAACATACAAGACACAATAGATCTATTTTAACAATTGGGATTTAAGATCAATAAAGAAAAATCAGTGGTGGTACCTACACACGAAATTGTATTTTTAGGATTTGTTTTGAATTCTAAATCAATGACAATCAGTCTTACTCCGGAAAAGATAAAGAAATTCAAAAATCTTTATCACAATTTTTGTTCAAATAAATCACACTCAATTAGACAAGTGGCAGAACTAGTGGGAGTCCTTATTTCATCTTCAGTAGCAATTCCTTTAGGATTGTTACATACCAAACTACTTGAAAAAGAAAAAGCCATAGCTCTTAAATGTAACAAGGGAAACTTTGATTCAAAAATGACACTGTTAGCAGAGGCGCTTCAAGACTTAAAATGGTGGTCAATACAAATAAATAGTGGCATCAAGGCTCCAATTCGACAGAAAAGTATCCAAGCGACACTAACCACTGATGCATCAGGAATAGGTTGGGGGGCAGAATACAATGGTGTCTCTACAGGGGGACATTGGTCCATTGAAGAAAAACAGTACTTGCCCAACATTAACTATTTGGAATTACATGCAGTTTTTCTTGGACTACAAAGTTTTCATGCTGAGTTGTGTAATAAACATGTAAAAATTTATTGTGACAATTCCACAACAGTGGCATATATTAACAATATGGGTGGTACAAAATCAACAGCATGTAATTATAAAGCTAGAGAAATATGGACTTTTGTGCAAAGAAATAATATGTGGTTAACAGCTGTACATTTACCAGGTGTTGATAATGTAGTGGCAGACAGGGAGAGTAGAATGATTCGAGATGAAACAGAATGGATGTTGAATGAAAAACTTTTTAAAACTATAACTAGTGTATATTTTAAACCACATATTGATTTATTTGCATCTCGACTTAACAAACAGTTAGAATGTTTTGTAAGTTGGAAAAATGAACCTGGAGCATCTTTTGTTGATGCATTCACTATTTCTTGGACTAATTTGTCTTTTTATGCTTTTCCTCCGTTTAGCATTATCGACCGAGTATGTCAAAAAAATCCTGATGGACAAAGCAGAAGGCCTCTTGGTTACACCTCTATGGGACACACAGAACTGGTACCCAATCATCTTGAGAATGTGTGTGAAACCTCCACTTGCTCTGAAGTCATCCAAAACAATGCTGCAATTGAAAAACAGTCCTACACAAGTGCACCCTCTGGCCCGAAAACTTCATTTGATGGTGTGCCATGTTTCAGGGAAAATTTCAAGAAACTTGATTTATCGGAAAGATCAATTTCAGTTCTTATGAAATCATGGAGTGGCTCCACATGTAAACAATACAATGTGTACATTAAGAAGTGGTTTCAATATTCCAGTCAAGTTCAGTGTAACAGTTGTGTACCTACTATTTCTAATGTGTTAGATTTTTTAGCATCACTTATGACAGAGGGTTGTGGTTATAGTGCTATAAACACAGCCAGATCAGCACTCTTAGGTTTCATTATTGTAGATAATCTCCCTGTAGGCCAACATCCTTTAGTGAAAAGATTCTTGAGAGGTGTATTCAATATTAAACCTTGTTTGCCTAGATATGGTACTACTTGGGATGTAAATATAGTGTTAAAATACCTTAGTTTGTTAGAAAATGAGAGTTTGTCTTTACCAGATATGACCTCTAAGTTGACTATGTTATTAGCTTTAGTTTCAGGACAACGTTGTCAGTCCTTAGCTTGTTTAGATATAAGAAATATGTATTTAGAGGATGATTGTATAGTATTTAGGTTTATTGTGTTACTCAAGCAAACAAGACCATCTTTTCAAGTTGCGCCTTCAGTGTTAAGAAAGTTTTCAGATAGTCCACCTCTGTGTGTATATTCACTGTTGAAACTGTACTTAAAAACAACAGCAGATATTAGAGGAGATACAACTAAGTTATTGTTGATGATTAGAAAACCACATAATGCTGTAACTAGTCAAACGGTAGCTCGCTTGATCAAAAAAGTGATGACAGACGCTGGCATAGACACGAACATTTTTAGTGCACATAGCACACGCTCCGCTGCCACTAGTGCTGCAAAGTCTGTGGGAATGTCGCTCACCGGTATCATGAATGCTGCAGGATGGTCTAACTCAGGAACATTTCATAAGTTTTACCACAGAACTGTAAATAGTGATAATTTTGGACTGTCAGTTTTATCCAAATATTCCACAAGTGACAATTCAACCCAATAGGTTGAAAATGTTTGTTTTAATAAATTTGGTAAATTAAAAAATGTGTTAATGCTTTCAGTAGAAATTAGGACATTATTGCTAAGTCCATTTCTCATATTTAGTGCTGTGACCACACTTTAAATCTCTCACGTGATCTCGATGCTGACGCATACTGATGGAGAATTTAAAAATTAAACGATACTTACAAAGTAGAAGTTTGATTGTAATTCTCCGAAGTATGCGTCAGTATTAGAGATCAGGTGCCACACCGCACCCACCCTGTATTGAGAGTCTCTGTTTGTGGCCTCAGCACCTTTTAAGATTGAATTCTGGGAATAGCTTTGCAATCTCACCTGATCTCTAATACTGACGCATACTTCGGAGAATTACAATCAAACTTCTACTTTGTAAGTATCGTTTAATTTTTAAATTAACATAATTGCTTCTGTAATGTATTACAAAATATTTCACAATTATTAGTTATGATTAAAAGACTTTAGAACTCTATCGGCCCCTAATTTGAAGGACCAGCCCCTTTTTCTTGGTGTGAAAAGGAAGCTCTGGTCATTTCAAACACATTTTTTTCAACAAGTATGTAGAAATTATATACCATTCTAGAGATATCTGGAAGAGATCGTTTTAGGGGCCAACCCTATAACTCCTGTAAGGGACCGGATAACAAACAAATTATGGTTGCAAATTGTTAACGACATTATTTGGAGCATCTTTTCTTCAACATTGCTTTTCAAAATTTCTCTCCATTTTCAGATATATAAGATCAAAATTTCGAACTGCCGGCCCCTTAAAATCCGTAATTACGTAACAAAGGAGTAAACAATTGTCATGTATAGGTACATAACATTACGATGAACATAATTGCTTCTATAAAGTATTACAAAATATTTCACAGTAAAACGATATTATTAGAATACTTTAGAGCCCTTTCGGCCCTTAATTTAAAGGGTCAGCCCCTTTTCCATGATGTCAAATGAAAGCTCTTGACTTTTTAGAGTTTTTTTGTTCAACAAGTCTTAACAAAATACTTTTGAGAAAAAATATATTCAAAGAAAACCACAAAAAAATCATGACGCTTTTTATCTCAATTTTTAGGCTCAGGCGAGCTTCGGTGTTTTTTGTCACAAAACAATGAAAATGCTTCTGTCATATCTACAATCATAGGTCTACAAACCCTGAAAATTTGAATCAAATATCTGTTTGCGTTTAGGAGAAAATCACCGGACAAGCCAACCCTCTAAATATCGTAAAAACGTCAATATCTTTAAAACGAAAATGACGTCATCAATATAAAAAAATTCCAATAAGGTTCAGATCAATATGTGTTAGTTCTGAAAGTTTCATTAAAATCAGTCAAGCCGTTCCCGAGAACTCGCGTGCACAAAAATGCGTAAGAAAAAAAAGAAGAATAATAATAAGGGAAACAGAAACAAAGCAATAACAAGAAGGTCTTCCGTTGGAAACGGAAGACCTTAATAACAAAGTACGTTAAAGCTGCTTGGTCCGATTTTATATCAAATTTTATATACGCTTTTGAACGATGGTTATTGCGTAGTATATGTATAATAATATGCATTGCAGTAGTGTTTTCTAGTCAATTAAGCCAAATTTCAATGAAGAAAAATATGTACAAAATGTGCTAACAAACAAAGGACAAAAAAGGGTACCGCTTTATTTCGCCTCATGTTAAATTTCACCCCTGACGACGATACAGGTATGGTTGTATTACGACTTTGACATCGCATTAAATAAAGATTCAGACAAATTAGAAATAAACATGTGTACGTTTTGTTCGCTAATATTTCTGAAGTTTGCTTTCTTTACAATCGATTTATAGCATGCGGATTGAACCCCAATCATTCGGGGGACGAAACCAAACTGTTTCCTTTACTAGGAATTCCCGTGATGCACTTTGGGTTTTTTTTCGTTTGCCCAAAAAGAAATTACGTTTATTTACTTTGAATATTTCTAACTTTGAAAGGAGATTGATTCTGCTCGTGTAAATAGGAGAAAGTCCATAACTTTCGGAGATAAATGGTTTGTATGGGAGAAATTTTGATACTGTAATAACAAAAAAAATCAAACCAAGCAGCTTTTATGATTATCTGAGAATTGAACAAGATAATTCTGGAATAGATGATTATTTATCAAATATTCAAATAAATGTATGAAATAATGCTATTTAACACGTATCAGAACCTTGATTAATTTTTAACTTTAAATCTGCTTCTAGAATCCCGTGCTATGATTTGTTTGGATAAACTGTATAAAAGTTGGAAAGTGTTTTTAAAACGAGACGAACAACTTTATAATGAAGAGAAATATATGATTCTAGCAGTAGTATTAATAAAACTGAGACGTTTTTCCTTAACATGATATGTTTGCTGTTTAATGGACAGCGGTGAAGTGTTACACGGGATTTGTTGATTAGACGATTAATTAATTTCATTGAAATATGAATCTGATAATTATATTACTTTTTTATTGATTTGGATTTCAATACTTTTTCATAGCATCGTTGTACTACAAAAGATATCAACTATGGATAATGATTCAATTGACTTAGCCAATGTCGATATATAAACAAACGGTTATTTATGCAACGATAAAAAATGTCAATTTAGATCACCTGTTAGAAATTTACAACAGTTATCCAAACAACAATTTAAATAAATATGATCTCAATAAAAAATTCGATATCAGATTACACGGAAATATTGATGAAATGTCAGAGACAGTTTATGATTTCATTTTTGTATATCCGGTATAAACACAGGTCACATTTCTCTAGGCAGGAATAAAACTCAAGACATTTGCAATGCACTGCAATATCACATGGTGTTTAAACAAGCTACATTTCATAAGGCTAATTTTTCCTTCAATTCGAAAATCCCGCTAAATAAACTTACTGCATTAAACTTTAAATATTATCAGTATGACAAGCAGTAAACATAATTTTAATGCGGTTAAGCATACGCTAAACACTTTATGTCATGTAACAAGAACTTTTACGCAACCCAAAAGCTACATGGAAGCGCTACCTATAACGAATCAAAGGAATGTTGAGTACTAAAAGCTGGATCAGTTTAATACATTCATTTTCCACTTTTTGAATTAGAATGACCACTTATTTTTTTTTAATTAATATCCCAATTGAACATCTGAATTCAGCAAGCATATACAGTGTTAAGCAAACAACATATTGAATAACAACAATTGACTTATTAACTGAATTGGAACTTTGAAAGAAAAAGGAATATTGTAATACATTGCGTGATAAAAAAAATCGTCCTCTGGTTTTCTATGTTTTCAAGTTACGTTTATTATTAAAGTTCGGTTATTTTAAGATGAAAATATGCATATCCGATGATACAAAATGCTTTACATGATAATCTGAACTAATCATGTAAAATACATTGGTATTTCAAGACAGTTAAAACATTGATTTGTCCTACATTGAAATATTGATTTTTGTAAGCTTATTATGATTCATTTAAAGTTTAAAATCAATGATCCCTAAACGTAACTAATTTATAGATTTAAAATATAGTAGCAGCTTTGAGAACATATATTCGATTTAAAAAAAAATAACGTAATCGTTTGTATTAAACAAAAACCAATATGCTTTTATGAGACAAATATACATATCCCATAGACACTAGTTTTTGAAGCAGATATTTTTAAAGTGTTGTTTAAAATATTGCCTTGTTTACAACTACCAGTGTTTAGTTTGCTTTGCTTCATCAAACGTATAATTACTGTTCTATGAAAAAATGGTTAGACTTGAAAATGTCTATTTTCTACATCTGTTTAAACAAACATTAATTATCCGAACATCATGCTGGCGAAATATAGAACATTATAACAAAAACAGATTATACAAGTTATAAAAATCTAGAAGTGTTATAACATTGTTTATAAGCGTATTTTTATGATGTTAATAAATTGAGCTATCACCGCCCTATTTCGGGCAAGAAAGAAATATTGTGCAAATGGAAGACTTGCGTCTGTCGAAAAATAGGCTGAAATTCACTAAATTTGGTAAGGAGTCACACATAATCAAACTATAGAATTTTAAAAGGTTTGATGCTATTTATTAATGTCTGTGTGTTTCATTTCTGTTTCTTCTAAGCGTTTATTCCTTTATAAAAATAGTTAATGTAATTTTGAGAGAAAATATATTTGTGCGAAACGTAAAAAAAAACAATATAAATAGATAACAATGGACCATCGAGTAATGATTTGGTTTTTATATCGTACAACCACAGGAATACCTGGTCACGAAATAAAAGCATTATTATACAGTTTTTTTGCTATTATTCAATAAAGGTATTGAGTTAGTTTTTGTTCATTTCTGAACAAAGCTCACAAAAATACTCTATTATTAGAGCTCTTGTTAAGTTTTTACGAGACATTACACTTTTTGTTAAGACGTCAACAATGCGTAAAAGTATGCAATACAATCTTACTGGTCGAAGTAAAACTGTCTCGTACCTCTGCTATTTAATTTTGTTCGATAGTATTTCTTAAAAATATTTTTTACTACATTAAATTGCAAAGTGATATTTATTATATTCCAGTAAGCATTTGATTAGAAAATGAGATTCGTTGCATCGGGAAAAGGTATATTCGGTATAGTTTGTTTTCTTCGGTTTTGTATCCATCTTTTGCTGCAATTAGTAAGTTATCAGTTTTCATGTTTTTGTACCTGATTGTCACATCACAAGCTATGAGTAGAGAATTTTGTGTTTAAAAATGTTGTATCCTACTTTCTTTTCTTATTTTGCTTAATTATTTTTTTCTATCAACAGAATGTGAAGGTTTTTAATTTGGACAATATATTAATCTCTAGCCGGGTTTGTTCTTAGAACTGACTTTCATATATATTCATCAGCTTTGATTTATCTAAACTATATTTAATTGAAATTTGAAATTAATATGAATCTGTGAACACGGAAAAACAAGGTTTTTGGACCTAAAACTTTTTTTGGGGTGATTTTTAGGCCTTTCATGGACATAAGGAAAAACAAATGCAAATCCTTTTCGCAAAATATGTACGGCAAGCAATTAAGAACTACATTACAGAAGATTGTTCAATAGAATTTATCGTAATCCATTTAGCTTGAAAAATGTCATTTTGGGTTTTGATAAGGGGACATGTATTGATTATGCAATACTCCCAGAATTCTTGTTTGATATACCTCCAAAGAACCCTTTTCGGCGAACAACTTTATAATGCTTTCTGTTTATGTGTTTTCCTATTCATTATAATGTATTATTATCTCATTTTCTAAAACAGAGTCAACTGGTTGAGTACGTATGTGCTTTCTTTGCATTGCATTGAGAAAGCTCGCAAGATATTTGTTAAAGTTTATCTTTTTTTGAAAATGTCCAATTATCTTGGGGTGTATAAAGTATGCTAAATCAGATTGTTAAATATGTGTCTAGTATATTTCTATAGTTTTAAGGTTCTTTTGAATATAGCATGTACAATTTCAAATACTATTAATCTTAGTAATAAATGTATTTCTTTTTATGCCATATTAACCAAAGTCTTTACTTTCAGTCACTTTTTGTATATGTTATAAACGTCGTTTAAGTGTAGAATATTTTCATTTGCAAATAGGTTCCCTTGTTTCAATCTATAGTATTGCAAATACGTTCAATTCTGTATGAACTTTTTCGTGACGTCACATTGATACTAGCATCGTTTTTCGCTTGGATTATTGTAATAATAAAATCTCGGTAATCTCGAACTATTCTAAACAATTTGCCTTTTTTCATATGTAAATATAAGTAATAAACAGCAATGCTAAAAATTTCACCGGGAAATGGACTTGGTCGGTACGTTATTAAATCTTCTGAGAAGTCATTCGAGCTCCACTGGATTTAACCACATGACCTTCCAAATTTATATCCTTGTGAACTTTTTATCTTGCTGTTTATTTCGTAATTAAATCAAATACGACACTGTATTTAATGCTATGATAAACATTGTTAGTTTGTTCCTTAACCAATGTTTTTATATTATTGTTCATTGTCTTTTAAATTGATTAAATAATATAAAAAAATCTCTTCATTTTGATAACAGACAAAGAGAAGGTGATATTTGTTTATTAATAGTTTTGATTATAACTGCCAAATAAGACAACACTGTTCGCTTTACTTAGAACACACGGCACAGACAAGTTCTCTGCCCTGAACATAAGGCGGACACTTCAAAGAACCACAGATAGCCTCAACCTGATAGAAAAGGTATCCATTCTGATTGGCCTTCCCCCCATCAGCGAGGTCCGGCTTCCTGTCAACACACGTATATGTTGACGCAGCTTTATGAATCGGTCTACCAGCCATAAGGTAACCACTATACTCCAGCTTCCATCCATTGTAACAAGTTCTTCTTCCTAAATTAAACAAGTGTTTAAGTCGCCTTTAAATACAATATGATAATAACGGTTAGAGTGTGTGTGTGTGTGACGGGGGGGGGGGGGGGGCTGGAACAACAAGAACACCTCTTGTATCAACTGTATTGATTTGCCCTACCCAGATACAACGCTGCTTAGATTCAAATACATTTAACCCCACAAGAAACAAACGATTGCAATTAAAATATCTGTTCAAAATTGATCCATCTCAGGCTATTGTGTTATGTCAACTCAGAGTTAATGTAAAAAAAATACTGAGAAGATATGATGTTCTCACCTGGAAACATCTGCACAACAGATCTCTGACGTACCAAACACACGGCACACGGGACATCATGGTCATGATAGTGTCGCCAGTAGTTGGATACAGTGTGCATCTGGTACTCTGCTCCCAATAATTCAGCTTTCTGACCATCTTTTCCATCCTTAAATTTACCCCATTGCGGATTTTTGGGTAGGCAAAGGGGTTCTACTGCAGCTCCCGGATTTTTGTAATCCGATCCTCCGACATAACCTAAAACAGTGTATATTTTAAAAATCAAATTCATGAATTTTAAGAGATTACAGAGAGTAGAGAGGTAATAATTGATATGATACTTACATGTATCTGATATACAGAATAGAGTATGTATCCTTTTTTTATTATTTTGTTTTATTCCAGTCGTATAATTTACATTTAGGTAAACAATGTTTTATATTACTTTTATTGATTGAATCGCCATGCCATGCATAATTGAATTCTCAATATGTCGATAAAATATGAACAATACTTATATAATTTTCTGTTTAAAGCAAACAAAAAACAAGTTTAAGAACAAACCAAACCTGAATCAAACTCAATTTATCTTGCTTAAACCGAAATATCTATTGACCCAATAAAAAATGACATATTAAATTATTAAGGCAAGTATGTTTTGTTTATAAAACAAATTCTGAAATAAGTAATCAATATAAAAACCAAGTATCTATAAAATTCATAATTTGAAATGACAAACAGCAAAATAGCAAAATACTGTTAATTCCTTATGTTACGCGGGTACTTAATTCCGTAATACCGCTGTTTTGTATCAAATCGCAAAAGTATAAAATCGCAAATGCAGAACATTTATCCATATTTCTTATAGTTCTCAGCTCTTAGAAAACAATGGCGAGATTTTTATATCCGCGAGTGTTGCTTCACGCGATTTTACGCGAATATAATTTCCTCGTGTTTAATTAGGAATTAACAGAAGTTAGGAATACATTACCTGAATGAACAAGTTCATGTCTAGAGTTGCATCTTTTCTTTCCCCATCGTGTGTATACAACGCTATTTCCACTATTATCTAGAGAAACCGGATGATAATATAAAATTTCAATATTCAATGAAGAATGTTAGTTTCTCTATTTACATTGATAAAAAAAAATTAGTGAAGTTAGATAAAAAATTTAAAAAAAAAACCCTTACGATATGGTTAGAGAAAAAAGAGAACGGCAGTATGTCAAAACATTTTTTTATATGTCAAAACTTAGTTGTTTTTTTATAATGCCGTAATTCAATATATTCATGTTGTTTCAGCTTATGGTTTTGCTATTTATCTTTTATTAGATTACGCAAAAACATTAGTTTTCCCCAAAATTCCACTGTAAATTGCCCTTACCACATCCGGCACTCAACTTCATTTGCATTACAACATTCATCAGTATGAAGAAAACAAAGCCTGCCATCTGTTGACAAAAATACTTGAATTAACTTTTGCAGTGAAATCATTATTTTATAAAAGATGCTTATGTCAGGTAATGTATTCCTGTCAATTCAATTTTGCATACATGTATTTTAGAAAAATATTTAAAAAAAAAAAGCATTAGATACTCTACATTCGTTAAATTAACAACAGAACGAAAAAAAAAATGTATCGTATGCATCAGTTGTCTTTGTTTTTAAAATAGATTACAAGTACCTGAACGTAAATATATTTTTAAGCTATGGTATTTTTTTCTTTAAAGACAATCACATGTTAATAATGTAACGATGTTCATCAAATGGTGGGCAACAATAAACACGAGTTCCTGTATTTTGTAACTTCTTTAAATTATAATAATATTATGGATGTTCCTTATAATGACTTATGCCCAGTTACCAGCAGAACCAGTGGTAAATGCAGGGGGCAATTATCAATTCTCGTACTGCTGTTTGTCAAAAATAATTGCTAAAAATTAGATACTCGTGTCGTTTATAGTTTGTGACATGCATATCTACTTTAGCATAAAAAACAATAGGAAAAAATACCTTATATCTTATGAATAGTATTTCGTTTGAGCTAGTTTGAAGTCAACATAATATTTAGATACATTTTAACACAAAATATTATTGCATCATGTCTTTAATTAGAAATTTTCAAACATAATTTATGCTTCTTCAGAAATCATACCTGTACATGTTTATTTTGACAAATCTTTACATAATCGACTTTTTTATATATATTTTTTACGCAGAGATAAAATTTTATAATATAATTCAGAAAACCATTATAAAGTTAACAATCGTTGTATTATAACGTATTTATCATTTTAAAAACAATAAATTCAGGGTCCACAGGATGAATGACCATCTTTCAGTTCTCCTTAAAGATAGCTTAAAGATGCTTAAAGGTAGCTTAAAGACGATCTTTAAGCCACCTTTAAGCTACCTTTAAGCTATATGTGTTGCTTAAAGATGGCTTAAAGGCAGCTTAAAGACTATCTTTAAGCCACCTTTAAGCCACCTTTAAGGACAACTTATAGGTCCTTAATGTCCAAACTTCTTTAAGCCATCTTTAAGCCACCTTTAAGCCACCTTTAAGCTACCTTTAAGCCACCTTTAAGCCATTAAAAAAATTTTAATTCAATATTGTGCTTAATTTCCAACAAAATGTATTAACTTTATGAAAGAAAAGGTATTAAAACGGTTTTTGTTCTAGAAAGAAAAATGAAGAAAAAACCAAAAAAAAAAAACGGCCACTGCGAGAATTGAACCCGGGACCCTTAGATTACTAGCATTACCACACTTCCTCTGCGCCACGGCAACTTACATGTATATGAGTGTTTTTATATCCTATATATCAGTGGATATTGAATCACTGTATTGAATGTGTTTACTTGAAAAGATTTTGACAAACCATTCAGTTTGTAACAATCAATTATATCTAATTTATAAATTACATGCATGCGTGTATTTAGAATGAAATACGGAACTTGGTCTTCAGTGAACAAAAATATATTATACCTAAATGGAAACCGTTAGGTTCACTATAGTAGGCTTTCTTAGTTCATTAAGTTAAACCGAGTAGATATACGTTCATCTAATTTATAGCTATAAAAATGTAAGAAAGAAAATGAAATCATTTCTTTTATTAAATGCATTGATACTATTAGGGTATTTGTTCAATTTCCCGCAATTTCCCGGTTTTCATGATCGCGGCGCCGTTCCAATATGTTTAAATATTTACATGTAATTGTATGTACATGATTTTTAAACTATCAATTCTATAACAAACAAAATTACCAATTACCGGTGACGTATTTACTGCATGTGGCAATTGCAAATGACTTGTACATACAATTGTATGATGTGCCAGGCCGGGTATATTTGACATATTTACCCTTATACATATATTTAAATAATCAACTCCTATTTATGATCACCGGTACATTAATTAATTAGCCTCAAGATTTTACTCTTACATACATGTATCGTTAATTTGTAGACGTAACATCTTTGAAACCCAGAGCTAGGAAATAATACTTTGAAAAATGAATTACAAATGTAAATTAACTTTTATTCACTAGACTTATCGTATACTCGTACATACTAAGATTCAACGCCTTTAGAAACCCTGACGTGCACCTGGGCACACACGACACACCTCTTGTGTATATCTTGTATATTCTGTGTTAGTTCCAGGGGTTTTCTTAAGTTGGACAAACAATAGACTTTAATTAGATATACACAAACATGCACCTGGGCACACGACACAACTGTTGTGTATATCTTGTATATTCTGTGTTAGTTCCAGGGGTTTTCTTAAGTTGGACAAACAATAGACTCTAATTAGATATACACAAACGAACAAAACTATGTCTAGACAAACAAAGCAGTAATATCCTGCCCGATATAACAAAGGCAGTTGAGAGTCTTTACATCTTTAACATCTATCTAGCAGATCTAGAGTTAGAAATAATGAAAATTGAAAAAAAAAAATACAAACCTTAAACCGATTATCAAATTAAATCATGCATTTTTGGTTCATTATCTTTATTTTGTTTAATAACCGGAGGAACAGAGAGAGAGAGAGAGAGAGAGAGAGAGAGAGAGAGAGAGAGAGAGAGAGAGAGAGATTTTTTCACCGATTAATTTATAATAGGAAACAAACATACTTTAATTAGTTTTATGCACATATTAAGATACAGAGACTGCGCTCATCCCTAAAATAATTTTGAAACCCCCAAAATATTATAAAGAATTTTATAACGGCAATCTGTGTCCATCGGAGCGGTGCTGATGATAGCGATCTGTGTTTAATGGAGCGACGATTAAAACCGCCTGGAACACCCCCCTTCCTTGGAAATTATATTATCACTCGGATGACCCCCTCCCATCTCTATAAAAGAGCTTTTGCATTTAATATATGTTTTTATTGTTCAGCTTGATCAATATTGACTTAAAGGCCACTTAAAGACAGTGTAAAGGCAGTGTAAAGAGAGCGTAAATGCCACTTAAAGATGCTTAAAGGTGGCGTAAAGGTGGCTTAAAGGTGGCTTAAAGAAGTTTGGACATTAAGGACCTATAAGCACTTGCTTAAAGGTGACTTAAAGGCGGCTTAAAGGTTGTATAGCCTTTAAGCTCCTTTAAGTCACCTTTAAGCCACCTTTAAGGACTTGCTTAAAGATGGTTTTTCGCCCTTTGGTCACCTAACACAAAGTTTAAAATGAAGGATTTAGAATGTTCAGTTTTCTTACCTTTGAAAACATTGTGAATGGAATCACCGAACAAACTTCCTCGAACTTCTTATTCCAAATCGTGTCACTACAATGATATATCAATTTATACTCTAACTATTCTTTCATAATTTTTTATGACAAAATACATTATAAAACATACTTAAGAGGGTCAATATCTGATTTTAGGCCCACAATATATAACTATCTTTATTTTCGGCAATGTGGTTTGTTGTTGTTTGTGTATTTCCAAATTCTAAAAATGTCTTCGATATAGAGGAATATTTATTTTTCAAAATTAAAATTGTTTGAAATTGTTGCTTAATTATATATACCAAAAGAAATGATAATATAACGTGAGATAAAAAAGCAAGGGCGAAAATCTTCGTACGGTGTATTTTTGATTCGCAATCCTACTCAAATAGTATGACCAGTAACTGTTGTGTATATGTTAATTAGAAATAAAAAGAATATGTAATGCATGTCTGTATGAATAGGTTTCATAACAGTTTATTAGAGGGACCTCGTGAAAGAAAAGAACTTTGAATCACTTGAAACCAGAAACAACTTTTAGTTTGTATGTTTAACATACAATGTACTTTAATTCATGCCGCTACTTCAACTAGACGTAATCGAAAAAAATAAACATAAAATGTAAATATCAGTGAAATCATTCTGCCATTTTTTAAGCAGAAAACAAAATAATATTAGCTTTGGTTCATTAAAAAATGGCAAGTTTTGAATGCTTTAATTCATAACAAAATGTTGATGGTTAAATGTTTATAGTTGAATAGATAAAGACCGAGACGCATCAATTTAGAATCACTTTCTTTGTTATGGTTTTGTTTACGCTGAAAAATAATGTTTAAAGTTGGGTCACATATCCTTCGGAATAAACTAATGAGTAATAATGAAAAAAAAACCATACAACCATTGTTAAGCATTCTATACATTACCAAGAAAATGATTCTCTCTCCAATCTTGTCTCTACAGCGTTTGTAGCCAGATATTCGACTTATATAGTATCAACACTGACAGCAGTGTTTATTTTCTATACGTGGATAATATCATTTTTACAGTTTTTTTAAAGAAATAAGTGGTAAACACGATATTGGTCAAACAAGAATATCAAAAAACAAAAATATCCTGATAATTAACTTTTGTAATACTAATATTACATTTTGAAAAAAGATAACTTGGAAACAGATGGAGGTAACATGCTGTACTGTATATTTAAATTATAAATAAACGATGGTAGCGAGAAAAACCGAATGTTGACATATATTCACATCTACCGAGTATGATTTCCTCTATGTCTTGCGGAAACTTATATGTTAATTCATAGCTTAATAGAAACAACCAGACTGAAATCTAAACGCCCCATTTATCAATTGGTCGAAAGCTACAGTGACTGAAACTGACAGGAAACTGGCTGGACTGAAACATACACCCATATTTATCGATTAGTCAAAACCTGAGTGAAATAACAGAGTTCACGAAATAATCATGACGATACAAGACTCAAATTCCTCATGAGACGATTTAGCTGTTTCTTTTAGCTAAATCACTGATGTACATTAATAGTTATTAATTTCACTGAACTTCTTTTTTGCAATTAATCAATGAAATGTGCCTTAAGAAAGACTCAATACGTAAATATAAACAATATTTTAACCTGAGTTAGTATTTTTCTTCCATGTCGTTACCTTCATATTCCGCATGAATCACTAAAAAAGGTATTTTATTGTTTAAATACCTTTTGTCTGTAATACATTAAACGTTCGATATGTCTTTTAACTTCAAGTATAAAGACAAGTATCTTGTACACCGGTTGGGATCAGATCATCCTTAAACTTTCAAAAATAGACATAAATAACTTGCATTTTCATAAACCAATTATTACAGTGTATAGCAACTAGTAACTAACATACTAGAGGTACTTAATATTATACATTTTTTTTTAATGTATGATCGTAACAAACAAGTTTAACGGAAAACGATTAACGATGTTAACGAGCTCTTACGTGTTGATGAATTATATATGTGCACATTATAATAGATATCAAAAACTGTAATTAAATATACAGCATTTTCTCAAATATTTACACGAATTAATTATACACGAATTTCATACCTCGAAACAAATTTACAACACATACTGATAAACATGTCATTGACAGGTTGTTAGCGTTCAATATCAAGTGTTTCAATACAGTTTGAGTTGATGAGTACCTCAACATAGATTGTGTATAAGTCAAAATCAATGCAGCTAGAAAATCTTTTATATCTGTAACAATAGGAAAATGAAAAACAAAATCAATATTAAAGTGATCATTTAAACCAAATTAATACTAGTATTTTTTTTTAATTCAGTTTTAAAAATACCTAAGAATATTTGGCGCGCTTGATTTGTCTACAATATCATTAGCCTGGTGTGAATGATTTACACATTATTATTAAGCGAACATAGACGTCAATGTAGTGACAGCTGCCGAGGAGATTTGACTTTAAGAATTGTTTTTAGTTTAATTTTTTCTTTGGTTTTTTTATGCTTATATCAATACATTAAAACTATTCATTCAGTAGAGACCCAATGCTAAAGGGTGAAAAGGAAAAGAAACTTATTGTTGAGCAAAAAAAAATAAAAAAAATAAAACACAGTGAATTAAGGTACATGTACTTTACAACTAAAAGTATACATGTGAGTTGACAAAATTACTGGAGAGCGAGTGCATTCATATGCATTTATAGATAAATTTCTTTAAAACTATATTTTCGTACGTCTTAGTACACTGTACATGTATCTGTTTTGACTTTTGCTGACAAAACATGTTTCATTAATCTGTATAAATAATTAACAAAACTTTTGAACTTATTTTCCTGATGCTTTGAAAGCTTTCACATTTATACACGTAGTATGTGCTACGATTAGGGTATCAACTGTAGATAAAGCTTATCTCTTCTGCTGGCAAAAGGAACTACGCAGATTTCTCAACTTACCATCTTGCATCTTCCTCTGTAAGCAAAATGGGCCAAAAACCCTTGGCTAACGAAGACTGTTTTGCCGAAAATAAGACTAAATATAATGCCCTACAGAGAGTGGAGAGGGTGTAAACCTAAAGTGTATACTTTTGTCCTTGATCATAAAAAAAGTGAACACCGGTTACAAAATGTAAACAAATCAAGCTCTTCTGTGGGCTTTTTATCACTTAACCCAAAAGTTAGAAAACAAAAGAATGTCAGTTGAGTTGAAAAATAATAGTACAATTATTCCACATGCATAAACATATTATGATTGGCATGCCATTTGTATTCATTTTGTTAATTGCATTTTGTTTAAATTAATTTTATTTCTTAAATGTGTTAAACCATTTAAAAAAAAGGAAATTTAACAGAATTTCTCGATAAAAGTTGCATTGCATAATGGCTATTTTACACTAAATATCTTTAACTACGAAGCTTTGAAAACTAGTGATACAAAACGTATGTCTTACCTTACATGTAGAATACTAAAACATTATACGAATGCGTTTGCCTTGATAGTAAAACATTAACAACGAGCGCAGCGTGCTAGTGCGCAGCTCCAGCGAGCAAAGCGAGCTCTAAGAACCAGTGTGTCCCAAGAAAAGAGCGAACTAAACCTTAAGATTCATACAGATTTTTCCGGCAGCATCCCATGATGCCCCCACATATGCTCTGCCAAAAAAGGCTGACATTTACCTCGTAATATAAGGTGCTATGAAGTTTGAAAACACTTTTTGAATACCGTACAAGCTTTGGTGAGACCCATGATATTTTTACATGCTTCCATTCTTTGTATTTAGTTAAGATATTTGAACACATGATTATAGATTTTAACATATGGCACCAGAGTGATCTTGCAATATTTCCCGCTATCAATTTGGAGGTGGATGAAACTTCTTAGATGCGTGTACCAGCTATTTCAGATGTCTCGGATGATTTGTTTTGTAGGGTTTTTTGTGTTGTTGTTGTTTGTTGTTATTGTTGCTGCTGTTTTTTGTTTTGTTGTTTTATTTGATAAAGAGTTTATATATAAACAAGCAAGAGCAATACTTTACTGTCATATCATTCTAATTTCTAGCTAATTTATCATGCATGTACAGTAAGTTTATGCAGAGAGGAAATTAAAAAAAAATCATCTAAATAAAGAATAAAGAAAGACAATTCACAGTTAAAAAATTACTGTAGACATTGCCTATTGTGAAACCATTAAATTGATATACATGTATAGGAATTGCACACCTACAAACAAGGACCGGTGCATAGATAAAAGGTATATAAATAAAATATGAACCTGGAAATTAAAAAAAAATCAGATAACAACAAGTTTGTAGTTTGATCAAATAAAGCCCAAATTACCTTTTTCAGACTAATCAATTCTCTCCAAAAGTAAAATACGCTTTAAGGGGGAAGCCAGTCAATGTGTTTTGCTTTTTTTTTTAAAACTTAGAAATATAATATAATTCTCACATCCTCACTCTATCTCTCTCTTTCTCTCTCTCCTCGTTCTCTTTTTTGTCTCTCTCCATCTCTTTGTTCTTTCTCTCTTTCTCTGTCTCTGTTTGTCTGTCTATGCATCTGTCTGTCTGTCTGATCTCTCTCTCTCATTCTCTCTCTCTCTCTCTCTCTCTCTCTCTCTCTCTCTCTCTCTCTCTCTCTCTCTCTCTCTCTCTCTCTCTCTCAGATTATTTAATGTTAGTTGAAGCAAGGTATGTGTTAAATGTTCTTGCTTCGCTCGCCCGAATGGTCGTACCGTAACACATATCAGTTACACAATGATGCAAATCACGTTTCTCTTCACCAATGTGTAAGGCAAACAATTCGCCCACTAAACGTAAAGCTTATTCGTGTCTCGCTATTTCGGAAATCAATAAAACGCATCAAAAAATCTTATCTATCATATGTATTGTATGTATCTTAATGTTCTTGCACTACACTAACAGAGGTGACAAAAGATATAACCGGTCGATCATTCCTTTAACAGGAATAATTTTTAATCATAATTGAATGTATGGCTATAAACTCAACTTAAATTCATAAACAAACTTGGAATATTCCATGTTCATGTTTCATTCATGGTAAAGGAACTTGCAAATCAGAAAACAATAATTGATTAGAACTCACATTAGATAATCTATTTATTATTTTGTTATTGAACAGCTAGAATATTCCAGGGCTATTGTTGCTTAAGGAAATGGTAAAATAATACGGTATTAGGATACATCCAAGTTGTAAATACATTAACTTGAAATACATTTAGTTTAAACTTTCATGTTATATAAACTATAAAAGTTATTGATTTATAAAAAATAACATAACACATTAGTTTCTAATTATCTTTGTTTTTTATCATATCAATCAATACAAAGTATGGATTCAAGTGACTGTTCAATCTTTAGAACAAACAACACAAACGAGTTCTCTTCCCCTGACATAAGGTGGACACTTCAGAGAACCACACACAGCCTCCACTTGGTAGAACAGGTAGCCATTCATGTCTGCGTGACCTCCATGCACGACGTCTGGATGCTCGTCAATACAGGTGTAGGTGGATCCAGCTTGGTGAATAGGTCTACCCGCCATGAGGTAGCCATGATACTCCAACGTCCAGCCTTTGTAACACGTTTTTCTTGCTACAGTGACAATATACATGTATTATTTACAACTTTATTTTCAGTTTGACATATTCCGATATTCTATGCCTGAAATATTTTACAAATTGATACTGAGCTACAGCATTTCAGTATATATAATAATATATATTCATTTTGAAATCAGATTTAATTAAAACTCTTTATACTTACCTGGAAACATCTGGACAACAGATTTATTACGCTTCACACATAAAGCACATGGGACATCTTGATCATGGAATTGACGCATGTAGCCGGAGACAGTGTGCATTTGGTACTCTGCGCCATATACGTAAGCTTTCTGTCCATCCATACCATCCCTGTGAACCCCCCATTCTGGATTTCTTGGTAAACAAATCGGTTCTACCGCTGCCCCTCTATTGTTGTAATGTGATCCTCCGACATAACCTGAAGTAATTCCTATTTTTAGGTTCATATTCAAAAAATTAATAACGAGAACTTTGAAATACAAAATTAGGATATAATATGGATATTTACCTGAATGAACTAGTTCAGCATTTGATGGACACGATTTCTTTCCCCATCTGGTGTACACAACGTTTCTACTATTTTGGGCTAAATATGAAGGTTCAAGAAACATTTCTTTTGCTAAGTTGTATAAAATCAAATTACCGTACATCCAATTTTTGCGTTTCAAAAAAATTGCGAACATGGGGGAAATCTGCGTCGGTCATTATTTGCAGTTTAAAAAACAATTATTACAGAAAATGATAAAGGGAATCATTTTTTGTATTCATTTATTTGCGAAATAAACGAAATCTCAAAAAAGGTTAAAATTAAATAATATCGGAAAGTACTGGATAAACGGTCAAATACTCTGAGAAGATTATTGAAAGTGTACATTTTTAAATAAAGGACAATAAAATGCCGAAATAAAATAAAGTTTCCAATTTGCCTCTTTTTGGAGTACGTGTTAAGATGTAAATTGAAAAGCGTATCAACCTTTAATGAGTTTTAAATCAGCCTGTGTTTTTTCTTTGAACTTTTTCAATGATCTGTTGATAACTTTGGTAAAGCTTTTGAATTCCTCCCTTAAAGCTTTTATTTGTTTTGGACGATGACTATGTATCCAAAGATCACAATGCTTGACATTTCTTCCAATTCCATTGCATTGTATTACATAATACAGCATCAGAAAGAATGCGAAAACTGCCATCTGTTGACAATAAGAGAGAGAGAGAGTTACAATATGACAAAATATTAAAGGCATTTTTATATCATTTGTCTATTGCTGGACAATAACACATTTCTATAGAATTATGTTATGAACAATCAAACAGCGGATATTAACAAAACGTATGCAGCAACACTGAAGTCAACTATTGTTCAACATTGAACTTAGTAAAATGTTTTTATCAATGATGTTTGAAAGATTCTTGAAATCAAACATAGATGGTATTGAACATTCCCTTACCTTTGACCAAATAAAACTTGCATTTGAAATCATGACTTCTGCTTTTTTGTTTCAATATATCCTTATGTTTGGGACTACAAAGATTATTTTTTATATGATTAATGCATATCCTATCAATATCTGCATTGATCTTGATATTGCACAATTATTTTTTTTATTATTAAAAATGTTTTCATTGGAGAAAAATTGCGTTTCTTTAAAAAAAACAAAACACTTTAGCATATCAGATGTTTAAAATCCTTAACACTTTATACTTACCACACACAGGGATGGTGTCCTTGACAAAGGTGTTACGTTTTGAGTTAAACACGTGTCTTATATAGTATGGTTAAATGTCAGCTGGGTTTACCTTTAATGCGTTGGTCAAAATTTACGATATGTTGTTCAAACATGTAAGTGGACAAAAACATATTGTTTAAACAAAATATGAAACTAATTTTAGAAATAAAACATTAATGATGTATGGGTATCTCATAAATGCTCAAACTTTGCAAACAAACAAGCGTAACATGTTGAAGTAAGCGATTATAAAAAAGTGTAAGTTAAGAAATACTTCATCTACTTGCACCACACATATGAAGTAATGTAATGACACTAAAAGCAGTGACGTATAATGATAAATCATGTAAGCTATACAACTTTATATCTGAATTACATGAATAACTCAATCTGTAAACACAAAATAATTCCGATTATACCTGAAAACAAGAAGGAATATGGTTTTGGCATTTGTGATACATGTATTTGCAACACCAGGACAAATTAAGGTGATCATTTTAGTTATCGATAGAAGATACTGTCGCAGTAAAGTCATACTGAACGTATCATGTCCCATCCCGTTCAGTTCTATATCATCCAAGATCTCCAATGTTACAGTACATGATATATGTAACATTTTGCAAGTATTTTCTCTAAACGTTGAAGCAAATTAGTTGTTTGCAAACGAAAGGACACATAAATATAATACTGAAAAAGCGCCCTTTTCCATTAAAAACATAGATGCTTGTGAAAGTCGGATAATACAAAAAATAGTGTGCTACTTTTTGTTATATTTTACGCAACAGCTTACCTCAGTGCAGAATTAGATAATATTACGTAATCGCAATCGATCAGATGCTAGAGAGGTCTTCGCTGGATAACCATGGAGAAGTCGTATCCAAGTTATAGAGTTAGTTCTTTTTCTCAGATAACCATTACCTTCAGAAAATAATTCATTATGCTTTTGTTATACTGCATGTAGATATATTATCATGCAATTCCGATGTTTTATAAAACAATTCGATATCTGGGACGGATATTAACAAAGATAAAACAGCAAAATAATATGTGTCTCCTGCACATTCTCGTCATACTGATAGCATAAACCGGTACTATCATTATGCATATCTGAACATTTATTTCTGAAAAAAAGCATATAATGCTAGTGTACATAACACAAAAAAGAATGTACATTTCAATCATAACGCTGAACAATTATGGCCATATTAGAATTGATTTGAAATTTTTATTGTGTCTATTTATTTATTTGCTTTAACAAATTCAAAAGTTGTTGGTTTAAAAGATGTACAATTTACTAAATTCCTCTTAATGTATATAAGGATGTTAGCTAAAAGTGCAGCCAAATCATCTTCTATGTGAATTTGATACGACTTAATCAGGATTATTATGTGTAGTCTGTGATTTTACTTTGGTTGATGAAGGTATTGACAAATTAATAAACGGTGTGAGTAAATTGTAGTCCTATCAGTTTCTATAGAACTGTAAATTAAAATATACATGTTTGGAGTTTTATTCTATTTGATGAAAAGGTGTTTTTGATGAACAAATTAAAAAACAAAACATAGTCATTTTGTCACCACAGAGCACGGTAGCGTTCACAATATGACGTCAGGATGATGCACGCAAAGTTATAGTGGTTTTTTATATCACGCTTAGTCTCTTGTGCCTTTCGCCTCACAGTTTTAACTGTTGTACTTAACAACTTATTTACTTTCAATTTTTGAAGAATCTTCAGTAAGTTTGATTTTTATGTGCCTCATTACAGTAAAGGGAATCATATACGTCAGATAAAGGTTCTACTTCTGTAAAACATATATCTACAGATGTGATCTATTCTTTTTTGGACCGTTTGATGCCTAAAATACTATTACTCCCCCCCCCCCCCCCCCCCCCCGCCAAAAAATGCATTACAGTTAAGAACACTTGGTACAAAGCATCCGTATGGGATGGATATTTTTAATTATTTGAATTAAGGAAAAAACCTATTCAAAATTTTCAATATTGGAAAACAGTGAAAAATGTGCGTGTCTTTAACAATCTTTTTTTAAAAATTAAAACCACTGCACCAGAAATGCCAATATTTAGAACGATGCTTGTATATACAATGACTATTGTAAATTGTTAAAATTGTGACCCTCGAACTAATACAGCAACCCTAATAGGGGTTTCAAATTTTGTGATATAAATGCTTGAAACGTGTTTAAAAATTTTAAGATCTACAATGCTTCAATTACTGAGACAAGCATCCATAAATAATGTCTACAATAGATAACCAATTAATTTAAAGTGTTTGGTGTAAGTATTAATGTTATCAGGCCAAAAGACTCCAAACTCAGTACGTTATGTAAATGACACAAAAAACCTTTTGGAACCTTTTTTTATTAAGGAAAATTACTATCTGAAATGATTTATACTCCGTCTCAAATTCATCTTTCAACCAGTTTTTTGCTGAACAATTCAATAATCATGAATAGCTTTCTGAGCAATAACTACATTGATTTACGATATACAGTTTCTCTGAGGTTACCGTTCCTATAATTTTGTGTTTATAGAACTCTTGCAATGCCTCATACGAAGGCATACTACATTATACGCTTCTCCGGAAACAACTTCCTCAAAAAAAGACTCAATACGTCCTTGTCTGTTCATCTGGAGTGACAGAATCGTAATTTCCCCCATATTTTAAAAGTGTCTGTTTTTTTCAAGATCACAGGTAGGTTGTGTTTTTAGTCTGGTTGGTATTAATACATTCAGAAGAGTCTTGTATTTACATGCATGCTAAGTATAGCGTTTTTTCAATAACAAAAATAGAGTTTTTAAAGATAAATCTTGCGAAGCATCGCATGTGTTTCATAAATGACATACGTTTTAAAAGATATCAAACATAATACTTTCTTTCGATATTACGTGCACAAAAATGTATCACATTTACGTTTTATAAATTTATTACTTGTAATCCCAAAAGTTTGATGCTTGAACGATTAAAACATTCTAGTTATGTATGCATTTTTTCATGGAATTTTTTTCTTGAATTTTACATTCTAATCTTGTGGTAAATTTTAAAATTTATAAGCTTCAACAAGAAAAGAGCTTCGATAACTATTAATAAACTAAACTCTACGAGGTGTTATCAACATATTTTTTTTATTGAAAAATAAGAATGATTTTTCAAATGTTTAGAAAGGACAAGGAATTGTCACGTTATATAAAGGCGCTTAAAATTGATCAGATATTATTCATCGAAAAATCAATCATTTAACGGCGTGCTCAGATATAATGAAGTCATTTTATTTTGAATGTATCCTATCATGATAATTAAATAATTTAGCATATGAATGATCGCAAATATAAATTTTTTTTTATAATTCCTAGCTTTTATGCGGTTTATATAGTTTTAACTGAATACAACATTTTCATATCATGACGTGATTATGATGAAGTTTTCGATTATAGCTGATTACATCTACTAAGTATGATTTCCAAAGATTTGATCGTAGAATATTGACTGTTGAATGCATATCGTTAATACGTATTTTGATGATTTTTATAGCATGGACTTAGCCATGATATTGACTCCTTGTCAAAATTCAAAAGTTTTCATTTAGTGTTTCTTAAGCTATAATATAGGTAAGACAGACAAAAATGCTACATTGTCTTATCAACATTTCATGCAGTGTTTAATTTCCTCGATGAACATAAATGTAAACAAAAACATAATAAATATAAGGACCCACACTAGAAACATACAATACTATAGACTGACAAAATCTTATCAGCGTTGCACATGTACTGAACGGAGAACATTCAAATGAATAGATACATTATGTGAAACTTCCTTTATCAAAGATGTTAAACTTATAAAAAGGAAAACATCAATTCAGTTTAACTGTTTGAAGGAAATCATGTATAAATTTATATACTAAACGTTAATTTGACCTTAAGTACTATGCAGTATAGCCTGAATCTACACATCAGTCATAATTAGTGCTTTGTTTTTGGAAAAAAGAAAAAAAAACTAGGTCATACAAATATGGTTCACGAGTTTTTTTTTTGTTTTTTTTTTTTTATTTTTTTGGCTAGGTTTTCAAGATTTTTTTTGTTCAAACCATGCCTATTTTTGCCCAAAATTCTTAAGATGTTGAAATTGCAATGTAAAAACATGTAGAGACAGAGATTGCACATTCATGGATAATAGAAAACAATTTATGGAATTATGTTGCCGTTATTAAAAGCTAAATAGAGATATTTCCCCAGATTACACAAATCTTTATAATTTTGGACACCTAATTGTATTAAATTATAAACAGAGGGTTTTTCCCAGTTATATTTCTTAATATATTTTAATCGAATTTCTTTATGCTGAGGACACTTTAAGACAAAAAATTGCTGTTGCACTTTATGATCAAAGTTTCAAAGGTTTCATCTTTCAACTGCATCCTATTAGTGTGAAAATCTTCCCAACTATACTAAATAAACGGTCAACATGAGCAGTGGAAGCTGGGACTGAAAGATTGTTTGATAATCTTTATGTTAGGATATATTAAATGCAAAAATAGAAATAATACATTAATCTTGTATTTTCTATCAGTTCAAACTAATGTACTTAATATATAACAGAGAGAGAGAGAGAGAGAGAGAGAGAGAGAGAGAGTAAAATTATTTTCAAATGGGTTATAATATTGGAAGTGATTTTGATTTTCATCTCAGCATGGATGGACAGTGCATTCATTTTCCCCTCAAAGGTGCATGTCTGTCCTCTATTCTATTGGGACATGACGTAGGGAAGGGTGTTTAGCACTTCTAATAACAATAGATTGTTTTGATACTTAGGTTATCCTGGGGGCATAGTGTGTTGTTGACACATCTTTATTGAAGTGCAAACTAATTGGAGTAAATTGTTTAAATGATTTAAAACTCTAAATAACAACACTCATACAAATGTTATGAAACTGTGTTGTTATATTTAGTAATATGAACAATTTAAAAATGAATTTTTATATAAAAAAAAAATTAATAATACATCTAAAACATTTTTATTTCAAGAATTATTTCTTTCTTCTTTATAATCAAATTATTAAAATTCAATTTCAGCTATTCATTTATTCATCACTTTTTTTAAAAGTGAACATTCATAAATAAGCATAGTAATGCAAAGTAATGTCATGTAATGCCAGCATTACACTAAAGTTTGGAAAGTAATGAATTCATTACCATTACTTGTAATGCTAATTTTGTGGCATTACACATTACAAGCATTACTTTGAAAACATGTAATGCATTGCAATGCATTACAATTACATTTAGCATTACCTCAAGCCTGAAATGTATAAATATTTACATGAGTAAGAACAGTTGTTATTTATCTAACCAAGCAGCATTATCAACAAAAAAGAGTTAATATAACGCCTATCTTAGAAAATGCCCTATATTGATATCTGTAATCGAATTTTAAGAAAAGGTTTATTATAAATAAAAATTGAATGACCTTAGAGGTGATTTGTAAAGTCTGTGGTATATTAAATATTGACTGTGACCTATTCCAAAGTGTATCAGGTGCTGCAAGGGTCGTATGCTATAAACTGTCTAAAACTTTTATATTTTAATAAATGACAAAGGTATTCAAGTAGCTGATGTCCACCTTTGATTGGAGAAAATTGCTTTACAGAATAAGTAAAGGACGCTGTTTAACTAATAGTCAATGTATCGGTGAAATTCAGTACATATGCATTTTCTAAAAAAATACTTCAAGATCTCATAAGACCATATTTTTGTCACGATTCGAATTTGACTCATAGCCATTTTACGTCATTTTATGGAAAACATACTAGCATTTACAAAATGAACAAGACTGCTATCATTGTCATTTTGATAGAGAAGATCAAGGTTAACCATTGTATTTGGGTTTTTATTCAAAAAGGTCATGCTCAACTTCATTATTCAATATTTTTGTCTTATTTACTATCTTTTATGATTTTGCATGTGCAGTAAGATAAGTAACATGAGTTTCTTTTGTGTATGAAATAAATTTCCTTATACAAAATCTAAATAATTTTTAAAGGTTGATGCCGTGTGCCCCATTCGAGATGAATGTTGTGAATTACCTGACAGTGTTACAAGTAGTAGTACTCATCGTTTTTAACTATGCTCTATATGCATCCGCAACACCCATTACAAAGGAGCTACCAAACCCTCATCCAGAGTATGAATTGACGACCATGTCAAAGTATGGATCTCTCACAATCATTCTCGGTGGAACAAATTATTTGTATAGAGTACTTATGAAAAACTTAGAAAAAGAGGTTGAAACAAATATTGGACCAAGACTTGACAATCCTTACTGCTACAATCTAGAAAATGACCAATGTAAGAAGAAACTGTACAACAGTTATATTAAAGTCCTGCTTATCAACAACAACAAGAGGCTGCAACAAGATGAAATTATCATCTGTACAAGTCTGTTTCAAGGTAGTTGTGGCAAGCGAAATGTCACCACATTGGAACTTCTGCCTGGCTACAGTGACACATCAGGACATAGAGAACCTGTAGTGGCCAACAACAAATCTGCCACGACCGTGGCTTTTCTGGCCCCGGGACCAAGCATAGATGGAACCACTCCGTCCACAGTGATGTACGTGGGAGCCTCGTGGGCAAACACTGGACTGAGAGGTATAAGAGGCTTAGTGCCAGCATTCAGCAGTAGGAGAACAGAGAACTTCTCTTTTACCTCCGTAGCCATAGTTACCAAGTCTTACACAATGGTGGATGATATAGCCAGAGACTCCTTTCCTATCCGATACATTTACGGGTTCACGTCTGGGAATTTTAGCTACATGGGGACCATCCAGAAACCTTCGGTTAGCGTTGAAAACTATGTTTCTAAGATAACACGCGTGTGTCTTTTTGATAGGTATTTTAATTCATATGCAGAAGCAGAACTAAATTGTGAATTCAACGGAAAGACATACAACTTATTACAAACCGCTAAAGTAAGCAAACCAGGAAGGCATCTAGCTGCTGCCCTGGGCATATCCGTAAACGATGATGTTTTGTTTGGAATGTTTGGTTATGGATATCCAAATGACCCTATCAACAGCAATAAAGAGTCCGCTATGTGTATCTATCCAATTTGGAAAATCAAACAAGTCTTTACATTAAACACCAAGACCTGTTTTAAGGGCACAGGAAGAACTGGTCCTGAACATATTACTTCTCCCAGGAAATGCCAGTCAACAGTTCGTTTATATTGTTATTAGTTTGACACTATATAGTAATTAAATAAACGACGCATATTTATAATTTGAAAAAGGCAATACACTTATGTGATATTGTATTTATGTACAATTCATCACTCCGTTCATTTTTTTCCAATGATTATAATTCAAGCCTCTTATAATTGTGAATTTTGTTCCTGATTACACATTTTCTTTGTTAAGCATTATTTAAATTACTTACAATCAGCATACCATTAACTTTTAAATAGAAAAAATTCAAATAATACCGTACTTATTAGACCAAACATGACACCGGACTAGACTCCAACCAAACCATAGGCTTATATTCTGGGTTTACTTTGTGTTATTTGAGATCTGATTTAAAAAAAAAAATGCGCCTACTTGAAATTTACTGTGGTTCTATAAAGTGTTTTCTTTGGGTTTAGTCGGAGTTTGCTTATATGGTTGACATTTAACACCGGGATGTCAAGCACGCATGCCATTTATCTTACCATCTCACCGTCCGTCATTCCCAAGCATTTTATATTGTAAACAAATACGTAGCAACTGCATTCAAGGGTCTACTTCTGATCGGGTTTTACTTTCTGTGTCCATTCTATCTTTACTTGGGTTTAATTGCGATTAACTCTAAATCTGCTATAGTACACCCGGAGTTTACTGGAGTTTAGGGGAACATACCCCTAAAGTAAACCAAGAGTTGAGTTAGAGTCTACTTTCTGTCTGATTGGGTCTCATCGGTACTGTAATGATGCAATTTTAGAAAAGGCTTATAAAATTGGTTAAAATATTTCAATATATTATATTTATAGTTATAATATATTATATTATATATTATATTATATTATATTTCACTTTTCTCTAATTGTTATAGCCATTTGATATTGATAATGAATATTGTGGAAAATACGACTTCAACACTCCAATCAATGGCCCAGAGTTGATAAAGGCATCGAGGACCATTAACATCAATACCACTGCCTCCTCCCTGATAGTTACCACTACCCACTCCGGCTATACGGTGGCGTTCATTGGCACAAGGACCGGGCATATAAAGAAGGTCAGGCAGAAGGGGGGGGGGGTCATTTTCCTGACTTTATGCCATTACGCACTCTGGATGCTTTGATGATTTGAAAGGTGTTTACAAGTCAGTAAAATAGAGGATAAATAAAACGAACACGACTAGTACTACTACTGTATAACACTTCTAATATGCTTGAAAAACATACTACTTTGATCATCAAATGTTGAAGGTTTTTTTTAACAATTCAAAAACTATGTTATATTTTGTCAGACATACCTACATGTACAATATCCAACAAAACCAAACGTCCAATTCTTTACCAAATCCCTTCAATCACTCTGATCAGTTACATGATGATAATTAAGGTGATCACAATTCTTCTCAGCAAAATTATTATAGGAACTAAATAGAATGATCATGCATTTTGCTGCGTGTTACCTATGTTAAAAATGCAAAGAAATCAAACGTAATTTGAGCAGAGAATGTTAATTAGTCTGTATTTGAATATAAATCCCAAAGTATAAAGCTACGACATGAATTTGGACAAGAAAAACAATTGAAATATTCCAGGTAATTGTAAATGGAGGATTGACATTCAATTATGTAGCAGTGTTGATAAAGTTGCTAGGGGAGGGATGTTCAATATGACAAAATGATAATAGCCAATCAAGCCTTTCATATCTCATGCAGATATCATGTTGTAGGTTTCAATCGAGTCCAGCGCCATCGCAACCGAATATGATGATATTACGGTAGACCCGGGATTTCCCATTTTAAAAGATATGATCTTCGATGAAGACAATCGATATCTTTATGTCCTTTCTCCAAACAAGGTGAGAGATATCAGGCCATCGCAATTGATCTATCTTTCATTTTGTGTCCTAACCTTGCCAATTTTCATAAAATAGGATTGGATATTTATGTATAAACATTTTTAGTTAAGCATATGATTTGAAAAAGAAATCATTTGTTTAACATATGGAAATGATTAAGTAATGAAAGAAAGTATTATGATTATGATTTAAATGCGGTTAAATTTTACAAGATATTATAACACATATTTTCAGTCGTGGGGGAAGGGGTTGTTTGTCAATTGCATATAGAAATAAATCATCAACTAATTATATTATTTGGCCCAGCAAAGGATACATCATATACATAACTAAGTCAACAATTGATTGCTAAATGGTTATACAATTTTTTGAATTTACTCGCCAACTTTCTTGGAATAAGAATTTGTTTTATTGTATTGTTAGAGCCCTGCTCTGTGAGCGCCATGTATTAATCACTCAGTCCATACGACATATCTTATTCGGAACATAATTTTCTCTGCTTTAAACCTCAACTGTTTTATATTTCACCCACGCTGTGCCTGTTTGGTAAAAGATGAGCAACAACCTTACATGGCTTCTAGTTAAAAGTTTAAAGTGTTGACAGATTTAATGCACGTGTACATTCATTGTCTTGACAATAAATTCGAGAGGTTTAGCAAACCAACGTGTTCGCGTATTCACTTTTACGTGCACGTGTAGAAAAGAAAATGTGTGATGTACGTTTTTGTAATTTTGAAATTTTACGCTTATGTACAAGAATAAACATACGTGAAGGTTGCAAAGTACACGTGAAGTCAAACTTGTGGCTTATATTAACTTGTTGACCATTTAGATGAAAAGTGTGTTCATTTTTTAACCTTAATATCCATTGCAACTACTGATACATGTATAAAGAAACATAATTTTTCTCTGAAGTGGTATATGGGCTTAATACACTTATCGCTTCTTGCAAAACAATCAATAACTCTTAATTATGTTATTCAAAACAAAAATATACCTACATACTTACTTGAAGCAATGCTGTTAACACCCCCCCCCCCCAAAAAAAAACCCAAAAATCAAAATAACAAAAAAAACCCAAAAACAAAACAAAAACAAAGAAAAAAAAACAAAACAAACTTCCAATCTTTTTTTATTCGACTGTCACTTCAAAGCAAAATATGAAAGTATAAAAGTACATTTAAAACATCTACCAATACAAGTACACATTACAACAGCTAAATAAGAAAAGATGTGAACGGGTACGCGTAGTTCCTGTTGCTGGTCTGTTAAACCTCTCTATTATATTTCGTTAAACCAATTTGTGAAATACTCCATGAAAAATCTTCCAAAATTAAAAAGGCTAAAACTATATACGATTTTATGTAAAGCTCAAAACCATTTTAATGTATTCAAAACCAGTGTAACAACAAAACGGCTATCAATATTTCGTAAATTAACTATGTAAAGTCATAAGAAATAGATAGAAAAGTTTACTGCAATAAGCACCCTTGAAGATCAATGTTACTTTATGTACATGTAACTGTACTTACTGATTGATATTAGGTTTGTATACACTGAATTTTAATGTTTTAAAATTTCTGTGAATTGTCTACTAACCAAGTAAAACAAATCTTTCTTTCATTTTGCAGTTGGTGAAAATAGTGGTACAAAACTGCAACCAATACACGACTTGTGAGGAATGTAAAGGAGCCAATGACCCATATTGTGGATGGTGCTCGATGGAAAATAAGTAAGACTGGATATCTTACACTATGTTTGGCGAAAGAGTTTCTTAACGACTTGGCAATCGGCAAAAAGTTTCAAATTGTAATGAGTTATAAATCTGTAATTAAAAGACAAATTGCTATAATTTTTTGTTTTACAAAATTGAATTAATTTTGTTTTCGTAGAAAAAGATATTAAGAAACAAAAAAACGGTTGTTTATTTTCGGAGAAATTTTGAACTTATTTGTTTATTGTGTCATGCTGTAATTGATGTGTATACTCTCCATTGCCAGGAATATTATATATTTGGTATATCATAGAATTTCAGAATTTACTATACCTTGTTTTGAATGTCCTGACCATCCAGTCCTATTCATTGATTTCCATTACAGGTGTAGTCTGGCCGAGGAGTGCTCAGACTATGGTTCCGCTCTGAATTGGATGGCATACAATGGAAAGACTTGTACAAAGATCACACAAGTTTACCCTGACAAGATTCAGAAGGACCGCAGAACCACTACAGTAAGAACCGTCCGTTTTGTTATTGATAACAACAAAATGATCATAATTTCTTAAAATGAGTTAGAAAAAACAAGTACAAACTGTATATATCACTCCATTTTAGATATCATTAAATATATCCAACCTCCCAACCTTCATTGGATCGTACAAATGCGCTTTCCATGGCAATGGGAAGACGATTAAAACAGAAGCAAACAGAACCACTCCGTTCCTTGTGAAATGTGACACTCCTGTGCATAATGAATTGCCTTCGTTCCCTATAGGTGCAGGTAAGTCATTAGTGTGATGTTTGGCCATGTCCCAATCCAAAAATTCAATGCTTATAGATGTCTGCAGACTAAGTCATACGCTCAATATAAAACTTATGAAAATGAACAACGTGTTATCTTATTGAATTAATTCTCTTTTTGTTTTGCAGACTACATCACAATGAGATTATCGGTGGTTATCATGGAATTTGACTTCGTTTCAGCTAACTTTACATTCTTTGACTGTAAGGTTCACACCAGGTAATTGTTTGTTGTACCCAAGGTCAACTATCTGTGTCTTATAATTGCAGGGTGATTAAATACAGAGTATTGGATGATGAGGGGATCGATCCAAGTTTAAAACTGAAATTTCAAGGCTGCAAGACTTAAACATATCTAAAAAAAACTATCAAGATTCCATTTAAGACGGCAATATGTTACTGAAAGTCTTCTTCATCAACAGATTTTGAAAAAGGGAAAGTAGAACTATTGCCCGAAGACAAACAGTGGTACATCGTAATATGGTGTGATTTTGTTTGAGCAATATTCGGTTATAATGTATTCAAGAAATAATGAGCATTAAAGAATAATCGTGATTAAGATCAGATTAATCAAAATACAAAATGTATATGACTCCTCTACAGTGATATACAAACACTAAACTCAGTGGTTTTTGGAATTTACTCTTATACACATGTGGATAATACTGTGAATTAGTAGATAACAGGTAGTGTATATTAAAGAGTAATGTGTCTATATCTGTGTTACAGTTGTTTCAGTTGTACCTCTAGCTTGTTTAACTGTACCTGGTGCATCAAGACCCATCTGTGTACCCACTACCCCGTGATGGACTGTAGCAACTACGACGACTTCATAGCTGGGAAGAATGTAAGGCAATAAACAAAAACACCATCAATTGATTACTTTGGAATAACTTGTATTGGTGTGGGTCAATGTTCAAAAGTGTCCTTGTTCGTGGGGACCAGGTACGTGTAATTGGAAAAAAGTATGAGTATTTGAGTGTAATTAATTACACTTTTCAAAGTAATTGGGAGTTATTTGTAATTGAGTCTGTCTTTAATTACAAGTAATTTAATGTATTTAAATACATTCCAAAAATATTGTGTATTTTCAATTACTTTTCGATTACATTTTAATTACTTTGTTTCAAAGTTTAAAATATAAAAAAAGGTTTACGTCTTATAATGATAATAGTTTGTATACATGTTTGGCATGGGCTTTTGTTTACACAATAATTGAATGTCTCATAGTGTTTAATATGTTTATACAACATGACACACTGCACAGGGCAATAGGTAAAGGTCTACTTTTCTCCAGGTGTGAACTCTTATAATACCCAAGAACTCCCCTATTTTAAATATCACATTTGAATAGTCTAAATATCACATTCTTGTGACGTATAGCCGTTATCATTTATATACTGATATGTTGTACTGCCGAAAGTTGTATTTTCTGAATCAACATAGTTATGTGAATAAACATTTATTCACTATAGAGAAAATATTGTTCAGAACCACACATAAACTCAATGGTACTAAATGAATTTAATGTTAAAGAAAATTTTTCAACAAATTTTCAAGACATTTATAAATGATCGTTACTGAACTACAACCTTTAAAAGCATTACTGTATATAAAGTTTTGTATACCTTAATGCTTTTAATATATGGATATGTTCTTTAAAAATAAAACTGATGAAATTAAAATGTACTTAATTACAGTTATCAACGTAATTAGGAGTAATTAATAACATTTTGAAAAATAAATGTAATTGTAAATGCAAGTAATTTATAAAATTGTAAATGTATTTGAAAGTATTTAATTACTATTCGAAGTAACTGACCCCAACCCTTGAGGGGACGTAATTTCCTTGGGAGTGTAATCAAAATAAGTTTAACAAATATTAAAGAAATGATTTTATATAAGTTTGATGGGATATGAATTCATGACAATGATGATTCCCCAGTGTGATTGCTAGTTTATTTTAACTTACTTAAACTACTAGTTTTTCATCAAGGGTGAAATGTGCAAATGTGAAAAAAATAAGCGCTGAATCTGTGCAATCTGGTTATGACAGAGTAAAGGGATAACAGTTCCCCACGTCAGTGGACCTTACACATGTCCCAGTATTTATCCAAGTAACCACCTGGTGCCGTCAGGGACCGAGAAAATTATTTCCCTCAGCATCAAAAACCTGAAGGTAAGGAACACAATCACAAGCAGATGTGTCAGAACAATTAAGTCTTGTTTTAGTAGAACATATTGTTAGGCAAATGCAAACAAGCATCTTTCCATTAGTAAGTATTACCAAAGAACCTGTTTTCAGCGTCAAGTAAAAGTTCTGTTATTCGACCTAAGTCAGATCAAATCATTATAAGTGTTTTGATGGCTTTGTTTGTACCTACATCATGCAATATGACAGTTCATAAAACAGTATCTGATTCTACTAGAAAATGGCTTTTTTGTTGAAATTTTTCTTATATAATACTCCCAACGCAAAAAAGAAGGTATCATTCTGTGAATGTATGTGTTCCGTGGTTGTGTTAAATCTGAGTGATATTTTTTTTATTAAAGAACTTTTGATTTTATAGCCATACCAGAAACCAATACGTTGTGCGTTTGAATTTAACTCGCAGACAGACAATAAAGGAGAGTTAGCTAGCATAGTGGACATGGGAATGACGATGATTATCAAATGTAACCAGACCAGGGTTAGTGAAGACCAATTTTTACATTATTACGATATTTGCTCGTTATTCTCAAATGGTCTGTGGTGTAACAATTTGTTATTGTTTAAGTTTTCATATCCTGGAGACTCAGAAAACTACACGGTTCCCCTGAAAATATACTGGGATGACCAGGATCCCAAACAACTGGACAATCCTTTTAATGTACAAGGTATATAATCATATTTATTCATTACCATCCTTCGGATTTTTTCTAACAAAACATAAACAACGATTTTGATGTTGAAATGAAATTATTTTTTTATCATTTTAAGTTATTATGTACAAGTGTGACAAAATGGCTAGTAGTTGTGGGGAATGCCTGACCCAGAATGAGGCGTACTCCTGTGGGTGGTGTAACACATCTAACCAATGCAGCTTAGAATCTTCCTGCACAACACGAAACGGCTGGTTTCCAAACACTAAAATCTGCCCAAACCCTACAATCACGAGGGTGAGTAACAAAAACGCAACATTTGATAAAACTAAGTTATACAATCACAATAACAGAATCACTAGGTATAAACACTGAAGATTCTTCTTAACTAAAGAACTACATGTATCTGGTTAAGTAGTTCAATCCCTGAAAGCTGACCAACCCTAGATGTACAAAAGGAAGTCACATTAAACACTGAAAACTGCTACAACTCTAAAATCGCAAGGATGAGTTACGCAAACATTTAAAAGTGCCTCAACCAATCAATCTCTAGATTAATGCGTTTGAATACAATAAACTGTCTCAACCAAACAGTCGCACAAAATACTAATAAAACGTTTCAAATCTAGATTTCCTATGGTTTCTGTTCGTAACTCTATGCAAAACATTGAAAAGGGCCACAATTAAATTATATGACTGAAAACACACTGAAAACTAAATTCTAAAAATCTGACTTTGATAAGTCAGTTAAAACACGGAACACTAACCAAGAATTACGAAGTTACTTAAACAACACACTGAAAACTTAATCACCATTGTACGTGGACGAACACACTTAACACAATAACATTTGATAATAAATCAAAGAGGATGAGTTTTAAAAAAAAAGGACCCATGCCTATCCAATTTGTATTATGAGTTGCAACTTGGTGTCAACGTTTTCGCCTCTGCATTTTCTCCACAACACATACAGAATTGTTATCCTCAAGAAATACAGTAGACAAATCCTCATACTAGTATTACATGTGTTTTTTTTTTTGTTAATTTAAAAAAATTCAATCTTAGAGGTTTTGAGAAGTAGTCATGATAGTTTAATAAAACCATCACATTCGCCTGTTTTTTTTTTTTTAGATTTATCCGTTGTTTGGACCAAAGAAAGGCGGGACCTTACTGACCATTGAGGGGATAGATTTAGGAAAATTCTACGAGAACGTTGTAAGCAATGTTGATATAGATGTAGCAGGTTGTCAGTGCGCACCCATTCGCAAGGAGTTTGTAATATCCAAAAGGTCGGTGAGATCTGTTCTCTGTCAGCATGAGTAAATTTAATTATCTTGTTATAAATGTGCTGACAGTAAAATGTTATTTAAAACAGTTTTATTAGTATTCTACATATAAGTTGATTTGTTAAAGCTTATTTGTTTTAATGGTTCCTCCCAGGATTGTGTGCAAGACTGGGAGATACTATGGCCAGGAGGAGAAAAAGTCCGAGCACGTGTATGTGACGGTAGCACTGAATCGAACTGCCAAGTCCAAGGAAATGTTTACATACGTGGTAAGTACAATCAATTCAAAGTTAAAGGTGCTCAGAATCGCTTCGGAAATGCAAGTACATCAGTCATTAACATATTAGAATTTAAAAGTGTTGTTGGTCGAAAAGAAGTATTTTTGTTAAGAATTATGTATTAATAAATTGGTATATAATGGAATAATGAAATGAAATTAAGAAATTAATTGAGATATTATTTTTTGTTTCACCACATATGTCGCCTATGCACCATTTTGTAGGATCCAGAAATAACTGACATTATACCGAAGCAGGGACCAAAGTCTGGAGGAACTAAAGTCACTATTTTGGGGAATTACCTGAATGCTGGGACCAGAAGGAGAACCTTCTTTGGCAATGAGACATTTGAATGCAATCTCATTGAGGAAATGTAAAGCCAAATTTTAACTAATATTCAATTTCTACGTAGAAAAGAGTAAATATATCTTATATTGTTTATGTAGCTTTCAAAAAATCTTCTAATGCATAAGCATAATGCACATGTAGATTAAGGTATTAAACATATCCTCAACATTATATATACATAGTATATTTAAAGCAGGTGTGCTCCTAAAAGTGCGCTATTATGAGTTGTGCATTAGATTGTTCACTAACGCTCATTGTAACTCGTCTCTAGAACATTCAGTTCCAACGTGACATGTGTCACAGCTCCTTCTAACAGAAGTTTTACCACTGAATCCCTGTACATGGACTTCGACAACCAGCAGATCAAGAGTCACTTCACTTATCGATACGTTGAAGATCCCATTGTCACCTATGTCAATAGGCTGGCCTCTTTTGTCAGGTAAGGTAGGAAAGAAAAAAGCTACCAAAAATGTGTGAAAAGTAATGTGGTGAACATTTTTAAAAATAATATTGAAATTGAAATAAACTAAGTCTTAGTCTTTTATCCATCAAAGCCAAAACATATTAATATCATGCATTGTGCGAAAATGATGTTTTTAAAAAAATCAACGATTTGGGTTTTATTAACACAGTGGAGGATTGAGTGTTCTTGTAAGTGGAGAAGGATTCAATTCTATCAACACCTCCTTGCCAAAAATGGTCTTCTACAGAACAGATCTCAACCAGACAGTAACAGCTTACTATGGGGTATGTCACTTCATCCCATATAACTACTGCATGGTCTGCATTTAGAAAAAAAATATAATTTTTGAAAAGCGTTTACTTGTGGTTGATTTCAGGAATGTTTGGTACTAAATGATGTTACAATGGAGTGCATCACCCCCCAGGTAGAGCCGTCCATGGTCACGAACCGGCTAGATGCTTCGGACAAGGGAATTGTAGCCTTCGGGTTTGTCATTGATAATGTCAAAAACATCCGTAACTTCAGTGAAACCTATGGGGAGTTCTTCCAAATCTTTGAAGATCCAGAAATCAATGTTTTTCCTAACGACAAAACTAAAGTCTACCAGCAAACCAGCAATGAATATTTAACTATAAGTGTAAGTGCTTTAAATGAATATATAAAAACATAACTTGTCGACCTCCTTTTATATAAAAAATGATTCATTTCGTTTTCAAATTTGACAACGTTTTGTGTAGTCCATGCATTCTTTGATAGCCATTATCAATGTTTGTCAACTAATGTTTATCTTACAGGGAACAAACCTAGATCAGATTCGACTGAAAGTAGATGATGTTGTGATTAAAATTGGCAAAAGTGAATGCTATGTCACCTCAACAGGAAGACAGTTGACCTGCCTACCCCCGAAAGAACAACCCATCCCAGTGAAAAGTAGGCTGTACCCAGAGGTTGAGGTGTGTATTGCAGTGTGCTCAATGAATGACTGCAAACATATTTCTGAAAACATTCATGTTTTCTTCATAATTTTTATTCTCTTTTATTATATTTTTTCTATCTCGAATATATGTATATATCTTTCATATCTCTAAAAGTTTGATTATTTACAGGTGTTTATGCGTTATGCATTTAAACAAAATCCTTAAAAAAATAAACATTTGAAATTATTTTTGGCTTGAGCTTGCGGCTTTTTTTTTTTATCTTTCTATGGTTTCTTTTATTTTATTTTTATTAATTTAAGGTGACAATCGGTAAAAACCTGAAATTCTTCTTGGGTTTCCTGAAGTACAAAGAGACATACATTGTACCGCCTGTGGAAAGTATAGCACATTTATCATTTAGATTATATATGTATATCGCATGCATGTATTTGTAATTATAAGGTTAGCTGTTGAGTTAATGTCAAACTCTGTTTAATATAATTTTTGTCAGGAAATATATCAGAAAAAATGTAGAAATGAGCACGGTGAGTTTAGATCATCATTAGGTAAACCTATCAGAGTTTTCATACATGCATTTCATATGTAGTCTACATGGTGTATTCTCGGAAACTTAACTTTAGACTACATGTAAGGGGCTTTAATATAAAGGTGAGATATCATTTGAAACTTTATCTTAACTTGAATTTGTTTTAGCAATTACAGTTTACGGAAATAAAGACAACACTGTGTGCTCTCTCACTCATCGTAAAGATAAATTATAAAGCACAATAGAATATTGCTACATATCGTCTTTTGGCTATTTAATCAAGCATGTAAATTGCGTTAACATTATCAAATACAAATGTGTACGTTGGGTAACTCCAACAAGTATGCGAATAAGAATTGTTTTTCTATATCACCATCTAAACGTATAGTGCTTTTGAAAGTTTTTGCTGACTAATCAAAAAAGTTTGCGACGGAAAAACAACGTAACTATATGTACCTCGTAAAAGATCAGGACATATTCGGTATTTTTCGTGTGCATTTGCAATGCAAGTTAACAGCCTAAAGCGTCAACTAGTGGTAAATCCACATACATATGTTCTTACTTTCGAATGACGTTTCTCATTAACATGAGTTCCCAAGGAAACCTACTTGTACTACAACTGTAAGTAATATTTTTTCTAATGATAAGCAGAACCCTAAATTAAATATATTAGGATTAAAAGACATACGTTTAGCCTTATTACGAAAGTACGATTTATTTATTTGCATTATACATTTTCATTACAATATCTACTCATATACATTTAATAGGGAAGACTCGGAGCAGGGAAACACAGGCTGGTGATAAGTCCAATTCAGTAGAGGGAAAACAAAGCATTTAACTGGAATACGTAGATTGTTTCTGTGGCGTCTCAATGAACATTTGTTTATCCAATCAGGTGGCACAATGCACTTATCTGTCAGTGATATTGATTGTAAAGCTATTTTACTGCCGACGTTCTAATGATTATTGTGATTGATACCTTTTTAAGAAGTTGTAAGAAAGAAAGTCAATTCACATGTCAGGGAACATGACCTAAAATGGGTCGTTGTCATATTCCCCTAGTCTTTGTGCTATTGTAGAGATCTTTATCTAAGTCAGATTGCTTTTCTAGAAGAGTAAACTTTATGATTGTTAAATTTGTATGTTTCGATAATGAAATGAAAAGAAATTTATAATGCAATTATACTGGGTTTTCGTTTTCTCTGTTTGAGGGTTGTTTTTAACTCCAATGGTCTTTTTTGCTGGTTATATATCAATTATCTTTTTTAGTATTATCAAAATGTGAATATATATGATAACGGGTTAAATTTATTCCTATTCTATTAAAGTATATATAGTTTTTTTTATACCTTCTTCTATTCTACGATATGTTATGGTTGGTTTCTTTAAAAAATATAATTATCTACAACATTATCACATTATAACATCATAAATACTTTAGTCAATAAACAATGAAGTAGTCAGTAGTGTTTATTCATTTTATTTTTTCTGCAAAACAAATATCAGAAATACCATCGTGCATGTACAATGTAGAAAAAAAAGAACAAAACAAAATGTTCGAATGATATTTATTCTTTAGAACAAACAGCACATACAAGTTCTCTCCCCTCAACATTAGGTGGACACTTTAAGGAACCACATCGAGCTTCCGCTTGATAAAAAAGTCGACCATTTTTATTGGCATGACCTCCATGTAAGGTGTCTGGATGCTCGTCAACACAGGTGTACATTGTACCAGCTTGGTGGTCATGATATCCAGCCAATAGGTAACCATGGTACTCTAACTTCCATCCTTTGTAACACGTTTTTCTCGCTACAAAATCATGAATGCACACTTTTTACGTAATAACAGAAGCACAGTCGCAAACATGTATTTAAAACTTAGATGAGTTACATGTTTAACAATTTGAAAAATTAGTACAAAGACACATTTCTCAATAAAATAACAAAGTTTAACCAAAAACAACATGATAATAGAATGTTTTATCTTCAAATATTCACTTACCTGGAAACATTTTGACAACAGTTCTATTACGACGAAGACAAACAGCACATGGTACATCATGTTCATAGAGTGTGCGCAGATATCCGGGGGAGCTGTGTGTTTGGTATTCCGCACCATGAACAAAAGCTCTGCCCCCATCAGATCCATCACTGTATACCCCCCACTCCGGATCTCTTGGTAAACACAGAGGATCAACTGCTGCTCCTTTGTGGTCATGCCAAGAACCGCCGGTGTAACCTTTAGATTCCATCAACACGTTTGTAATACATATTTTGTCTTAAGGCCACATAAAACGTTAAATAAATACAAAATAATGAACTTTTCGTTTATGAAAGTAAAGTTTTTTTGTTATGGCACAACACTTCCAGAATGAATTGTATTATGAAGTCGTAAAACGATTCATGTACGTGTAAATTAATATTGAATTCATTAAAAAAATTACCTGATTGAACCAACTCGGCGTTTGAAGGACACGTTTTCTTTCCCCATCTTGTGTAAACAATGCTATTGTTTTTGGTTTCTTGAAAAAGTTAATAATGTTATTAACAAAGCGTACATGTAAAATAAAGGTGTTTGAAGAAACGTTTATTATTTATTCAAGATTTATTGAATAAATGTATATTGCCTCGTATCTTTTGTACGTCTATTTCTTTTCTTTCTTTAATTGCCTTCACTGATTTTTCAATTTGGTCAGTAAAACTTTTAAATTCCCGCCTCAAAGCCTCTACTTGGTATGCTCCTAGAGCAGAAGAAAGTTGTCCTGTCAGATAACCCTGCAGCATGTCTTTACAACTTCCATTGCTTATTTCAGCCCATACACCCATGGCAGAAATCGCAATAATAAGAACCACCGACATCTGCAGTAGATTTGAAATAGAATATTAACTTTGTAAACATTTCGGATCAAGCTCAGTTAATGTTCCCCTACTTCAAGTTTTGGTAAAATAAAATAGTTTATGTATGTTGGAATTCTAGGGTTTTTTCCTTTTGTCAGACTTAAGGTAAATTTCCTGTACCCATGTTGTGTAAATGTTGATTGTTTTAGATTAACTTTTAGCACGATATATGTGATGTAAACAACATATTTAATTATATAACTTGTTTTAGTTTGGTATAACCCACTTAAAAAAGTTATCATGAACACTTGTGTTTCAAATAATTTTTAACAAATACGATCATAGGGTTCTTAAACAGCTTCTCTCAAAAGTTTTTTAAAGTATCTTTTAGATATCTTTAAAATATTTTTCATTCAAAGATAAATCCGGTGTAGTCTTGGCTCAAATGCGATTTTCACTTAAAAAATAAACTAAAAAGAATTATATTGATGAAGTTGTAAATTAACAAAATAAACTTACCATGATCAATCCTTCAACTATCACTAAACGTCTATATCAGCAGGTATTTATATGTATTACAACAGAGAGGCCAAACTGCAGATGCCTTGAGTCAACCTACGCATTTGGAAAGTGGTAATCAGATCGAAATTAAATTGAAATTCTATACAATGCCTTTGTCTTAAATTTTTCAACTAAATCTCATGTGCGTGTGAAACACTATTGAATATATCATTTATAAATGTTGGCAAACTATAGCGAACTATATAATGTTAAATGTGCAATTTATTCATATAAAATACTTATTTAAAAGATGGCAGATTACGAATCTATTTTTCATTTTACGTATTCATTTTAAACGCATGTTTTCAGTTTGTCTCAGATTCTTGTTTCCTCACATTTGGACAATTTTTATAACAAATGCACATACCTATGAAATAAATGCAATTGAAATAGAATAAAGGGAAATATCAAAGTTATCTTTATCAACAAAAAGTAATTTTTCACTTTGAAATTCAGATGAATGAAAACAGAATTCTTTGTAGATTTTTAAAGGGAAATCATAGCATCCTTTCCCAATCGGAAGTAACATGTACAATCTCGCAATTATTTTATAATGTTAACATCATGACTGTTGCAATGCATAATCCACGTAGACTTCTTCTTTCTGGTTGTGTATCAAAACCTGAAGCTGTAGACGGTAGAGGGGTGTTTTAAAACAGGTAATCTGGACCTTTTTTCAATTTACGTATTTTGGACAGAAATGTTTTTATGATTATTGACTAATCAAGATAAAAGTGGTAGAAGCAGAAACTTGGGACAGTGTATTGTAGAAAAGTATCAGTACATATCCACAAACATTTTTTATAAAATATATCTATGCCAATCACTTGCGAATAATTTTGCGCCAATACCATGGTGCACAGTTAGCAAAAATATTCATTTATATGTCGGCTGAGTTTGTTCTTATTTTAATGTTATCGTATACCTCTGTTTTTCATTAAACATCAGATAAATTCACATTGAAAATTGAGTTCAATTTGAATCTCGCATTGATCATCTTTAGAATGAAGAATAAATCAAGACACTCTACGTTGGCAAAGCAAGGCTGTTACAGATTAGAATAAGATTGATGTGTACGAAATGAAGAAATTGTTAGTTAAACATGTCTTGTAGGTATTTTTTTTAAATTGCAAAAACATGATACAAATATTAAGAGCTTATATATACTTTCAAAGGAGACTCATTTGCATGAACACTTGTCTACTTCTTAAAAAATAAGTAACATATTTATGTTTTGAAATGCTGACAAATATAAAATCATAACGTTCAGAAGCAGCATAATTTAAACAAGCATTTAGATGAATTTTGTTTTTGCAAAGAATATGCAAATAATTGAACTGTCGGCTCTTTAAATACATATTATGTATTGAAAGTTTTGGTTGTTTTGTTTCCTTTACACGCATTTACAATTACACAATTTATTGGTTCAAATAAATATGTATCTCCCTTTATTGCCGGAAAGGTTGGCCAAAAAAATAGTCATATATTTCGACAAAAAAAATTATCCTCGCTAGCTTGCAATGCATTACCTCATTTACGTTTGCGGTTGTACTACCTTTAAATAATACAATCTAAGAGTTCGTTTTTTTTTAAATAGTTAACTAGGAATACATATTAAAATAGATTAAAATGATTTCAAATTGTTCAATATCCCTTCATAATACATTTAATACATAAATAATTGGCCTTAGAATGCGTATTACAGAACTGTGCTTTATTTGTTTTCTTTTTTTTTTTCTTCTTTTTCCTTTTTTTTTTTTTTTGGTGGGATCGTTTTATTTAGGAAGGAGTGGGAATGGAGGGGGTTAAAGTGGGATTTCAAAAAAAATACAGATATTTATAATAAATAATATTGTCGCTAAAAATACCAAATTTCAACATTCTAGTTGTTAGTCTCTCTATTGATTTCAGGGAATCGTCTTTCTATTTGTAAATGTTCACATAAGATAAATCTGCGCTACTCAATTATTTTAATGTTTGTCAAAATGTTTACCAAAAGGTTAGAAGCATTCGTCAGTGTCTCTGTCGAATATTCAAGAGGGGATTGTCAAAATCGTATTCAATATGTCTAAAAGTAGTTTATTTTCTTAACTAGTATATCAATAAGCAAAGTTCGGATATGGCTGATAAAAGTCCCCAGTTAAGCACGTATCGAAGGACGAGAATATAGATTGAGATTATAATGGATGCAAATGATAATTTATTTACGATGTTATAATGGAATATTGTAATAAACAACTGCTTTGCGTGCCTAATACTTCAGCTGAGAGAAAGTTAAAAAAGATTTATATTTGAAAATAGAAATACCAAAGTACCCGAGATGCAACTTTTTCAAATTTCCTTTTGAAAAGCTAATATATGTTATTCAGGGATATATAATTTACGTTACGTCAATGTAAATGTTGCCGCTTCACTTGCTTGGCTGGATATGATGGTGTAGGGTTATATTACGTAAGGTTAAAAATACAAGATGTGTGTAGATAATGAAGCAGGTGTGAAATTTTATACAGACAGCGAGAAATTATAATCAATAGTACAATAACATTTATGTTTTGGAACAAACAACACAAACAAATTCTCTTCCTTCGACATAAGGTGGACACTTCAAGGAACCACAGCGAGCCTCTACGGAATAAAACAGTCTACCATTTTTGTTAGCAAGACCTCCATGTAAGGTGTCTGGATGCTCGTCAACACAGGTATACATGGTACCGGCTGAGTGGTCAGGATATCCTGTCATAAGATTACCACGGTACTCTAACTTCCAGCCCTTGTAACATGATTTTCTAGCTACAAATGAAGATATGAAATAAAATGTTAAAACTGTGAAAAAACAAAATAAAAAATGTTGGGAATTTGGAGGAAAGGGGTATGAAATTTGTAGCATTTATTTAATTATTATTTTGGGGGAAGGGTATAAAATTAAAGCAAATAGAAAAAAGGACATATAACCATATATACAAAAAAATAATTATAAATCAATGTGCAGATAACAAATTCTGGAGAGAAAACATTTTTTACATTTTTAAAGATTGCTTTTATATATACCCACAAATGCTTTAAATAAAACATTGTTTAAGATTCTACGGGGCGTTATCCGACAAGTTTTATGAGGAATTTGCAGTAAAATGCCAAAAAAAACCCAGAAGTTAAGGCGGCTAAATGTCAGCTAATTAACATTTTTACACACTTTGAATCCATTTTATATGAACAAAGCAAAGCGATTATAAAGGCTTTGTTTTAAACGTTTGTAAAAAGTCAATTCGATAATTTTGATAAATATGATAACATCAAGTAAAATCCAAATCCAGACCGATAAAATATACGAAAAATTATTAGCGACATACATGTATCAAATGTATGTATGTATCAACAATGTGTGTACCACATTTACATATAGAACATTTGGCATCGGCAGTTTTTTGTCGCTATGAACAAACTTTTTTTCAAGTACATGTTCAAGGGAATCCTGGATATTTTTCGGTATATAATCGTTAAAAAATATTAGACGTCTTATATCGCCTGGAAAACGTGTTACTTCAAATTACTTTGCAAAGAATATTCTAATCACGCATCTCAAATTGTGGATATTGTTTGACGAAGTGACCCAAAAATAATAAATAAATAGCAAAATAAGATTGTTAGACGAAATTAAAGTAAACCGATTTTAAGTTTTGCGCTCACTCTAAATAGTTCTGGGAAAACCATCGTCTGTATCAATGCAGAGGTAGATGCTATTTTGTTTTAAATGTTAGATTATTGGGAGAAAAACACAAAGAAGAACAAAAAAGTTTTTGATAAACACGTTTAGTATTGGACATTAGATAGACGCAGAATATCGCTCCTCTAAATAATAATATCAAACTGTTTTTTAAACCCATCGTCCGTCAGTTCAAAACGTCTTAGCAAAGCTGTCTTCAAGCTCATCGAAGTATCTCAATAACTTTCTACATTATGCAAGCCATTCTATAGTTATTTAATAAGAATCGACGTGAACTCCGATTTCTGGTAGCTCTCTAACCATATACCAAAAGGTTTCTCCTTGTTTATTTGAAACTGATTGATTTATATAATAATCACCGCAGGTATATAAAGACTTCCCAATTAATTTCACAGCGATGTGTGAAAGTCACTTTGCTGTAAGTCATACGATTTGATGTCGAAATTAACTACTGTATAATTTTTTAGATGTTTTTCAAAAACCTTTTTGTGCTTCTTTGTGTTTTTTTTTTTTCTTAAAAATCTGACATTTAAAACAATATAGCCTCTACAAGAACATGATATCTTTTTTTTAAAACTGCTTTGATACACACGTTGGTTGTCCCTGCTATGTTGTGGCTGTTCGAAGCTAAACAATTAAAAATTAACGAAAAAATGATACTTTACTCGGGAGTATTTCTTATATTTGACGACACGATCTGCATTTATTTCGATAGTATTTGTAATAATAGGCAGTTACATATGACGTCACAAAAATGCATTAAACATAATGTTTGATATCGCACTTATTCTTTGTTATAAAATCATAAAGAAACACTCCCGGTTAATGTATCATTTTTTGTTACTGTTTAATTTTTCTAGCTTCGAACAGCCACAACATAGCTGAGTACACTAATCCATATAGCTCCTTAAGTAATATTCAAATGAAATTGCATTCAATCTCACCTGGAAATATCTTGACGACAGATCTGTTTCTCAGAGGACAAACCGCACAGGGGACGTCATGTTGATGAAGTGAACGCAGGTTGCCTGGTGATGTGGCTGTTTCATATTCCGCGCCATAGACATAAGCTTTATCACCATCCGTCCCATCAGTGTATAATCCCCATTCTGGGTCTCTTGGTAAACAGAGAGGATCAACTGCTGCTCCCTGTGGTCAAACCACGAACCGCCAGTAAAACCTTAAAAAGTTTTCACAATGTTATAAACAGATATGTATATTGAATGTTATAACATTCTCTATTGATATGCCTTAGCTCCTAGTAGTCTTGCTTTAACGGAATTCATTTATTTTTTTTTTCCATTTTTTATTATTAGGAATGAGGATTGTTAGATTCATTAAAGTTAAACTAGTTTTGATATAAGCGTTCTAATATGTGATTTGCAAAAAAAAAAATTATTAAAAGATCGAATCTCTAGCTCTCGAATTGCCTGATATCCAGCAATCTTAAAAAGGTACAACATTATGTTCACCTACACCTGACCTAGGATGTCAGTATAACATTTAATTTCTTCTTCAAAACAAATATCAAAAATACCATCATACATGTACAAGGCAGAAAAAAACACAACAAAATGTTCGAATGGTATTTATTCTTTAGAACAAACAGCACAAACAAGTTCTCTCCCCTCGACATAAGGTGGACACTTTTAGGAACCACATCGAGCTTCAACGTGATAAAAAAGTCTACCATTTTTATTGGCATGACCTCCATGTAAGGTGTCTGGATGCTCGTCAATACAGGTATACATTGTACCGGCTGGATGATCATAATACCCTGCCATAAGGTAACCATTGTATTCTAACTTCCATCCTTTGTAACATGTTTTTCTGGCTACAAAGGCATGAGTGCCCACTTTTTACGTAATAACAGAAGCACAGTCGCAAACATGTACTTAAAACTCAAAGAAATGCGAACGCTAACGCCCGTTTCCCGCCTACATTTTGCTTCCAAATATTTCGGAATTTCTGTCTGATCTTTAAAAACTAAGTTTTCTACTAAAAAGTATAATCAAATCCTAATCAATTTATATCAAAATAAATTTTGTAATCAGATTATTTATTTTTAAACAAAAGTTTTGCTAAAGCGGGCTCTTGAAAATATTTCATTGAAATCGGTCTCTATGAGTGAGGAAAATATTATTTAGCGGCCAATAAAAACTTTAAAATAACATATTTACGATATATATTAAAGTAAAATTTCTTTTTAATTTATATCTGTTAATCATTTTTCGAAAATTTACAAAGCAAAATATTTTTTTTGGAATGTATTTCGGTCTGTAGACATATGTTCCCCCCCCCCCCCCCCCGTGAAACAACAAACCCTTTGGTAGAAATATGCTAAATAACAATAATTAAAACCCCTCAAAAGGAATTTTTGTTTCACGGGCGGGGGGGGGGGGAATGATGTTTTAAAAAACATTTCCATTTTCCGTTATTTTCTATTATGAAATGAGCTATTTTAACCCAAAATACAAAGTTATCTCTCTTTGTTTGCCCAAATCATTTATATTCAATGAAAATATACATAAATGTTTACATTATTATAAAAAAGTAACTTTAATTAGACAACTTTCAAAAAATGACTTTTAGTTAGGCGGCTAGACAATGCAATCGTTCGCAGTCCTTAGTTACATGTTTATTATATGAAAAATTATTACAAAGATATACTTCTCCATAAAATAACAAAGTTTAACCCAAAACAACATGGTAATAAAATGTTTAATCTTCAAATGTTCATTTACCTGGAAACATTTTGACAACTGATTTATTTCTAAGAAGACAAACAGCACAGGGTACATCATATTGATGGAATGTGCGTAGGTAACCGGGTGAGTTGTGTGTTTTGTATTCCGCACCATAAACATAGGCTCTATATTCATCAGATCCATCACTGTATACCCCCCACTCTGGATCTCTCGGTAAACATAGAAGATCAACTGCTGCTCCCTTGTGGTCATACCAAGAACCGCCGGTGTAACCTTCAGATTTAATCAACACGTTTGTATTACATATTGTGTCGTAATGCCACGAAAGTAAAGTGTGTTTTTTTTTATTAAAAAGACACACAACTTCTAGACTTAATTTTATCATAAAGTTGTAAAACGATATCTGTATGTGTAAATTATTAGTGATTTTCGAAAAAGAAATTACCTGATAGAACTAACTCGGCGTTTGATGGACATATCTTCTTTCCCCATCTTGTGTAAACAATGCTACTGTTTTTGGTTTCTTGAAATAGTCAAAAATGTTATGAACGAAACGTACATGTAAAATTAAGGTAATTGCATAAAGGTTTTTTTTTTTTTTTGTCAAGCTAAATTTAATGAATATATATTGCCTCGTATCTTTTGTGCGTCAATTTCTGATTTTTCTTTAACTGCTTTCACTGATTTTTCAATTTGGTCAGTAAAACTTTTGAATTCCCGCTTCAAAGCCTCTACTTTGTATGCTCCTAGAGCAGACGACAGCTGTCCTGTCAGATAACCCTGCAGCATGTCTTTACAACTTCCATTGCTTGTTTCAGCCCATACGCCCATTACAGAGATCACAAGTGTAAGAATCACCGTCATCTGCAGTAGATTAAAATACATTATTATTTTTGTAGACACTTCGAATCAAAGTTAATGTTTCCTTAGTTCAAGTTATGGTAAAATGAAATAGTTTTTGCGTGTTGGAATTCTAGAGTCTATTCCTTTTGTCAGACTTTATGTACATTTCCTGCGCTTTTTTTGTATAAATGTTGACTGTTTTAAATAAACTTTTAACACGAAATATATGAGTGTTAAACAACATATTTAATTTATAGAACTTGTTCTAATTAAGGACTCAATACTTGTTGTGTATGGGCATATGTATTGTTTATGTGTGCGCTCCTAGTTTTGTGCAATTCCTGAATACACTAACCATAACCCGAATACCAAAGATAGCATGGGCACTTGTGTTTCAAATTTTTTTTAACAAATATGATCATAGGGTTCTTAAACAACATCAAATTGTTGATTTAATAGACTAATAAGAAAATATATTGGTCAAATTGTAAAGTAACAAAATTAACTTACCATTATCAATCGTTCAACTATCAGTTAAGGTCTATATCAGCAAGATAATTATATGAATTACAACAAAGACGCCGAAAAGCAGATGCCTTGTTTCAACCTACGCATTTTGAAAATGATAATCAGATGGAAATTAAATTGAAATTCTATACCATGCCTTGGTCTAACATTTCAGAACTGTATCTCCTATGCTTGTGAAACACTTTTGTATAAATCATTTACAAGTAATGGGAAACTATAGCGATCTATATAATGTTAAATGGGTCATTTTGTTCATATAAAATACTTTTTTACAAGATGACAGATGTCGTATCTAACACAATCATTTTAAACGCATGTTTTCAGTTTGTCTCATATTCTTTTTTCAATCACATTTGAACATTTTTTTTATAACAAATGCACATACCTGTGAATGAAATGCAATTGAAAGGGAAACATCAAAGATATCTTTATCGAAAAAATTGTCATTTCTTCACTTGGAAATTCACAGATTTTTTCGGAGACTTTTAAAGTAAAATGTTAGCATCTTTTTCCAAACGGAAGTAACGCGTAAAATCTTGCAAATTTTTAATAACGTTATCATCATTGCTGTTGCAATGCATAATCACCGTAGACTTCTCTCTGGCTGTGTATTAAAACCTGAAGCGGTAGAGACGCGTTTTAAAACAGGTAATCGGGCCTTTTTTTCAATTAACGTATTTTGGACACAAATGATATTATGATTATTGAAAAATCAAGAGAAAAGTGGTAGAAGCAGAAACTTAGGACAGTGTATAGTAGAAAAGTATCAGCACATTTCCTAATACCTTTCATAAAATAAATCTATGCCAATCTCTTATGAGTAATTTGCACCAATACCATGGTGCACGGTCAGCATAAATATTAATTTATATGTTAGCTAAGTTTGTTCTTATGGTATTATTATTGTATACCTCTGTATTTCATTAGACATCAGATATATTAACTATATATTGTACAATCGAGAAAAATAAAAAGATCGAAGGTTGGCGGAATAATACCACTTCTGTTGAAGTCGCAGAGCGGTTGGAAATTTGAAAACAAAACTATTGAAAGTTAGTTGAGTTAGAGTCTACTTAGGCATTTTCAGGAGAAACTCTATTGCAGAATTAGATTCAAGAGCATAATGAATTTCCTTCGACATTATAGAGGAAAGCTTTTTTAACTTCTAAGTTCTTTTTTTTACGTAACAAAACGGACGGAGAAGCATAGGAAGTTACATTTGACTCGTGACTTGATTCGTGAATGGACTAAACACAAGAGGTCTGTTATATTGCATTTCCGATTTTGATGGAGCTTGTAATAAAGTCAGAAATGAATTTTAACTGAATTTACTGTTTTAAGAAATTGTAATTTTCAAGACGTCTCGTTACGATGTGGACCAATAAAAATTATTCTGTTTACAGGACTGTCCTTTACTCCACGCATTTATTGTTATATTTTTTAAGCAAATGAATCATTGAATGAATAAAACTGTGTATAACAAAATACAGAAACGTTTATTTGTTATGCTTAAATTATGTTTTCATTACTATATCTAACATGTGTGTTTCAACACAAGTCGGCTAGTTTAAGCAGTTATAAAAAGTAGTGTGTTCATGCACTATATTAATCTCTTGACCCATAGCTATTTTGACCTCTTGACCCATAATGATGTTATACAGGAATAACAGCGGATTGCGCAAACAGTGTTATATAAGGGAAAACATTTGCAAGGATAGATAGATAGATAGATAGATAGATAGATAGATAGATAGATAGATAGATAGATAGATAGATAGATAGATAGATAGATAGATAGATAGATCGATCGATAGACAGGTCATTTTTGTTTGCAGTTGTACTACTTTTGGAAAATACATACTTAGGTTTTTTTAAGTAAGTTGTGCAACCCCGATTTGAATATTATGAAATACTCATTTTTTTGTTTGTTCAACTGAGGTTTTAGTAAATTGCACATTTTTTTTAACTGTGTTTTTATTTATTATAACTTATTCCTTCAGTTGATTTTTGACGTTTGATGTACTTTACTTAGAATGTGGTTAAGGCAATAGTACAATTGTAGTTGTTGACTCAAGATAAAAACACCACAATCTAGAATTGAAAAAAAAGACATCGCTACATTTATTTTTACACGGTATAGAAATGATGATTAGTTATTAGATTTTTATTTTTATTATTAGTTTAGAAGTTAAGGATTATGTGATTGATAAACTCTTGCGACGTATTCCTGGCCATTGTCGTGTTTTCATCGTAATCTGTTCGTTCCTATATATAGATCTCTTTAGTGTTGATTTTTGAAAATGGCCCTCATTAGGTTTAATACGTTAACTATATACAAATTAAGGAGGCGTTGATTGAAGTTAAACATTGCTTTTTATTGACAGTAATAATAAATTAGGACATAATGTTTTCTTGTTATTCTTTATTTGTTTTAAGCATTTGTTCATCATATTTTGGAACAAACTGCACACACTAGTTCCCTTCCCTCAGTATACGGTGGACATTTTAGGGAACCACATCGAGCCTCAACTGGATATAACAGGTATCCATTGTGATTTGAATGACCTCCATGCAATGTGTCTGGATTATTGTCTACACAAGTGTACGTTGTCCCAGCTGTTTGACCATGGTGACCAGCCATAAGGTAGCCATGATATTCCAGTGTCCATCCTTTGCGACACGTTTTTCTTGCTACAAATGTTATATTGACATTGATGATAACTAAACTAAAAAAATCAAAAACTTTATTCTTTTAGCCAAATAAATCTTCCTAATATTTTCTTCAAAATCATTGGCAGGAAAAATCATGCTTTGAAAACAGGCAATTAACAGAAATATTTGGTTTTGATGTTAAGCTTATTTCACTTTAAAATAGTTTACGAGGGCTGATTGTATAACATTTTGGCATGCACAAATTACAAAAGTGTTTTCTATAATACGTTTCAGAAATAAAATAAATTAAAACATATTCAATTACACGTTTTGGCAATACCCGGTGAGCTTAAAAGCTTATGTCAGAATAAAAATGTCTATCTTAGTCATATGTCAATTGCTTGGTAGAATACATAAATTTTCTCGGTATTTATATGCAAAAATGAATAAAACAAACAAAGATATATGTAATATAAAAAAAGGAAAGAAAAATGTACATGTTCATGTATGTATTTAAGTTTTCTTACATTTAACAATATTTTCATTCTTCAGTGTCCAAGTATACGTTTGTATTGGCTTACACTATCTTCAAGGTTTTAATGTTTATTATGAAACTAAATATGTATCAACAATTACTAATATCGTTTTTCTTATACAGTAAATTAACATGTATGCCATATTATAAAGATGTCAAGTTGACTAAAAGGGAAATACATAGGAAGCATCAATGAGTTCATAACGACAATCAAACGTTAAGTATAATTCGAGATGACTTTATACTAACCAGGAAACATGTTGACGACAGATCTATTTCGTAAAAGACAAACAGCACATGGAACATCATGTTCAGCCAACGTTTTTTTGAAACCCGAAAATGAGTGCGTTTCGTATTCGGCACCAAAGACGTAAGCTTTAGCTCCATCAGTCCCATCTTTGTAAAAACTCCACTCTGGATCTCTTGGCAAACACAGCGGTTCTGCGGCAGCTCCGGAATGGCCATACCAAGATCCACCGGTAAAGCCTACATGCGTGTTTGTTAATAATGTAAAGTTTATCATATCTATGGAGTCTTACAATGTATAATACTTTTTTATTAGATTGTTTTTTTTATATTAAGCCTCGAAAAAATTAAACCACAGAAAATAATGAATCTTTTAAATATTTGTAATTTATCGTGGTTGTAGTAAATAGTATTAAATCACCTGAAAGTATTAACTCCGCTTGTGTAGGACAAGTCTTCTTTCCCCATCGTGTGTACACTATACTTTTGTTACTGTCATCTGTAAACATAAAAAACTATGATATTTGACTTTTAAAATATGCTTATTTAAGTTAAAATATAATTGTTGTTTAAACATATAATTGAAGAACAAAATTAAAAAAATGTATAATATCTTTTTAGTTATTAATTGCATCCGTTAACATCATGGAAAGTAAGCTGTCAATGACAAAATACCTGTAAAATATTAACAGATATAATTAGATGTTTTCATTAGAAAACAATACCAGCACTAGGTGTTTGCTTCTAAATAACACAATATTGTAGCAGTTTGGGTGAAAAAAAGGTCACATGTTATCTCTGGTAGTTTTAAAAGCAATACTATTCTTATAAAGGATGAGATACACTTCATCGGCTACATTTGAATTTTAGATTGACAAATAATATTTACATTTCATAGTGTAGAGTATTGAATTATCTATTGTCGTATTCCTTGATTTTTCTCCCAATCATGTTTTATAACTTTTTGACATTACATATTTAGTAACGGCATGATCTTTCTAAAAATGTATTCGATAACTCCTAAAATAACAATTTCGTCTAAAAGTCAAATGTGAAATGAAAACAACAGACAGTAGAGCTTTTATCACCTAATATTGACTTTCTAACTTAGTTTTTTTTTTAAGTTAAAAAAAAATACGCTACCTTTGATTATCTGCATTTCAGCTTTGACTTTTTCTTTGAACTCTGCCATTGATTGCTCAATAACATTAGTAAAACTTTTAAATTCTCGTTTCAAAGCCTCATGTTGATACATTCCTTGAGCACAGGACGATTGTCCAGACAAATATCCCTGTAGAACATCTCTACAACTTTCTGTTTTCGTCTCCTCTAGTGCAGAAGTTAGTATTAGTGTCAAAAGAAGAATTTTCATTTTCTGCAAAACATTTGATATCAGAGGTAATTTAGTCTAGATATAATATTAAAAATGAAAAAAGAAAATGAAATATTTCTGAAAAAAAATAATTATATGATATTGACTTTGAATTTTAATTTTAGTCAATTACATGTAGATCACTTTTTTTAACTTTAAAGAATTGATAATCGTAATAAATCGTGATTTCTAAAGGTTAACTTATCAGCATGCTTTGTTTTTATTTGGTTTTTTTTTTTTTTTTTTTTTTTTTTTTTTTAATTTAGGTTGGACTTGTTGAATGGTAATGACAGAAACAATTTAATCCTTTTTATTGGTAAATGTAACCCTATTTTAGTCCAATTTAGTGAGATCTGCTTCAATAAGTTCAATTTGATTTGCAGTGCAATTAATACTAGTGTAAAAATCAAGTGGTTAATATCAAAATTTGACGGACATCTTATACGAGGGTTGTTCGGGAATTATTGAGACAAAACAAATATTTCATTTTTAAGCGACTAATTTCAGTAAAATTTAGCATTAATATTAATTCTTTTCCTACGATACACAAACAAGTCAATGGTCCATATAATTAAAAACAAGCTGCAGGGAATGAAGATCATATCTGTAATAAAGACAATTTACCTAAACTTTCTAAGTTTATTTTAAACTTCATGTTATCAATGATTATGCAGATTTTTAATAAAAGTCCAATATCAAAAGCATGGAGCTGGTTATCTTAATTACAATCATAACGGTGATATAATAGATCCATTGTTAAAATTTAACAAAAGAGTACAAAATTACTTTACCCACATGGTTTGCACAATTGTTTCTTACAAAATAAAAGATATTAACATATCCAATCTATAAAAAAAGAATTAAAACGAAGTGTTGACTAATGTTATGCATGACTGTGCACTGCTAACTGTGCACTCTGTTTGATTTATGACAAACAAGCTGTTACGATTTGTAGAACATTTTAGAAACTCTTATGGTGTTTAATTAATGTAAATATTCTGTCACTTATTGCAGATGAAGTGGCACAAAATCTGTGTTACTTAAAGTGTTTCATAATAAAACACTAAACTTGAAAAGCAAGAGGTAACATGTGATAAGGGTTTTGAAATTTGACAAATGATGAATATAGCATATCAAATGTTGCAATATTCGATATTTTTCATTTGTTTTGCATACAGTTGTATTTTTTTTCTGTAAATCAAATATGTAATCTTTAATTTTTATTGGTATTCTAAAATTTTTAATTGTACATGTCTAAACTACGATTTACATATGCATCATATAGTTTCTATTTGTATTGTATATTTTTACAGTTGTGCTATGCACTTTTATAAGGTTGTTAAAGATCTATAATTTGGTTTTCTAAAAACAATCTCATTGGTTCAATCTTACTTTCCGAAGTATAAAAGCTGGGTAATAGGCATATTTTTAATGAGTTACAAGAGGTAATCAGTCTTAGTTTATTTTTCTCACTAAGGAAATCGAAAGTGTTTATAAACTAAAAGGGTTTAAGAAACAATAAATGAAAAATGTGTATCATTGGCGCACAATTAAACATATCAAACATATAAGGAACCACCGTCATCTGCACAAGATCTAAAATACAATATTACATGTAATTTTTTTAAACATTTCGGGTAAAGCAAAGGTAATGGTTCCCTAAAGTTCAAGTTTTGATCAGATAAAATAGTTTTTGCATGTTGAAATTCCAGGTCATATTCCTTTTATCAGACTTAATGTAAATTCCCTGCACCCGTGTTGCGTGAGTGTACTGTTTAGAATAAACTTTTAACAAAATATATATGATTGTAAACAATATATTTAATTTTTATAACTTGTTCTAATAAAGAATACCTGTTGTGTATGGGCATATATATTGTTTATGTGTGAGCTACTGAATGCAACTCCTGAATAGACTAACCATATTCCACAAACCAAAGATAGGATGGACATTTGTGTTTCAAAACATTTTTAGCAAATGCATGCAATCTCTGGGTTAATGAATAGCGCCTTTCATATCAAAAGGAACCTTTCTTGGTAATTTAAATTTAGAGATAAATTCGGCATAGTCCCGGCTCAAATACCCTTTTTACTTTAAAATAATATTGATACAAAGTATATTGATCAATTTGTAAACTTACCATTATCAATCCTTCAACTATTACTAAACGTCTTTATCAGCAGGCATTTATATGTATTGCAACAGAGAAGTCAAAAAGCAGGTGCCTTGATTCAACCTACGCATTTAAAAAGTGGTAATCAGATCGAAATTAAATTGATATTAAATACCATGCCTTTGTCTTATATTTCACAACTGAATCTCCTGTGCGTGTGAAACACTTTTGTACAAATCATTTACAAGTAATTACAAACTATAGTGAAGTTTTTATGTAAAATGTATCACTCTATTAATGTAAAATACTTTCTTATATTAAAAGATGACAGATGTTATATTTTACACACTTATTTTTTAAATCATCTGCTTAAGGTAATGAAGAAGTATAATTTGTTTTGCAATACAATTTATACCAGTGTAAAAAATAAAGGGTTCATATCAAAATAAAAAAAAATCATATATACGAAGATTGTTCGGAAATTATTGAGATAACACAAATATTTTCCTTTCAAAGCGACTAAATTTAGTGAAATGGCATTAACATTAAAGAAACCTAAACAAAGAATATTACAAAATAATATTACAAAATAATTTATGATAACTAAAAATTCATTTACGACGGTACATAAAGAAGTCGATGGTCCAAATGCTAAAAAACAAGCTGCAGGAAATGACGATTGCTTCTATAAAAAGACAACTGACCTACACTAAGAATTTTATTCTAAACTTTATGTCATCAATGATTTACACAGTTTTTAACAAATGTCAATGTTAAAAGAATGCAACTGGTTGTCTAACTTACAATTCTAGATCCATTATGTCAATATACCAAAAAAGTACAAAAATACTTTACCCCCATGGTTTGCACTCTTGTTCGTTACGAAATGAAAAATATGCCTTAGTCAAACTCTAAAACGAACAATTAAAAACGATATGATGATCATTGTTATGTAATATTATATTATGCAGTGCTCACTTTTCACTCCAATGATTTATGATAAACAAGCTGTTACGATATTTGCAATCATTTTGAAAACTCTCTCGATGTTTACAAAACGTAAATTTTCTATCACTTATTGTAGATTAGGTGGTAAAATAATTTTGGCACTGATTATGTTTTATTATCTAAAACAACCTAAACTTGAACTAAAACAAGAGGTAATATGTGTAACATTTGCAATTCAAATTTACAACTGAATAACATGGCATAAAAACGTTGCAACATTCGATCTGTTTCATTCGTATTGTATACATTTATTAAATTTGTATCCCATTTTTAATTTTTATTTGTATTCTACAATTTCAATTTATAAACTGTGTTTCTTTCATTTGTATTGTTTAGTTCCCGTTCTTATTTTATTATTCTTTGCATTTATATTATACAGTTTTCGTATGGTTGTAAGGGATTTTATACTTGTTTTTGTTTGTTTGTTTGTTTGGTTTTTTTTTTTACAAAGGATCTAACTGATTTAATCTTACTTTCCCACGTAGTTAAACTGAGTAATACGCAATGAATTTTCGGTTAATTATAGCAGGAAATCATTCTTAGTTTTTTTTTTTAAAGGAAATATTGATTGCTAATGAATCAAATAGGTTTATAAACATGATTGACCAATTTTATGTTTTATATGATTTGTGCACAATTAACCATATCCTCACTGTTAAATAAAGAACGTTCTTTGGTGTCGATAAGTTGATTACAGACAAATACTATTGATACGCATAGAAGGTAACATGTACATGTCAAAGCAATGTGATGGCAAAACTATCATTGAATTTATAAGATAGATTTGATATTTTTATTTCTCTTATCTGTCAAAATGGATCCACGTGATTGTGTTTTTGGAAAGAGAAGAGAAGCTGAACTAAAAAGTCATACAAAAAAGACATTAAAAATTAAAGAAATTGACATTGTTAAGTGGACATGCACATTTTAAGTTTAAATGTTGTCAGAGATAAATTTATGAATACCTAATGTTTCGGAAAGTCCTTTATTTCAATTTTAAACTATTAACGAGGCTGGGGGTGGCTGCCATTTTAAAGCGTTTTTATCTCTATACAAAAAAGATTTTCACTTTAATGTTCTATAACTCTTACATCATACTGAAATTTTCTTTTGAAAGAAATGGATATGATAGTATTGAAGCAATATTTAAAGAGTCAATTGATGGTAAACCAAGGGTTACAAGATGCAAAAAAATCATTTCAGCTGTTTTTCAGCATTTTCTAACTTTTCAAAGGGAGGTAACTTGTAAAACTCCAAATATTTTGTTCTAATATTTTCCTTTTATTTTATATATTTTTTTTAATTTCACCATCGAAAATTTTTTTAAATGCTCAATCTTTATTACACATGTATTGATTATTATTACGTTAAAATTTGGAAATAATCTTGTGGCTACTTTTTTTTTGTTTTACATATTTGCATTTATATGACATATATATTTTTGTTCAAATTGTGATATTTTTCTTTATAGCAAATAATGTTAAGTTTTTCTTATTGTGTTAATTTTTTGTGATGTTCTTGGTACGTTTTTTGCCTTTATTTATATTTCAAATATTTTCATAATTTTTTATTTTACATAATGTGCAATTTCTTCAGATGCAATAAATGATAAAATTAACGATGATTGTGATGTGGTCTTCCATATTAAAATGTAAATTAAGACTATATAAAACATTTCTGCAAATTTGTTGAATTTTGGTGAAAATTTTTTTTGGACCCCCCAGCCTCCTTAACGAGGCTGGGGGGTGGCTGCCATTTTAAAGCGTTTTTATCTCTACACAAAAAAGATTTTCACTTTAATGTTCTATAACTCTTACATCGTACTGGAAGAGTTATCTTTCGTAAAACCAGTTCTTTTCACAAGTAAGGTAATAATAGTACCGGACAACAACAATGGCGAAGATAAACAGTCGGAAAGTTGATAAACGAAGAGACAAGAATGGCCGATTCGTGGGTCAAACACAGACATGCGATTTAAACAACAACAACACAAAAGATTTATCTGAAGTGCATGCGTTACATGACCATTCATACTCCTCCAAGAAGACACCCCATATGGAATGCGTGAGTTTATCGGCAGCACCGGTGTTGGAAATTCCGCCAAATGACTGTAACCACTCTGTAATATCTTCCAGGTAATGGTATTGAATATTTGTTTTTTTTATAAAATCAAAAGTACAAATATTAATTTTCGTCTTCACATAGTGATAATTTAATACAGTCCATAACCCATAACGATATTTTTTCCTTTGTTTTACATAGTGAAAAGGATACAACTCATCCAAAACGGCATGGGCGGATAACAACGAAATCAGACACTGACACTGAAGATGAACAATATTTCCATGGTAAGAAAATTTTGTTTAATATGAAAAAAAATGATTTAAATTGTTTTAGAAAATATTTTGTCTCAAGATATAAGATAATGAGTTTATAGAAATAGCTTAGTTATTAAAATGAAAAATGAAATACAATTTTTAAACAGAAAATCCTCGAAAAATAAATTGTAAAGAAGGCAGACGAGTGGTGGAAATTGAATTTATGGCCGAACAACTCTATCGAGGATGCACTACATGCCACCAGCCACTGCATTTAAAAAACTGTGTAGATGAACAACATTTTGGTTTGGGGAGCATTTATAGTATTGCATGCTCCTCCTGCCAAAATGTCACTCCAATATCTTCAGGGAAGAGACACATTGGTACCTATCGTGTTGAAGACAAATTCACGAGAAAGTCATCCTACACTTGGGATGTCAACACAAAGCTTGCTTCAGGTAACATAATAGTCATAAAATAAAATGTGCAGAAATAAAATATATGTATGATAGTTTGGATATGGATATTATTTTTCTCCCAATACAATATTGTATGACAAAGCAAATGTTTACATTTTTTATGAATTGCTATTTCTTGGTTTTTTACAGGAATGTTACATACTGGTTTAGGTACAACTGCAATAAATGCATTGCTTGCATGTTTAAATATTCCTGGAATCTCAACAAAGTCTTTGAAAGCAAGAGAAAGGGAAGTTGGGAGAAAAATTGAAGAAATTGCAAACAAGTCTTGTGAGGAGTATGCAGCTAAGGAAATAGAACGTTGTAATGAGTATGTGTTTTGTGCTTTTTTTTTCTTTTTAAATCAAATTATTTATGCATTCCAATATTTTCACAAAAATGTGAAATAACCAGAAAAAAAAATTAAACATAATTTTTAAATCAAATACCGGGTACTTGCAAAATTTTATATATTTTGTAAATTTTTACAAATATATTAAAAATTTTATGTTTTCTTAGTGAGGGGGTGGAAGTGTCCTTTGATGCAGGATGGCAGAAGCGTGGAAGTGGAAGATCCTACAGCAGTTTGTCAGGTGAATTCAGTATATAAAAGTGAATTATGTTGTATTTTCTTTTCTTAGATTAAATTGCATTTTTAGGAATATTTATAATAAAAACCAGTATGTGCAGTATTTATGAATAAACTTTCAATAACAAATTATATCTTACAGGTCATGCATGCATGATTGGAAGCAAAACTGGTAAGATCCTAAGTTATGCCGTAAGAAACAAAAGCTGTAGATTTTGTGAACATTCTGCATTATCCAAAGAACCACCAAAACAACATGACTGCAGAAAAAATTGGGATGGAAGTGCTAAAGGTAAATAGCAGTCCTACTGTAACATGTGCAATTTTTTGTCTAAAATAACCTTCAGAAAATAATGTCACATATCTGACATTATGGTTTGATTTCTTTTAGAAAGGTAAAAATATTAAATAAATAAATTCATATTGAAACAGGAATTGAATGTGATATGGCAATTAGCATGCTAAAAGATCTTGATGACAAAAACATTAGCGTGGAAACCATTGTAATGGATGATGACACAACTACAATGGCAAGGGCGAGGAAGGAGGTGAAGGCTAGTCTTAAGAAGAAAAGTGATTCTAACCATGCAAAGAAACATTTTACCAACAAATTATATGGTCTACAAATAGCCAAAAAGTACAGACAGCTAGGTACCAACACCATTACACATCTGAAAAAGTGTTTCAATAATATAATTGCAATGAACAAGAAAAATCCAGCAAATTTGAAATCAAACTTGAAAGCACTAACACCTCATCTTTTTGGAGACCACAGTCATTGCAGCGAAAATTGTGGCTTTGTTCGGAATCCTGGTAATTATATTCCCAAGAATTTACCGTACAGGAGATACCTTAGTGACACTAAGCTAAAAGATGACCTTCAAGAAACTATTTCAACATATGCAGACCAAGCAGAAAATTGGCAAATTTAGGGAGTTCGCAGTCTAATGAGAGCTTCAACAACACAGTTGCGTCAAAGGCCCCAAAGCGAATGCATTTTTCTGGATCTGAAAGCACATCATTTAGAGTTGCTGCTGCTACTGTCCAGAAAAACCTAGGAAGAAATTATGTGTTGAAGGTAGGTTTGAAGTTGTTCATAGGAATATGGCATTACAATTGAAAAGGTTCTACTATAATACTTGTTTTACATGATATAAGAATATCATTCACTATTTTATTTATTATGCATTGAATCTTTTCAAAGGTAAATGAAGAACTGCTGTTGTCACCAGGAGAGCACACAAAGAAAGTATTACTTCAACATGATTTGAAAAGGACAAAGGACTGTGAACGGAAGTCATCAACTACATTCAAGAAAAGAAGGTCATCGTTGAAATCTAAGACACAATCAGCGTTATAGTGCAAAGAAATGAGAGAGGGTACCACATATTCATCTGGTGTAAACTTGGGAGACTCTTCTACGGCAGATGATATTCATGAGATACCTCCTCCATCATCCTCGCCCACCATATCAACTCTTGCAGATGGAAATAATACGTTCATCTGCTTTGATCTGGAGACTACAGGTCTTGGTATGTGTTTTGACAAATGTAGACAAATACAAGCTAGGACATATATTTTTCATATTATTACAATATGTAATAATTGTTGTCCATATATATCTATAAATGTCAATGTAGTAATATTTGGATTTTCTGTTATTTAAAGATACAATTCCCTTGCTTTAGGATTGCCATCAATTACGCAAATAGCTGCAAGCAGTGGGGAAAGACAATTCAACCAGTATGTGCTTCCAGATGAAGAGATAAGCCATTCTGCTTCAGCAACAACTGGGATATCCTTTGATGGTATTGCACTGTACAAGGAAGGAGAGAAGCTTGATGCTGTACCATTACCTGAGGCTCTTGCGAGATTTTCCACTTGGATAAAAGAGTTCAACAGCCCAGTTCTGGTATCCCATAATGCCAAGTCCTTTGACTCTGTTGTTTTTATGAACAGTGTGACTAAAACTTGTTTTAATTTTGATCATATTATAGGATTTGTTGACAGTTTACCCCTATTTAAAGATTTATTACCAGGCAAGAAAAGCTATTCCCAGTCATCACTGGTTCACGATCCAGGTTTGTCTTATAATGCTCATAATGCATTAGATGATGCCGTTGCCTTAGAGAGCCTTTTGAAGTTTTATTCTGTTTCAGAGTCCACAATGTTGAAATACAGTTTTCCATTGTCTTATGTTTACAATGCTTTACAATATAGAAAATCCAAAAATGTAAATGTCAACTCTCTTTCACATCTAGTTTCATCTAAAATATTGTCTAAATTCATGGCTGAAAAAATTGCTGCTTCTGGTCTTTGTTATCAACATCTGAAATTGTCTTTTGAAAGAAATGGATATGATGGCATCGAAGCATTATTTAAAGAGTTAATTGATGGTAAACCAAGGGTCACAAGATGTAAAAAATCATTTCAGCTGTTTTTCAACATTTTTCTAACTTTTCAAAGGGAGGTAACTTTTAAAACTTTAAATATTTTGTTCAAATATTTTTACTTTTTTTTTTTTTAAATTTCACCATCAAATTTTTTTTGGAATGCTCAATCTTTATTACACATGTATTGATTATTATTATGTTAAAATTTGGAAATAATTTTGTGGTAACTTTTTTTCTGTTTTACATATTTGCATATGTGTGACATATATATTTTTGGTAATATTGTGATATTTTTCATTAAAACAGAAAATGTTAAGTTTTTGTTATTGTGTTAATATTTTGTAATGTTATTGGTATGTTTTCGGCCTTCTATTATTCTATTGTTTCTTTTTCACTTTTCTTATTATTCTTTTTTTTTCTTACCGATTTTGTGCAGACGATTTCTCGGAGATGGCTGAGTCGATTTCGCTCAAATTTTCAATATTAACGTGTTTTTATGTAAAGCTGATACATTTTTTTTTAATTTTTTAAAAAACACTTCCGGTCAGAAGTTATCGTCCGTTTACGATTTTAAAAAGTCAATTTTGTCTGTCGGGTTTCTCAAAAACGAGTAAAGATAAAAGGCTGAAAATTTCAGAGATGACAGATCTACCGTTTTTCTAATGTACCTCGGTCAAAAGAATGTCCGCCGTCACTTCCGGTCGTCACCGGAAGGAAATTTGAAAAATTGAATTTTTCGACTTTTTTATTTTTCGAAATTTTTACACCTTATAGTGACCCTTTTACTGATTCAGAATATGTAATTTGTTTTAAAATCGATCAAGGCATTCTCGAGAAATTAAGCGTCAAAGTTCTGAAGCGAGAGTCCGAGTAGCTCAGTCGATAGAGTCGTGGACATGGCGAAAGCGACCCGGGTTCAAGCCTGGAGTGCCGCAAATTTTTTTTTACTATTTTTCGCTTCGATGTACTTTTTTATCTTTGAATTGATAAATTTGATCAAATCTATTCAAAAATCGCACGGAAGACCCACTCGTTGCTCGCAACGAGATCGAATCTAGTTTTATTTTATTTATTTTTTTCATATATATATATTTTTTTATATAATGTCCAATTTATTCAGATGCAATGAATGATAAAATTATCGATGATTGTGATGTGGTCTTTCACATTAAAATGTGAATTAAGATTATATTAAACATTTCTGCAAATTTGGTGAATTTTGGAGAATTCTTTTTTTTTTACCCCCAGCCTCCTTAATAACAATAATTAAAACCCCTCAAAAGGAATTTTTGTTTCACGGGGGGGATGTTTTAAAAAACATTTCCGTTTTCGGTTATTTTCTATTATGAAATGAGCTATTTAAAACCCAAAATACAAACTTTCTCTCTTTGTATGACCAAATCATTTATATTTAATGAAAATATACATAAATGTTTACATTATTAAGAAAAATATTTTTAATTAAACAACTTTCAAAAGATGACTTTTAGTTAGGCGGCTAGACAATGCTATCGTTCGCAGTCCTTTATAAACTTGTCTTGGAATTGGAAGGTAGTACTTGGATTTTTATTGTAATATCTTTATTTTAATCAAGGTGCATATAACTTTTAATACATGATAATGAGACAAAAACAATCAAATTAAAACTATTTATTCATTTCACCTTAATATGGAAACGGAATGGGGTGAACTCCTCCCTAAAATTGATTTTGTTAAGCTTTATAATGATTGTGTTATTAAATGAAGACAATATCTTTCATAAATTTTATCGTTTAAGTTGCCATCAACAACACCTTGAAAAATATTGTTTCCAGATAGGGTAACAATGCCATTTGCAGAAGATTAGGAATTGATTCCTTGTCAATGCCTACATTATTACAGTATTTGAACAGAGGGAGAAACTTTTTCTCCTTCTAAAGGCATGGACAAGAATGTTATTTATACAGTGGAATTTTCTATTTTAGTATGTTGCTGTTTAAATCATAGTCTTATATTCTATAAATAATGCAGTGACATGATAAGAAAATAGTGAGCTTTTCTCAGTATCTTAAATTGTCTTTATGTTTGAAGTATGACAGTTCATTTTGTACACGTATGCAGGCTATTCTTCTGTACCCTGCACATGCATTCTATTAACTTTTTAGCACGAATTTTGGAGTTCATTTTTTCTGAATTATATCTCAAAATTTGTTTTAATATTGTTTGCACTGTATTGAATTGCCACATCATTTGATATTTCTTTGTTTGACGAGATATTAAGGCTTTTGATTGATTAAAAATAAAAATATCTCATACCTTTATCAATATTTTTTCTGGATCTATTTTTTTCTACTGTTTTATGTAACACTATTTATAGAACTGGCATTTCCAAAAAAAACACCGCCAACAAAATGTAAAAGTTTGTCTGTTTAATTATAAGCAAATAAAGTACAACTTTATAAATGTAAAAAATCAAAAATTAACAATACACATATCTAGTGTCATACATCAAAACATCGTCATCTTTAGGCGACAATTAACATTTATGGCGAGGTTAGCGGATCCAATTTTAGGAATAATCGAAATGAACATATAGGCCTATTTACTTTCACTGTAACACTGCTGCTCAAATTTGCTAAGGATGAGTTTCAAATTAACACATACACAATCAGTCATCAGAATATGCATCGTATCGCAAAGCCATGAGTAGTGCATCAACTCCCCAGCAGCAGATATACCATATGAGTACCTGACTTGCTATCTAGTTACCATAATATTTACAAAAGCTGCAAATGCATAATATTTTTTGTCGAAAGATGAACTATTATCGTCCATGATTGTGCCCCTTTGACATATGGTTATCATTTGCATTTTCATATTTCTGGTATCTAACTCACGTTAAAACCAGTTTTAACGAATCTTACTGCACAGTGAATAATATCACAAACATTTGCATGTATTTCCCTTTTTCAATTTTCCCCTGTTTCCCGTTTTCAAATCTGCTGGTTCAGATTTGAACTTTCTATTTGAGATAAAATGTCACGGGACACTGAGCAGAGTGGATGCGTTGTCACTCATCTCTGTCATTTTGACTTTATTTTTTTTTTATTTTTTTTTTATGCAAATTTGTACTTCCAAAGTTCAGCTGGGTGTTTGTCTAGGATAATATACCCCTTGAAAGTTTTTGATTTTGTTCGACTTTGTATATTTCATGTGATTTTTTGGAGGATTTTCTAAATCGCAATGAAGAGAGAGTACATACTCATTTCTACTTACAAGTCATCTATTGTGTATATATTGAATTGCACCTATATATAACTGTAAATAATACTCTCTTTGACTTCCTTTTCGGACATTGCAAAATGCCAAAATTAATAAAGCTTATCTACATAAAGGATAGTGAATTGTACAAAGAAAAGAACGAACGTATTTCTAATTTGATCTTTTTTAGGCGGTCAGTCATTGTGTTAGTGCTGATGCTATCAAATGCATCCAGCTCGATCGAAATCTTTGGCGAATTTATTTCACTGATAAAGTAGAAATTATGTTCTATGTGAGGGCTTTGACTTTGATCTCTCTATATGACTCGAACCCTTACTCCGCTGGCCTAGATCATCCCAGTGACGAATCGCATAAAGTTACGATATGCGAAGTTCTTCACTCAGTTGATGACTCCGCCATCCTGGAAATGCTGTCAAAGTTAGTTGCACATCCAAAAAGTGAGCTCAAATATGAAAAAATCAGAAACCCTGCAAACAATACAATGACAAGCATTTTGAATTGTTTTATATATTTTGAACCGCTTACATCAAACCACGCTTTAGCTACTGTGCTGAGCTTTAATGCAAGATCCGCGGGCGAAATTCTAACAAGCCTACTGCCATATGTACAAAATGCTGGAAAAATAACCACTATACCCGTAATTGTCAAAATGAGCAAAGCTGCTTAGTCTGCAAAAAACCCGGGCATAAACCCGACTCAAGCGTTTACGCAAAACTTGCAGATCCAAAAAATGTTGCTACCATCCAAGGCGGAAAACATGTGCTGTCGAATTTCTATCCATGCGATCTAAAAGTGTTTGGAGAAAACTTCAAATCTGCAAAGCAGGCCTACCAGCGAACCAAAGCTATTAGTACAGGCAACCTTGTAGCTGCAGACAAAAATCGGATGCCAAGTCAGCATACCGCTTCAGATGCATGGCCCGGTCAGAACAACTTCCGTCTCCATTTACAGAGCAGTGAAAACCAGGCAGCAGGGCATCGATAAGAACAATTGTTAATCTGTATCTACTAACTCTATTAACCATACACAACAATGACTTCTGTTAAATCTCTTTCTTTGAACTGTCGTAGACTTAATGATTACAAAAAAGAGTAATTTTATACCATTGGGTTAATAATATAAATTGTAATATCGTATTTTTACAAGAGACACATTTTACATCTGAAAAAGAATATATTTTTAATTCGTGATGGAAAGGTACATCTTTAAACAAGCATAAATCTGCAGATGGCAGAATTTACTGTTGAATTAAATAATGATAGTAAAATTATTACACTTGTACGAAAGCCGAGAAGGATCATTCGAGATTCGAGATTCAAAATACGAGATTCGAAATACGAGATTCGAGATTCGAAATTCGAGATTCAATATCTAAATTAACCAATCAAATCATGGATCTGAAACCTGTATCCTAGCAACATCAAACTGTTCTAAATAAAGATCATTCGTACATGCTCTTTCCTACAAATAAATGCTATGTTCACTTCTCCCTACCTAACTAAATAATTATTTGTATCTACTTTTACTCAGAATATCTAAGTAGACTAGTAATAATGCAGTGTGCTTCGCGGATCTAAGTGATTTTGTTTGCCCTGGTGCATTTCCACCTGATGCGTTTGAACCCTGGGGTATTTCACCACCAGTAATAGTTTAAAACCCGGGTTTATTCACCCCTTTTGTGTAAAAATGCGGTTATGGTAGAGAACTTCATAAGCGTAGCTAATTATTTCTGTAGGGGGTCCTAGGCCAATTCTAAAAAAAATTACTATGTTAATTTAATAAGCTCCAATTTTCCCGAGGAGGGGGTCCAGATCCCCTGACCCCCTCTTTTCTAGATCCCCGCATGAAGATTAGTACATGTATCTAAATAATCTAAATATAAATAATCTGTCCTGTTTCACTAATAAATATAAGCATTACTTATCGTTTTATGTATGCATACAGTGATACACTAGTACTATGATTATAAACAAATCATTGAGATATTATCACATCATACGGAATTATTAATAAATACATTTTTTTTTCCTTTTCCTCAGTAAACAACTTATTATGAGTCCTACTTTTGGAATTGTTATCAATATAGAAGGATACCTACTCTCTACAATTAAAGGTAGGGATGATAGGGTGCCAATTTGTTCACATTGCCGATTTCTTGTGCAGAAAACTTTTTAAAAATTTGATTGTGCATGAATATTTCAAAATTAATTGTTGTACATGTATTTTGTTATAATTCATTTATTGATATATCAACAAGAAAGAATAAAAGCATATGTTTCACAGCCAAGTTAAGTTTCTCTGTAGTTTCCTACCCCCCCCCCCCCCGCACCAAAATTGACAATAATTACATATAAGTCATACAAATGTTTACTTTTTTTGCAAGTAAATCTCTAAAGATGTAAATAAGCACTGCAAACAAAGTTATGTGTATTCAATATACTACTACATTACACTTAGCCAGATAAAATGTAATCAGGATGAAGCTACAAGGGGTGAGTGGTGCAAATTTACCAATTTGTCGCCATACACACAGCACATCAAATAAAGAAACTGTGAGTGGTGTGTGGAATGCATAAACGATGGCGGCAAATTATCTCAAATAATCAGTGCAAAAACCCACAAATAGGCTGTTATTTGTTACCTATCCTGCAAAAACATTGATAAAAAATGTTATCGTCCCATAACATAGCCGTTTAAGTTAATGTGTACATATGGTCAACGTACAAGTAATTCTAATATACAAGAAGGCGGACGTATCAGGCGGGGATCCAGAAAATTAATTTTCAAAAATGATCCGTTGAATTACATTAAATGCTTTGAAAATTGTTTTAAACTATCGCACGGGTCAAAATGCATGATAGAAGCTATGTACAGTGTAATGTGTAATTGGAAACTTTCATTTTATATCAATATGTAGTATTACCTATTATAACAAATGAGAGTATAGCACAACTGCCACAAGCAATACATGTCATTTACCGGCACCACCTCCCTCCCCATAAAAAAATGAAACATTTGTCCTTTTATTTGCTAAAATGTGTGTGGTTCAAGATTTTTCTAAAGGACATACCCGATTAGAATTGAAAAAGAGTCGTACGTTTAAAACTAATTATGTCAAAATTTTTAGATTGATTTGGTTATATTTTGGTCCATTTGGGTAAATAGATGCACCAGCGCAGCTCTAATTTATATATAATCAGGTCATAAATTCAAAATATTTTCAAAAATTAATAGCTTTAAACCCAGTGGATAAAAAAAAGGAAAGCAAGTCGAACTCGATGAGTGCTAATACCTGTGTTGAATGAATGGTACAGTAGGATATGCGCCAAAAAGTCCCGTCTACTCTTCCTACCCTATATTTATTGGAATATTAAATCCGATTATAAGAGTCAAATTAAAAATCAAGTACGGATATGTACCTGTTTATCAAAAGTAAAACTACTCATAATTTATCTACAGTGCATCGTTATGGAGCTACACAGAAAGTTTTATATTAATTTGCCGAGCCAAATAAAAAAAACCTGGAAAACGAAGAGAAAACAAAGTGGGGACAGAATAACTGGCAAACTAATTAGGACTATAAACCCCCCCCCCCCTCTTGAAATGTATATACTGAAAACAGATTATTGGAGTACAACATCCGCACACAATTTAAAGAACATTTCATGGGTTTTTTTTATCATTTTCACTAGCTAATGTAAGACATCACAAATACCCCAAACCCCCTCACGGAAAAGGAAATGCTAGGTGATGAGAGAGAGAGAGAGAGAGAGAGAGAGAGAGAGAGAGAGAGAGAGAGAGAGAGAGAGAGAGAGAGAGAGTCGATGTAAAATTAAAGCTTGCTACTTGGTCTGCCCTACCCTAGCTACCTCCTCTCTTTTCTCCTTTTAGAGGCTTAATTATTGTCTATATATGCTTGTAACAAATCAAATTAATTTCAAATTCTAAATCAAAACTGAATTTGACACTACAAAACTCTCTGTCTGTCTGTCTGTCTGTCTGTCTCTCTGTCTCTCTCTCTCTCTCTCTCTCTCTCTCTCTCTCTCTCTCTCTCTCATCACCTAGCATTTCCTTTACCGTGAGGGGGTTTGGGGTATTTGTGATGTCTTACATTAGCTAGCGAAAATGATAAAAAAAACATGAAATATTCCTATTCCTATCTGGATTGTTGTCGTTGAGGTTGTAAATCATTATATCTTCTATGGTTTAAAACTTTATGATAACCTATTTTGACATGTCGATTATTTCATTGAATTTCGTTTCATAGCTAAAACCACACTCAGTTTTTATTATTTAGATTAAACAGATCTTTCTTCGCGAGCCGATTTTTACACAGTTGGGGCGAATATACAACGGGTTAAAATGGTTCGGGGGAAAATACATACAGGACAAACAAAATCACATAGATTTGCAAAGCCCACAGTGTTATTACTAATTTAATTGTTTATCCTGTGTGGGGTCAATTTATCAATGTTAATTTAACCATTTTATAACCACAATATAAGAGCTATTAAGACATTTATTTGTAGGAAAGAGCATGTACGAATGATCTTTATTTAGAACAGTTTGATGTTGCTAAAATACAGGTTTCAGATCCATGATTTGATTGGTTAATTTAGATATTGAATCTCGAATTTCGAATCTCGAATCTCGTATTTCGAATCTTTGAATCTCGAATCTCGAATGATCCTTCTCGGCTTTCGTACACTTGTCAATATTTATGCACCGAATTCTGAGAACGATCGGGTTTTAAAAAAGGTTTCAGAATGGATTTCAAAGTATTCTATTAATAATGAAAACGTAATTCTCGCATTATCACCGGTGTGAGATCGGTTTGTCCGGTGTGAGACAGCAGTGTGAGATTTTTCTGTCTTACACTGTGTATTACTACGCCGTTTTATAACGTAAACAAACGTTATCTGCTGTAGGGAAATGCAAAATGGTGCATTGAGATTATCCATTAAGTAATTGTGTTGCTTAATTAATTACAATTTATCTATTTTTAATTTAAAAAACTGTCGTATGCTCTCATTTTGACTTACACTATTTGAAGCACGCGGAGGGATAAACTGAAAGTAATCTTTTGAACGTCATTTTAAGGTAATACATGTATAATGCGAGAAAAATAATCATTCATTATATACTCGTGTGGGATAGTGAAATTCCACCGAGGGGCCAAGATCCACGGTCTAGGACTCGGCAAAGCCTCGTCCTAGACTGTGAATCTTGTCCCCTCGGTGGAATTTTACTATCCCACACTCGTAATAATGAATGATTCTATTATTCTTGTTGGAAATTTCAACTGTTCTCTGTTAAAAGATAAAGATAAAAGTTTGAATAGTTTTAAACATTTACTCAATCATTTCGATTTTGTCGATCTTTGGTCAAAAATTAAGCAGGAAAAAAAATGGTTTCACTTGGTGTGATGGTAGCGAGACCGCAAGAAACAGTATATTGTGCACGTGTTTTTTTAACGCACTTTTTTTGCTTTGAACCGGAAAATATTTACTTAGTAGGCCGCCATCCGTCTCAAATGTAAGAATGATCGACAGCATTGCCTTAGTTTTTAAATGCAAAATTTCCTCTAATAACAGGGAGGAGGGATATTGATAACAAAATACGTCTGTCCTTTTTTATATACATTTCTGTAAAATGATCAACGATTTTTTTATTAAACTCACCAGATGATAATAAGCTAGAGATGAATCCAAAAAGTAAATGGGAACTAATTAAACTTAGAGTAAAAAAAAGATAAGTATCGGTAATTTCAAAGAAAAAGCAAATGTTTGAAACAAAATATACAACTTATTGAGGGTAAATTAGAGCAAATAAATCATCCACATCATTTAAATATTAATATGATACGGAAAAAAGAATTAGAGAATGAATAAGACGCATTATATTAAATTAAATCAAAAGGAGCATAAATAAGGTCAACAGCCAAATGGATTGACTAGGGAGAAACAAATTCATCTTATTTCTTAAGACTTGAAAATAAGCTTCAATCGAAAAATGTTATATTTAAAGTAAGCAACGCAGTATCGACCTTTGTACAGACTAACGATATTTTAAATGAACTATGTAAGTTCTTCGAAAATCTTTATTCCTCAAAAAAAATACCAGTAAATGGAATTGAATCATATCATGCCAGAATTAATACATCCGCTGTGTTGTCAGAAAATGATATCAAAAATACTGTGAAAATTCCTCAACATTACAGAAATGCGCAGAAGCTGTAAATGGAATGAAAAATAATAAGTCACCTGGAATAGACGGTTTACCTGTTGAATTTTATAAGATGTTTTGGAAAAATATCGGAAATTTTCTATATGAAGCTATATCTCAAATTCATATCGAAGAAGAATTAACTTCTACACAAATATGTTCACTTCTTTCTCTTATACATAAAAAAGGGGAATTAGATAAGTTAGAAAATTACAGACCAATAATTCTCACTAATTGTGACTATAAGATAAATGCATTTATATTTGCCAGAAGATGCAAAAATTAATTGATAGGTTAATAAGTAGAAATCAATTAAGTTATATAAAAGGAAGATATATTGGCAACAATTGTAGGATTATTTTGGATATTTTCAAGTATTGCGAAAATAAAATAAAGAAGGAGTTCTCTTATTTGCTGCTTTCAAAATAGTTCGATTCAGTTGAATGGAACTTTTTAATAAAATCACTAAAAACTAAAAAAAAATCAATTTTGGGAATAACTTTATTAAATGGATAAAAATTGTATATACCAATCCAAATTTCTGTATCAAAAATAATAGTTGAATTTCAAAAAAATGTAAAATGTACAGAGGAATACGACAAGGATGTCCCGTATCAGCAAAATTATTTTTATTTATAATGGAAATCTTAGGTGAAAAAATAAATACCTCGAATTCAATTTGAGGCTTAAGATTAGAATATATGGAAAAAGAAATATAAATAATGTATTCAACATGCCGACGATAGCGCTTTTCCTTTAACGGACATAACCTCTTTTGAAAGAGCAATCCAAATCATAGAAAATTTTGGAAATGGTTCAGGAACAAAATTAAATTTATCAAATACTGAATGTATAGTATTATGAGAACAAAGAAACATTCTTAAGGCGGAAACAACCATACGAAATATCAAAATAAACATAAATACAGTAAAATGTCTAGGTATTTGTATAGGGCATAATAAAATAGAATGTAAGGGAAAAAAACTGGCATTGTAAACGGTGAGATCTCTTGGCGAACAAGAAAGCTAACTCTTTTTTTGAAAATGCCAGATAATTAATTGAACATTCTTTAATTGTTTCTAATCTTCTTAATGTCGCAACGATACTTAAAAACCCTGATCAAACTATATTCAAACAAGTAAATAAAATTATTTTCTCGTTTCTAAGGGGGAAAAGAGAAAGAATAAAGCGTAAAACTCTAATAAGACATATATCAGATGGAGGGATTGGTATCACCGATTTTGAAACTAAGGTCAAATCTTTAAAAGCATCATGGGTTTCAAAACTTATTCATTTTAACAATGATTTAAATCAACTCTTGAACGCTTGTATAGAAAGATACGATTTAGATATTTCTTACCTATTATACACTAATATTACATGCAAACGCACAAGACATAAATACCCTATACCTCCCAATTTTTTATAACGAAGTAATATGCGTATTAATGAGTGCAAAACATTGATCGAGAATATATCCAGTTTCAGAATATATGGTTCAATAGAAATATATCGGATAAAGGAAAAAGATGAATAAAAAGCGGTTTTAAGTACGTGAGTGATTTATTCAATTCAAATGATTCAAACCAATAAAAAAAGTCAAAGAGAGTCATATATTTACAAACAATAACCTATATGTGAATATATGCCGCAAAAATAAACTTACAGAATATAACACATAATAAAAATACAAAGTTGCTTTGCAATTTTCAATTTTCATGTCAAAAGAAAAAAATCTAATTTTTTTTTACCATATCTTACTACAAAAACTCAAAAGAGCCTAGAATGGAAAATGTTGGTATTAACTTTTTTGTATTGATGATTGTCGATTATGGGGTAATATCTACCAAGAAAATGTGAAAAAAAATATTTCATAAAAATGTATCAAAATTCAATTATACATTAATACACGCTATTTTATCTTGTAATTAATGTGTAAGTAAATGGAAAGAAAATTTTGACAAAAATTGTCAGAACACCCCATTTGGAAGAAGGAATCTGATATCTTAAATATAAAAGTTACATGGAAAGTAATCGTTATTGATTTTCCAGCATATTGCAACAAAAACACTTTTATCTTTAATAATGTTCTATATTCTGTAGCTTATAAAGTATACAAATTAAAATGAAATGCTGAGTTTTGAACGACATTGTAACATGTAACGATTTATTATGTTTTTTAAAGAGTGCACTGACACAGTTTTGTATGACAGTTAAATCAGCAAAAGGCATTATGTTTGTTTCGATATTCTAAATAGATTGAAATTATATTTCAAATTATGTTTGTCTAGAAGTGACCTGGCCTTTAGATTATAAAATGGTAGGGGGAATCTCTGGACACTTATACTGATTTCTCCTACACATATATGCCAGAAAAATATTTTGCTGATACGTGTATCAGATATACATGTATTTATGTACAAATCTGAATATTATGTTTTTTTTCTATTTTCACATCACCAGATACAGCTTTTAGTTGAACATTTACTTGTAAATGAATGTCATTTTGTCTTTAATATTTTGTAACGGAAAAATATAACTAAGCCGCTGCACAGGCGCACTGCCTTCTGTTTTGTTACATACATGTGATTAAAGAAAAGTTTGGAAAAATAAAACTTTCTATTTGTGTATAATTCATAAAATTCCCATTAGCAGTTCTGCGCCAGCTAAAAGTGCATTCATTTTGAATAGTGATGCTAGTGTGCTTTGTATTCATGCGTGCCGATTCAGTTATATTATTACATTTTTGATCAATGACACTTTACTTTTATGATTTGAAAATGTTTAATTAAATGAAAAAAAAATGAATTTAATACTTTTTATTCATCAACGTATCAAAGGAGAAATTGGCTAGAGAACTCCATCATAACGTCGATCAATATAAAAAAATATTATATTCAATTCTTTAATTATTTGGTGTTATTCTTCATCATCGGTGTTTTCTCCAAAACTGCATTATGTTATATATTTAAGGCATTTGTTCTAGTGTCAAAAACAAACTGTTTCTGAACAACGTAACATGATACACATTTTGTGATATATGTATAGCATATAAATTATACTCTTGAGTACATATACTATGACTTGAAAAATTAATACACCACATATTAGCATAGCCTCAAAGCAAAACAAGATACAATGCTTACATATACATGTAGTTTTAAATGGAGACGTCTTCGGCATCTAAACCCAGAAACGCACCGTAGACCCGACTAAATGTTGACCTTTTTTTTTGTAAGTCGGATCCCACATTCAAGGTTTAAATAAATCTATTATAGTTCAATGTCCTCTTAGCTATTTGTATTTAAAAAACGGAATAGATGAATAGCAGTGTCTCTGATTAAAATAACGGTGTATAATATAATATGAAGTTATTTAACAAATGCATTTGTCAGTTTATTGGAAAAAATATCAACATTTCCGAAATGCATGTACAATGTAAAAAGAAACAACAACAAAATGTCCTCAATATATTTATTCTTTGGAACAAACAGCACAGACAAGTTCTCTTCCCTCAACATACGGTGGGCACTTTAAGGAACCACATCGACCTTCTACGGAGTAAAACAATCTACCATTGTTATTGGCATGACCCGCATGTAAAGTGTCTGGTTTTTCGTCAACACAGGTGTACATTGAACCAGCTGCATGCCCATGATATCCCGCCATTAGGTAACCATGATACTCTAACTTCCATCCTTTGTAACACGTTTTCCTGGCTACAAATTCATTTGTGCTTATTTTTACGCATTAAAAATGTAAACCTGATTCTAAAAGACAGGAAAGAGTTACATGTCTATCAATTTGAAAAATGATAAGAAACATTCAAACTTTCTTCATAACAAAGCCCAAATTTACCCCTAAACAAAAGGCAATTTTTGACGGGCTTTTACTTACCTGGAAACATTTTGACGACAGATCTATTTTGAAGAAGACAAACAGCACATGGTACATCATGTTGATAGAATGTTCGTAAGTAACCGGGTGAGGAGTGTGTTTCGTATTCCGTACCATAGACAAGAGCTCTGCTATCGTCATCCCCATCAGTGTAGATCCCCCACTCTGGATCTCTTGGTAAACACAGGAGATCAACTGCTGCGCCGTTGTGATCATACCATGAACCGCCAGTGAAACCTTAAACAATCAGAAATACGTTATAATTACATCATTTTCTGTTTTTCTGTTTATTTTTTTACTTACAAATTTATGAAATCCCAAAATATAAGATTTTGTTTTCATTGAAAAAAATCTACAATTTCTAGACGAAACTCATAAATTCGGCTGTAAAAGATGTTTTTCATTGTGTCAAAATAGAGTATATTTTAAGGGTATTTTACCTGATAAAACTAACTCAGCATCCGAATGACATGTTTTCTTTCCCCATCTTGTGTAAACAACGCTACTATTTTTTGTTTCTAAAACATAAACATTAAACAAGAATCGTACTTGTAAAATTTGATTCTTAAATACTTTCTATTCAACTCCATGTCATAAAAAACATATATCTACCTTGCATTTTTTGTGCATCAACCTCTGTTTTTTCTTGAATTGTTTTCAATGATTTTTCAATTTGATCAGTAAAACTTTTGAATTCCCGCTTCAAAGCTTCTACTTGGTATGCTCCTAGAGCAGAAGAAAGTTGTCCTGTCATATAGCCCTGCAGCATGTCTTTACAACTTCCATTGCCTGTTTCAGCCCGAACTAATAGGAATAGGAGCAACAATCATCTGCAGTACATTTAAAATCAAAATTGATTTTGTCAGTACTTAACATCAAATCTATATAATGTTACTCTAAGTTCTATATTAGGTCAAATATTAAAAGAATAGCCTTTGCATGTTGAAATTTCGAGATATTTTCATTTTGTGAGGCTATTGGTAAAGTTTCAGGACCCGTGTTGCATGAATTGTAATAAAGCATACACGTTACATCTGATTTACACATATCTAATGAAAGATACTTGTGTTGTGTTTGGGTACATTATATGTGTGTTTTTATGACTGAGCTAAAAAGTGTGTGCAATTCACGAATGCACAAAAAAAAAATACTAAAAATAGTTTAGATATATGTGCGGGTTTTTTAAAAATATTTTTTTGAAGAAATACCGACAGATAAAATTTATCGTATATTAGAACTCTTTATGAACGGATGAGAAAATATAATGATAAAGTGAATTGTGAAAGTCAGCTTACCATTATCAATCCTTAAACTATCACGAATAATCTATATCAGAAAGTGTTTATATATGTCACAAGAGAGTAGCCACAACATCCGATGACTTTGTTCAACCTACGCATTTGTAAAATTCTAATCAGATCGAAATTAAATTGTAACTGTATACCATGCCCAGGTCTTGAGTTACACAATCGAATATCATGTGCGTTAAAAAAACTTTTGACAAAAAACTATCCTTTATAGCTTATGAGACATTTTATCATCTATTTCTGCAGTTGTACCAGTTAAGATAAATACATTTTAATTTTTTTTTCAAGTCAGTTCACGTTGTGCAACGCCTTTCCAAATATCATAAAAATCCCACATTTGATTGTTTTTTAATCGAGAGTTTAGTAATGTTCACAATTTATTCCCAAAGACATGTGGGTATTCGTTATTCTTTTAGGTATAAAATTACTGAATTTAGAATTGTAAAATTAATTTGATTTAATTATATTTTTTCTTAAATAAAGAGGATAGCTTCAGTAAAAAAAAATGTGTTAATTTTGCAACTAACTACCATAGCTTGGCGTGTTTTCTATTATTAAAAGTATGGGTTATCTGTACATACCTTACATTTTTTTAACTCCACCCACTATCTCAGATATAAACAACATCAAGAATGTTTTGTTCTTACATGTCTACGATACTGTTCACAATAAGAGATTCCTACAAATAACAATTGCCAATAACTCAACAAGGATAACTGACTTACGAATTAAGTTCGTCGAATAAATCCCATTTGTGGTTTGAAACAAAACAAAGAAATGACTTAATAGTCAGAATGGCCCTTTTTTAATATTGTTATCCATGTGTGCGAACACGTGTAAGGTCATATAGGGTTAGTCGTATCATGTAGAAAGATTTCAATGAATGTAAAGTTATATCGCGAATGTGTTTAATTAGTAAACCTGTATTGTGAACAGAGTGAATAGCGGTGGTCAATTGACTTGGCATTTACTATTCCCGGTTTTGCAAAATACATTTCTCAAAGATTTTTGCTGTGCTTATAAGTTGAAATTTCTAAAGTTTAAATATGTACATGTTTCTTTTTGCGCATTTTTGAAAACCAACATGTATATTATTGATACAGAGAATCAAAAAGGATTTTAAAAAGAGTAAAACATCATTTGAAATTTAAATCATATTTCAATAAGAGCATTGCACACCTTAGGTTTTGTATACATACAATTGTGTAAACTAGTTTATTTTTTTAAGCAAGTATCGATACTAAAAGCCGGAAAATTGGTAAATATAAAATAAAAATATGACATTGAACAGTCGATTTGTTCATGAGCTACATGTATGAGTTTTTGTAAATACAGAATACTTGATGTGTGTTGGCGACTGAAAATCATTTTAGAAATTCACCAAATGCATGTACAATGGACACATATATGACCAACACAAAAGGTACAGATTGAACTTTTAAAATTTTGAAATAGATATAACGACTGATTGTAAACTGTAGTACAAATAATTTACCTCAAATCATGACGTGCAGATACGCGATGGGCGTGAACATAATGACACTCGGGATCTACTCGAAAAACTACTGCTATCAACATTATGAAGTGCCAGTCTGACATCTTATTTTAAATATTACGCAAAGTCCTTATAAGAATATTTTTATCTTAAAAATATTTATTCAAAATTTAAAAAAAAAATGAATATTTAGTTAGCAATATGAAGCAACAGAAAAAGTTCTTCATCGTTTCGGGGATTTTTTTTTAAATATCATTAAGGCAGAGACTATTCTTAAAACATGGTTTAAATTTAATGTTTACATGGATTCTTTTGACATACATCAAGAAATTGGAAGTAGGATTAATCAAGAATTTTGTTAGAAGTATGTGGTGCTTCTGACTAATAAATGGCATAATGTTTTACAAACAAGGTGTTTGTCGGACAAAAAGAAAAGAAACAATCGATATATAAATCAATCAAATAAAAAGATATTCTCTCTCTCTCTCTCTCTCTCTCTCTCTCTCTCTCTCTCTCTCTCTCTCTCTCTCTCTCTCTCAACTATATGTGATACCTCGATATGTAGGCAAACATGCCGTTAACTCTATCCGTTACTTAGTTGATTTATAGAAATACGTGCCTGTTAAATAGTCTCTCCGATTTTTATATTCATTGAAATCAAGGTATAGCTTTATAGCAAACACGATTATGCGTCAACAAATCTTATTTATTTTGTCAACATGTTCTCATGCCGTTAGATAAATGTGTTGTAGCGCGACCGAGCGTGCGGTCATATTTCTCCACTATTCTCTATAAATTAATCCATTTTAATTCACCTCTAATTTCCTTTTTTGGTAGTGTTAATAAAAGTCCATTTATCTATTAACAAATTTATTCCGTTTTCTTACATATTAACAATTTACACAGACATAGGTCACTTTCTAAATCTGCCTCTCGAACTACTCTACTCTGTACATCTCTTCTCACTCACGCTTTTACCCATATACATACATAACGGGGGCAGCTCCGCCGGAGCTGCTAGTACCCGGCAGCTCCTCGGTAGCTGCCGGTCAGTGATTACGTAATACACATACACACGCTTTAGTTGACAAACATATCACTCTCTACAGTGTCATATGATACATAAAATAATAACTACCGCGATACTGTGTACACACTGGTGAGTGAACTGTACTGTAAATTCTTAGTTAAAGTCCTAAATTATTTAATAAACGCGTTAAATTTTGACAAGCATGCATATTATAAAATAATGACAAAAAGTCGGCGTTGACGATTTTATACTCTCGCGATCTCATGCAAAACATTTAAATGGCGGTTAAGTACTCTCTTAAAATAAGGAATCTACAGTAATTATTTAACATTTTAATGTAGATTTATGAAAAAAAAATATGTTAAAGTGTAATAACATATATGTTTTTAATTATTTATCTCATACGTGTGGTGTATATTACCCGTGTGATAAACCTTTGCTATATCACACGGGTGATGCTATATCAAATACTTCCGGTCGGAACTACTTTTGACACAGCCCCTCGCTTCAACGCTTCAGTGACCTATTTTCGAAGATTTGCTAGTACTTTCAAAATAACTACATGATATCTTCGTCTTCAACAAAAATTAATATAAAATTGATTTTTTCAAAGATTTAAATTACAAATATGAAGGAAAACACATAACTGCATAGCACAGGCGTTATAACCGGGGGGGGGGGGGCTATTGTGAGTGGGGGGGGGGGGGGGAGGTTAGCCCACTTCCAACACCTTTTTTGCAAATTTATTCATAATCGTAACCACAAGACCCTTTTTTCTTGTTTGTCAAGATTTTTGATAAATTTAGCCCACTTCCAACTTTCAATTTGCTTTGTGAAGTTTATAAAACTACAAATTACGTTAACTATCAAGGAGTTCATCCTGACGACGCGATGAAAACAGAGCGCTCTGGTTGTGTTTATATACAAGAACTTACCGAAAAAATGTTTCATGAGACTTTTATTCTTCCACCAGTAAGCATCCCTATTCTGACACTATTTTCAATTTCGAATCATAAGGCTAGCCTAGTTTTTGTTTTATTGAACATCATGCATCAAAAACTGTTTCTCCTTCGAGTCAATTCAAACTAACGAGCATTCGCAACTTCGTCTATGTCAACAAACTTTATTATTCAAGTCTTCTAATCGGAATTGCCATTTAATCAGGTGAAAAAGCTCTAAGAAAAATTATCTAGAGCTAAACAATTATGTTAAGGTTTATTTCAGTGAAACTTTACATTAAAACAGTTAGATTTTTCTCAGGAATGACGTACTAAATTGTATTGCGCAAGGTCACAATAGCCGCATAACACAACGTTGCATCATCGTTTTTAATCTTTGAAGAAAAAAAAAACAATTTGGGTCACACAAGGGACTGTCTAAAAAGCTTCATAATATAATTCAAATTGTATGAGATAAATAGAATATCTATAATTGTGTGATTTTATATTTGCTTTATCCAACTCGTTGAAATGGTTATATTCGCTCGGCAAGCCTCGCGAATATATACACCATTTCAACTTGTTGGATAAAGCAAATATAAAATCACACAACATAGATATCCTCTATACATGTATATCTTGTTTAAATGACGCGATATTCTTTAGTAGATTGCGATATGCTTAGAATTACAGTAAAACTCATTTAGTACAAACACAGAAATAGCAAAATCTCGGATACGGTAATAGCAGTTAGATTTTTTGATACGATTGACTGAAGCCAGGTGTTGCGTTTCTTCGGAACTTTGTAACTAGAATTTCTCAGTTTAATTAAAATTAATTACCTTTAATTTACTTCTTATAAGATTAATCACAAAAATCTGAGTAAAATTACTAGTCAGAACATGTACAATTTTCTGCAAAGTGGTTTGTTTTTTGTTTTTTGTTTTTTTTGGTTTCTTTTTTTTTGGGGGGGTAGATTTCTACCCTTATATATTTCGCAACTTTTCATGATTTTTAAGCTGTAAAGATTTCCTCGGCTCATTTCCTGCAACGGGTTTACGTTCCCTACCGTATGCATGTTGCACCATCACATGTCAGAAACGTACGGTGTATAGTTGATTATGTTCCATCCACATACAGCTGTACTTTTCTTATTAATTTACCTCCCGCCTCTGTAACTAGACTGTGTAAAGTCAACACAACAGTTATAGCGCAAGTTTTGCATTTCACTTCTGGTTCTCATGTACTTAACATTAGGATCCTACTTTTTGCATAACAATTTGAACAAAAGACATCCCTCTAAGTAATGATAATCATTACAAATTATTTAATGAATATTAGCAACACTCAAAAAATTTCAAGTACAACAACTTTGAATTTTATAAAAATATTGCCGGATATTTTTTTCGAAACTGTCCCTTGTTTTTGTTTTGTGGACTTGGTAATTTTTTTTTTAAAAATTGAAAAAAGTTTGCACTACCATTTAACATATTAGTTTGAAGTATTTATTTTTACATGAATTCTTTACTTTACAATTGAATATTAAATGGTTTGAAGAATGTATTTTCATTTAAAGTATCAATTAAAAAAACAAATTGTATTCTGTTGAAAGAAAACATATAGTGAAACCGCTATAGTAATCATTACAAAGTTATCTGATATCTTTTCTTTTAAGATTTAATTGAAACATATACCAAAAACACTTCTGTAAACTATAACGAGATTCGAGCTTTGTTTACAAAACAAAGAACTTTAAACTTTGTAGTTTGCTTGTTACTCGATAATTAACATTCATATATTCAACAAAGCATTAAAAATACCCATATTAATCATTTTAAATATTCGAAATAAATAACAACATTTCTAATTTTAAGCTGACATCGTGTTTAAATCCCTTTAAATGGGATGACGAAAATACACTTTTTAATGTTAATGATAATGTAATATACTATCCTTTCTTTAGCCTATTGTTCCATATCTGAAGCAGATAATAAGTATCCAGGAGTTATTTTTATTGATGACGGATGTAACGTGCTGTTTTTGGCTGAATCAATTGTTAGCTAAAATGCGGAAAAGAAAAAAAAAGTAACTACTTTTCTGATATTTATTCCATAGAACAAACAGCACACACGAGTTCTCTTCCTTCCACATAGGGTGGGCATTTCAATGATCCACATCGTGCCTCAACGGAGTAAAACAGGTAGCCATTTTTATCGGCATGGCCTCCATGTAAGGTGTCTGGATGTTCGTCAATACAGGTGTACATTGTACTAGCTAGTTGGCCATGATACCCTGCCATTAGATAGCCATTATACTCCAACTTCCACCCTTTGTAACACGATTTCCTTGCTACAAATACATAAAATACAGGTAAATGAAATAAAATAAGACTTGTAAATTTTCAAAAATGAATAAACATGCGACTGTTTACTAAACGGTTTCAAGTTTCATTAATAAGTCTTTCAATGGTCAGATATCTTTATCTAAAAAAAAAAAACAGCGCGGTTGTCTATTTAATGCTAGGCAAACTTTTTTTCCGCAAAAACTATGAAACAAATCAATCCTATCTCATCTTTTCCGGGTAAAATGCAAACAACCTTGCAAACCACAACAACACAGATTTTCAATTACAGTTTGTAATAAATAATCTTCTACGCGACACATCTTTTGAAATTAAGTACGATGAGGTCAACGGCAATGATTTCATCGCTAGATCATCTTTAGCGTATTTAAGAGGAGCTGGTTTAAACATCGAATATTAATTGGATTGAAATGCACGATATATTTGTTATCTGTGCCATAATGCAAAAACTGCATGATCATCTTTTGGGGGAAAATGCTACGATTTGTATGTTCTTTTGATAAAAAAAACAATTTTATCCAAACACAAGACAATTTGATATTTTTTTGCAAACATTTTCACTAGCCTGGAAACATTTTGACGACTGATTTATTTCTACGAAGACAGACAGCACAGGGTACATCATGTTGATAGAATGTGCGTAGGTACCCGGGAGAGTTGTGTGTTTCGTATTCCGCACCATAAACAAAAGCTCTGTATCCATCAGATCCATCAGTGTATACCCCCCACTCTGGATCTCTAGGTAAACAAAGAAGATCAACTGCTGCTCCCTTGTAGTCATACCAAGAACCGGCAGTGTAACCTTAAAAAATCATCGAAATGTTCGTATAACATTTTGCCTCAAAATACTTAATTGATAATTTTATTCAGATTTTATTTTAGAAAGTGGAGGGGTTTTTTTTTAATCCAAAAGACATTACATTTCTTTACTCTGTCCGGAGTTTTTGCTTTAACCACTTTTCGCTTAATATTTCGATAATGATAAATTCCTTTGTCCTCAACCTATGTTCCTCCAGTTATATGAAAAATGACCAGATTATCTGTTTTGAAAGGCCCTATTCACCGCGTCAGGTTTCAATACACAATACAAGATAGATATTATACGAGGATTAAGCTTTGCAGAGCCATGTAATAGCCAAGAGTTACTAATAATGTTAAAAAGCATGCAAGGTATTCCAAGTGAGTTACTAATGGTGAAAAGATGTAACTTTTACTATTATACATCTCCGAAAGAAATAATTTTTCTTTCCTTTGAAATTTTATGGGTGAAAAAAGGTGATGGGTTATTAAAGATATTTTTGATAATTTTCCTTTTGTCGATTCCAAGCGTATTTGTTTCCTAGGTATGCGTATTTATTATCAAAAATCATTAAATGTAATAGAATTATAACTTAGGACAGACTAAAGACTGCACAGTAAAATGCAGTTGTAAAAGCGTTTCATCTAAGTGTCAAATATAACATGCTAAAAGATTTTAGATATAGAATTACCTGATAAAACTAACTCGGCATTTGAAGGACATGTCTTCTTCCCCCATCTTGTGTAAACAACGCTTTTGTTAACTTGTTTGGTGTCTTGTCATTGCCAATAATTTAAGAAACAAAACATAAATATAGCATTTCGAGATTTTAAAACTTTTTTCCCAACATTATTTGATAAATGTTTAATACCTTGTATCTTTTGTGGGTGAAGTTTAGTTTTTTCTTGAATTGCTTTCACTGATTTTTCAATTTTGTCAGTGAAACTTTTGAATTCCCGCCTCAAAGCCTCCACTTGGTATGCTCCAAGAGCAGACGACAGTTGTCCTGTCAGATAACCCTGCAGCATGTCTTTACAACTTCCATTGTTTGTTTCAGCCCATACGCCCATCACATAGGTCACAAAAATAAAAGCCACACTTATCTGCAAAACAATTTATATACGATATCAATTTGGTAAACACTTGGTAAACACTTCAGGTCAAGGCAACTTAATATTTCCTTAGTTATATTTGTATAAAAAAATAGATTTCCCTTGTTAAAATTTTGGAGTAGATTCCTTTTGTCCGACTTTTGGTAAATTTGCAGGGTCCGTGTTGTATGAATATAAACTGTTCTTGATAAGCATTTAACACTATAGGCATAAATGCAAACTATTCAATATTATCTTATTTAATAAAGACTCATGTTGTGTACTGGTATATGTATGTTCTCACATGACTGTGTGCAACTCCTGAATACACTAACCATAACCCGCACATCAAAGATAGCATAAAACTTTTCAATTAATTTTAGCAAATACTGCTAGACATTAGATTTCATGATTAAACATGAACGTTTTTTGAAAAGTAAACCATTCTTCATATTTTTAATTTAAAGATCTATTTAGTATAGTTTTGGCTCAAATACCTTCATCACTAAAGTAAAAATGATATCAACTCCACTAAACGCTTGGACAATTTAATCATATTTTTTTTAAATTGTCGAAATCAACTTACCATTATGAATCCGTAATCTTTCACTAAGCATCTTTTTCAATAAGTATATTATATATAACAACAAAAACCGACAAATAAGCAGATGCCTTTGATTAACCTACGCATTTTGAAAATGCTTATCAAATCGAAATTAAAATGAAACTTTATACCACACCTAGGTCTAGTATTACTTAACTGAATAGCATGTGCGTGCGAACCATATTATACATAATTTACAAGTTTTTATAAATTTCATCAAACGGTAACAAGTTAAATGCATCATTTTTATTCAAATGATATTCATATTTAAAAGGTGGTATATATTGAAATATCAAACATAGTCATTCTAAACACATGCTTATACTTTGTTTCAAATTATTGTTTCCATCACATTTGGACAATTTTTATTAAGAATACACTTACGTGTGAAAGAAATACAGTTGAAATGGACAAAAGAGAAAATATCTAGTACATGTATTTCTTTAATGACAAATTGTGATTTTTCACTCGAAGAATTTCACAGGAACGAAGACAGTTATCTTACGAAGTTTTCTTTTGTGAAAATGTTTACATTTTCTCTCCATTCGGAAGTCTCTCAGGATACCTCGCACACTTTAACAACGTTTTCATTTTGGAACTCTCATGGCTCTCCCAGTGCATAACTTCCCGTAAACTTTCAATTTTTGTTCGTGTGTTGAATCATTGGGCGTTTAAATGGGCGTTGAAAAACAAATACAGTATTTTTTAATTTTAGTAGAAGAACGTAGTTTGGAACCATAAATAACTATGGTTATCACAATTTCAATAAAAACGTTGTTTGAACAGAGTAAAGCAGAAAAAGTTGGTACATATCCTTTTACGTTTAATATTTCGTAACTATGATGAAAAAATGACAATAACAAATCGAGAACCATCTCAAATATCCATAAAACAAAATACAAATTCAAAACAGAGCAACACAGACCTCCAAATAGATAGAGGTAGGATCAGGTGATATTGAGTTATACATTGGTGCAAATCCACGATTCTTTTATTTATATGTCAGCTAACTTAGTTTGCTCTGAGGATACTATTATTTTTACCTCTGTTTTTCATTTAAGCGTCAGCTATGTAAACTTTCAAAATTGACTTCAATTTAATCTTCATTTAACACCTTTAAAAAGATTTAAGACATTCTCAGTTGGTTAATCAGGAATGACACAGAACTCTTTTTCAATTTAAGAATAAGGTCTAAGAAATGAAGAAATAATTGACTGAACATGTTTTGTTATTAATTCTTTTTTAACTAGCATGATATAATAAAAATGTGATAAAGATTAGGTATTTTTTTCTTTACACACGTTTCAATTTTACCATTTATTCGTTTGTATGTAAATATATAAATAAAACACTGCTTAAAGATATTAAAACAACACCCACCTTATCATATGCTTAAGCATATTAAGAATAATTCATAAAAGTCAAAATGTATTAACATTTCATGATATTAAATCAGAATTGACTTGACTGTTGTTTTAATAACTCCGTTTTCATGATTTTAGCAGCTGATCAAAAATCAAAATCAAAACAAAATCAAATCTCAATGTCATGATTCTAAACTTTAAGCTTCTAACTTAAAGTTTATATATATATATATATATATATATATATATATATATATATATATATATATATATATATATATATATATATATATATATATATATATATATATATATATATGCTAGCTTGTGACACATGATGTCGTATTACTTTGGATAATACATTCTACAATTTTTTTGATTTTTTAATAATGAATATATTCATTTAAAATATATTTGTATCAGTCAGTATTGTAGTGTGGGCTACTTATTATTGGAACCATCTATAATAAAGTTTTTTTTAATGTGAAATCAAAATTGTGTTTATCAAAAACTCTTATGCGTGTGATTATTACTAATTATTGGTGGTTTTTTTTAAGTTGATGTTGGTGCGTAAATTACTTAGGACGAGATTTCAAGCAATACCGTCCTATGAATTGAGACAAAGATTTATAGATTTTATATTGAAAAAAATCGCTACTTTCATTTCACACGGTATAGAAATATTGATTTATAATAAGGAAGTGGGTTTTATTAAAGTTTAGGGTTGTTGATTAAAATACTGTTACGACAATTGTTCGGTCATTTTCTTCATCGTACATGTAACCTGTTTGTTCCTTAATATGGGTTCAGATTTTATAACCTAGTGCATGTTTTTGAAAATGGTCATCATAAAGTAAAATACGTTATCTTAAAGACACCAACTATGTAAACTTTGATTGATGTTACCATTACTTCTTTGACGCCAAACATAAATGAATACATAATTTTTTACTGTTATTTTTTTTTTAATTTTTTACGCATTTGTTTAATATATTTTGGAACACACAGCACACACTAGTTCCCTTCGCTCAGTATACGGTGGACAATTAATGAACGACATCGAGCCTCTACCGGATTCAAATGATCTCCATGGAATGCGTCTGGATTACTGTCAGGTGTCCAAGTAGCGTAGTGGACAATGCACTCGCTTGTCATCGCTGCGACCCGAGTTCGATCTCCGTGATCGACACTGGTGGTTTGCGATAGGGTATGGCGGTCACCCGCTTGGAGACGTGGGTTCTCTCCAGCTTTTTCCCACACCAATGACCCTCGCGCTAACATCTGTGACAACGAAAGATATTAATATAAGTTGTAAAACTTGCTTATCAATCGTTGTAAAATAAATAAAGTTCAGGTTTTTTTTTACTGTGTACTGTACACAGGTGTAGGTTGGCATGGCTGTTTGACCAATGTAACCAGCGATTTGATAACCATGATACTCCAACGCCCAACGGCGTGTTTTTCTTGCTACATTTTTTTAAAATTGATATAAACTATTCATATTTTTAAAATGTGTATATATTTATTAATAGACTACTTTTGTATCAGATATTGCTTAAAAAGTCTGACACGCTTTGTTAACTTGAATGCCAAAATATTGAATTTGGTATGTAAAAATAAATGAGATGCATCAAATGATTTTGCAAACACCCTTAAACGTTTTGAGATACTTTAATACCTACCAGTAAGTATGTTGACAGTTACGTACAAGACAAACAACACATGGAACATCATGCTCAGCCAATGCTTTTATTGAAACCCGACAATGTGTGCGTTACGTATTTTGCGTCATATACCAAAGCTGTATGTCCACAAGTCTCATCTTTGTGGAATCTCCTCTCTGAATCTCTTGGCAAACGAAACAGTTCCATGGCTGCTCATGAACGGCCATACCAAGATCAAACTGTAAAGTTTGCTTGTTTATTTATGATAAAAAGTGGTATCTTATTCTACTGAGGTCTTCCAGCATAAAAATAGTTTTTTAACAGTTATTTGTTTCCACTTAGCCAAAACAAAATTTAAAACCAATTTTTATTTTAAATATAAAATTTCAAAACTTTCTTTGTCCGTCTTATAGGTAGTAACTATTATTAAATCACCTGAAAGTATAAACTCTGTATGTGAAGGAGAGATCTTCTTACCGCATCGTGTGTACACTATACTTTTGTTACGCTCTATAACCAAAATATGACAAAATTACCCAAAGAAACATTTTATTGTCACTTTTTTAATTTTGTGTGGCATCATACACACTGGTTTTTTTAATAATGAGTATATACTTTTGTCACAAGTAGCAAGATTGATTTCTATTGAAATGCTACATTCTTTACATCCGACATTGTCTCAAAACAAGTACAAGAATGTTTTTATTGATTACAGCACTGAATCATGGCTTTTTTTAAAGTAATAAATCTCATAACTGCAGCGGTGTCTGCATACAAATTGCGTAACGCGCATTAGCGCCATATGAAGAGTTGGACATGTTTGATCAACTTGATCCCACATTCAAGGTTTTAATAAATCTAATATATTTCAATGTCCTCCTAGCTATTTGTATTGAAAATACCGAATAGATGAATAGCAGTGTCTCTGATTAAAATAACGGTGTATAATATAATAGTAAGTTATTTAACAAATGCATTTGTTGGTATATTGGAAAAAATATCAACGTTTCCGAAATGCATATACAATTTAAAAAAAAACCACCAAAATGTCCTCAATATATTTATTCTTTGGAACAAACGGCACAGACAAGTTCTCTCCCCTCAACATACGGTGGGCACTTTAAGGAACCACATCGAACTTCTACGGAGTAAAACAGTCTACCATTTTTATTGGCATGACCTCCATGTAAAGTATCTGGTTTTTCGTCAACACAGGTATACATTGAACCAGCTGCATGGCCATGATATCCAGCCATTAGGTAACCACGGTACTCCAACTTCCATCCTTTGTAACACGTTTTTCTGGCTACAAAGTCATAAATGCTTATTTTTACGTATTTGAAAATATTAACATGATTCTAAAAGACACGAAAGAGTTACATGTCTATCAATTTGAAAAATGATAAGAAATATTCAAACTTTCTTCATAACAAAGCCCAAATTTACCCCTAAACAAAAGGCAATTTTTAAGGGGCTTTTTTGCCAACACCTTTACTTACCTGGAAACATTTTGACGACTGACCTATTTTGAAGAAGACAAACTGCACATGGTACATCATGTTGATAGAATGTGCTTAAGTAACCGGGTGAGGCGTGTGTTTCGTATTCCGTACCATAAACAAGAGCTCTGCTATCGTCATCCCCATCAGTGTAGATCCCCCACTCTGGATCTCTTGGTAAACACAGGAGATCAACTGCTGCTCCGTTGTGATCATACCTTGAACCACCAGTGAAACCTTAAACAATCAGAAAAACGTTTTAATTACATCATTTTCTGTTTTTCTGTTTAATATTTTTTACTTATAAATTTATATAATCCCAAAATACAAGATTTTGTTTTCATTGAAAAAATATTCTACAATTTCTATCTTAAAATCATACATTCAGCTGTAAAAAATGTTTTCATAGAGTCAAAAAAATATATTTAAAAGGTATTTTACCTGATAGAACTAACTCAGCATCCGAATGACATGTTTTCTTTCCCCATCTTGTATAAACAACACTACTATTTTTTGTTTCTAAAAATTAATCATTAATGTAAGAATGGCGCTTGTAAAATTTGAATATTTGAATACTTTTCATCCAGCTACATGCCATACTAAAACCATATCTACCTTGCATCATTTGTGCATCAACCTCTGCTTTTTCTTGAATTGTTTTCAATGATTTTTCAATTTGGTCGGTGAAACTTTTGAATTCTCTCCTTAAAGCCTCTACTTGGTATGTTCCTAGAGCAGACGACAGTTGTCCTGTCAGATAACCCTGCAGCATGTCTTTACAGCTCCCATTGCTAGTTTCAGCTCGAATTTCCAGTGCAAATATTAGAAGTATAGGAGTAACAATCATCTGCAGTAAAATTAAAATTCAAAATCAAATTTGTAAACACTTAAAGTTAAATAAATAAAATGTTACTCTAAGTTCTATTTTAGGTCAAATATGGATAAAAAAAAATTAATTTTGAATGTTGTAATTTCGAGATACATGTTCATTTTGTGAGACATTTGGTAAGGTTTCAGGACCCGTGTTGCATGAATTATTTACTTATAGCATACACGTTACATCTGATTTACAAAGATCTAATCAAAGATACTTGTGTTGTGTTTGGGTTCATTGTATGTATGTTTTCATGATTGAGCTTACAAGTGGGTGCGACTCACGAATGCACTAGGTATATATAACCCACGTATGTATTAAAAATTGTTTGGATCTTTTTGCGTTTTTTTAAATATATTTTTTAGAAATACCGACAGATAAGATGCATTATGTATTTTGAAGCAAATACCATCTTTTAAAAATAAAACATAAAATTAATTAGACTCAGATGAACGAATGAGAAAATATAAGAACAAATTCGTGAATTGTGAAAGTCAACTTACCATTATCAATCCTTAATCTATCACGCACCGTTTATATCAGAAAGTATTTATTTATATATGTTACAACATGAAAGCCACAACAGCAGATGACTTTGTACAACCTACGCATTTTGAAAATACTGATCAGATCGAAATTAAATTGAAATAGTACACCATACCGAGGTCTTGAGTTACACAGTTGAATATATTGTGCGCTCAAAAAACTTTTTTATAAAAAAAACTTTCCTTACTAACTTACGACACATTTTATCATCTATTTTTGCAGTTGTGCAATTTTAGATAAATACATTTTAAAGCTTTTTTTGTAGTCAGTTAACGTTGTGCGACGCCTTCCCAAATATTATAAAAATGTCACATTTGATTTGGGTTTTTTTAACCGAGGATTTAGTTATTTTAATATTTTATTCAAAAAGACATGTGTGTATTAGTTACAAATTGTTCATTTATAATGCAGTAGAGTGTTATTCTTTCGGGTATAACAATACTGAATTAAATATTGTAAAGTAAATTTGAATTAATTTTATTTTTTCTAAAGTAGAAAGAATAACTTGTTGATTTCAAAATGTTCTCGAAGTTTCACATGTCTGGAAGATCAGTGTCCACCCATTGTTTATAAACTTTTTGTAGATAAAAATGTGTGAACGTCACAATTTACTACAATAGCTTGGCGTGTTTTCTTTTATTAAAAGTGTGGGCTATCTGTACATACCCCACGCATTTTAAAACTACGCCAACCATCTCAGGTAAAGACAACATTTGCGATGATCATAGATGATCATAGATCAGTCTATGATACTGATGGCTCCAGATAAAAGTTGTCAATAACTCAAAACGGATAACTGACTAAAGAACTAAGTTCGAAAAAATATCATTTGTAGCTTGAGACAAAAAATAATATCGCCAATGACTTTTTCAATATTCTCATCCATGTGCGAACAAGTAGAGAAACGCGTGTAAGATCAAATAGAGGTTGTCGTATACTGTTGAAAGGTTTTAGAGAAAGGAAAGTTAATATCGTGATAGGAACTCGTGTAAATTGTAAAATAATTAATGATTGTTGGCGATGGCAACTCATTTTAGAAATTCACGAAATACATGTACATGTACAATGCACACATATAAGATCAACACATTGGTAATAAAAAGTATTATTTAGAGGCAAGGCTACTCTCAAAAATTTGATATGCTGTAACGAATAATTGTAAACTGTGGTATCAATTACTTACTCTATATAATGATGAGCAGATATGTGAACATAATGACGCTTGGGAACTACACGGGTAAATACTACTATCAACATTGTGAATTGTCAGTCTGACATCTTGTTTTAAATATTACGCAAAGTCCTTCTAAGGGTATTTTTATCTAAAAATATTTATTTGAAATTTTAAAAAATGAATATTCTATCAGCAATATGAATAAACAAAAAACATTCTTATATTTATCATTTCGGATGCGTTTTTGCGTTTATAAAAAAATCGTTTTAAATATTTTATTTAAAATATTTTATTCTTAATATTCTCTTGTACGGCTACGTATGTTGTCATGATGCAATTGTTTTACATTGTTTTTAAAAAGAAACAAAACTGTTTTTTTCTCTCTCTGTATCTTTCTCTCTCTCCACTCACCCTATTCATGAAGTGAGAGCCCCTTATTAGACTCATCTAGAATCTCTGTCTGTCTGTCTGTCTCTCTGTCTCTCTCTCTCTCTCTCTCTCTCTCAATGGATATTGGCCACCCAAACATATCCTTAAGGAATCACAATTCAACAATAAAAAAGAAGAAAAAAAGAAAAAAAAACCGTGCCCAATTCAGGCCAAAGAATAGTCTGTATGAGTTTTTATTTATTGCCATTTGTAAATATTGTCATAGAAAACAAGAGTATGTGTCCGAAAGATAATTTAAAAATAAAGAAATTTGAAATGATTTCTATGGATTAAAAATTTTCCAAATTTCAATTAATATTAAAAGTTCAGTTTTAATATATTAGTCTATGTAATTTTGCATACTTTATATTGGTTTTTACTCACTTATTTAGTAAAATAATCGAATGGCACGATTTGCAAAAATATTGAAAAATGCTTAAAAAAGACATCATATTTTAAAAGTTTCATCATTGACCTCATGTAAATTTTATGCCAACAGAATAAAGTCAATATAAGTAGTTTGATACTGTTTTTTTATATTTAGCATTCAATCTTTTGTAAAACTTTGATTAAAAATGGGTAGGAATTTGAAAACTGATAGAGGAAATTCGGACTGAAATATCTATAAAAATTGTCCCTGAAATTTAAATGCTTTTTATCTTCACACTAGTGAGTGAATTGTACTGGAAATTCCTTGTTAAAAGCTGAAACTATTGAATATCAGCATTAAATTTTGACAAACTTAGTTAAAACAGATGACATATTTAAAATAATGACAAAAATTCGGCGTTCTCCCACGCTACTATACCCACGATCTCATGCAAAACAGTTAAATAGCGGCTGAGTATTCCCGTAAAATAAGGAATCTACAGTAAATATTAAACATTTTGGTGCCGATTTATGAAAATAAGAAACAAATGTTATAGTGTGATAACTTATATATGTTTATGAATAGATATTTTGTTGAAATGGCAACGATTTTCTTTAGTAGATTGCGATATGCTTAGAATTACAGTAAAACTCCTTTAGTACGAACACAAAAATAGCAAAATCTCATATAGAGTGGCAGGGATTAGATTTTTTGATGCGATCCACTGCAGCCAGAGGTTGTGTGTATTTGACATTTTGTAACTAGAATTTTCTCAGTTCAGCACAAATACCCTTAATTCACTTCTTACAAGGCCAATCACCAATCTGAGTAAAATTACTAGACAGAACCTGTACAATTTTCTACAAAATGTGAGGGGGGGGGGGGTTATTTCGACCCTTTCATATTTCGCTATATTTTTCATGATTTTTAAGCTCTTAAGACCTTTTTCAGCGAATTTCCCGCAAAGGGTTGACCTCCCGTACCGTGTGCATGTTGCACCATCACATTTCAGAAACGTATGGTGTATAGCTTTTCATGTCCCGTCCACCTATTTTTTATTAATCTATACCCCGCCTGTAATTAACTAGACTGTGTGTAAAGTCAACACAACAATTATAGCCACAAGTTTTGCATTTAACTTCTGATTTTCATGTTCTTAACATTAGGGGCCTACATATTGCATGTCAATTTGAAACAAAAATCCCTCTAACTAAAAAAAAATCATTTAGAGACATTTAATGAATTTTAGCAAAACTCAAAAGCTTTCAAGTACAACAACTTTAAATTTTACAAAAATATTGACGAATGCTTTATTCGAAAATATCCCTTGGCATTATTTTTTGGCCTCGATAAAATTCTTTTAAAAATTTGGCAAAACCTCACGGTTATAACGGTTCTTTACATAAATTCTTTACTTAACAATTGGTTATCAAATGATTAAAAGAATAGCGTTTCATTTCAAGTATCAATTGAATAAATTGTATTCTGGTAAAAGAAAACATATAATGAAACCGCTATAGTAATAATTACAAATTCGTTACGCTGTAATTTTTTTCTTTTAAGATTAAATTGAAACATATATCAAAAACACAGATTTAAGCATTAACGAGACTCGAGCTTTGTTTACAAAGCAAAGAACTTTAAACCTTTGTACTTGTTACTCGATAATTAACATTCACATATTTATCGAAGCATTAGAAATACCCATAATCACTCTAAATATTCGACAGAGATATCAAAATTTCTAATTTTAAGCTGACATCGTGTTTAATTTCTTTTAAATGGAATGACGAAAATACTCTTTTTAATGTAAATGAGGTTATCTTGTGCCGTGTTAATATCTAAATATCGATGCATTTATAAACATGATCATATAAGCATTGAGTAATGAAAGTTATAATTGACAGATAATTGTATATGTCTCCACTTCGATAATTTTATTTGTTATGCCTATTTCATTCAAAATAGATGCGTCCTTAATATGCTTATAAGTTTATATTTGGAACGGATTTCCAAAAGTATGGCTTGATAATGTAATAAACTGTTCTTTCGTTAGCCTATTTATCCATATCTGAAGCAGATAATCTATATATTAAGGAGTTTTCTTTTATTAATGACGGATTTAATGCGATTTTTGGCTGAATCCATTGTAAGCGTAAATGCTGAAATATAGCAAAAAAAACTTCACAACTTTTCTAAGATTTAGTCCATAGAACAAGCAGCACACACTAGTTCTCTTCCTTGCACATAGGGAGGGTATTTTAATGAACCACATCGAGCCTCTACGGAGTAAAACAGGTAGCCATTCGTACTGGCATGACCTCCATGTAAGGTATCTGGACGCTCGTCAACACAGGCATACATTGTACCGGCTTTTTGGTTATGATAACCCGCCATAAGATAATCACGATACTCCAACCTCCATCCTTTGTAACACGTTTTTCTGGCTACAAATACATGAATACACGTTAAATAACTAAAATTTGTAGAACTGCTCCTCTACGTTATGTTTTAGAAGATCTAACAACATCTCGTATAGAGTCATCTCAAAGCAGAAACATAAATAGCAGAGATTAGCGTGTTTTGTTTTTGGGAAATGTAACGGTACCAACCTAACTTTGAAAACTACATACTGTAAAACGAGAAAATATGGCGCACTACAAATTTTAGCGCCTTTGGCGCAACTGCGTCTGAGCGCTAAAATGAATAGTGCTCCAACGATTTTCCATATGTATTGAATTTCTTCAAGTTGCAAAACAATAACGTCAGTCCATTTTTTAGGCTATATAGAAGTGTTCATTTAAATATCAGATACTGTCGGTTCTATTTGTTTTAACAATTACACTGGTAAACGGTATGGGTTATCGGGTGTAAGTGCCTAAACATGGATTAGTTAATTCAGTTTTAATTGCTTTTTAATAGCTCTCATTAACACCTCTCCCCATGCCACTTCCATTTAGCGCCTCGAGGTGAAAATGTGATTAAGCGTGGCGATCGTTAACGCTGACAATACATGATTGATCATAGTTTCTTTGATCTCTGATTAGTGGATATAAAGATAACAAGACGATACCTATTTTTTGGTGTTTTTTTTAAATCTAAAATTACTGTGAAAAAGATTCTCTCATGGTGATCGAAACTCATGGTAAATTTAGCATTCGATTTCATTTTAGTTTCGGGACTCTTCTAGTGTTATCCAAGTCGACACGTTAAATTCAAAGTCCGATAACTCAAATTTGTTAACCAACAAAAATTACACATCATCGCCAATAAATGAAGCTTTCATATCTATCTACTGACGATTTACACAAAAGTAAGAGACAGTATTGTTCTCAACGACAGTTTACTGTGCATGAGAGATAGAAATCAAAGTCGTTGTGTTCACGTGCTTGAGTGAACACAGAACTAAATTTTGGGCGTGGTCGTTTATCAAACAACATTTTTTGCATTTTTTTTTAAAGAAAAGATGCATGCGCTAAAATATAATTGCGCTAATGTACTGGCACTTGCGTTTGCGCTAAAATACGTATGCGCCAAATTTTCTCGTTTTACAGTATTAGTAAACTGCGATAATGATCTTAAACAAAAAGTATATTGATTTAATTAAAATTGTGCATAAGTGTTAGACATTTTTGAAACCAAAAAATTAGAAATAAGATTAATATATAGAAAAATACCTCGGCCAGCTATAAAACATCGGTGAAATCTCGGACGACGGGTGGCCAACTCCCTACTAAAACTCCTCTTTTGATATTGTTTTTAAGACAAACTCATGAAAACATAATATTTCTAATGTTTTGGTAATATGTTTTGGCTGTTTATATTTCGATATAATTGTTAATTAGAAAGATATAATAATTGAAACTGGAAATACTTTACAAAAGGGACCGCGAGATTTCGCGAGATTTCGATCAGTTGCCAGTCTCTGTTATTCATGTTTCTGCTCAAAGTGACTTTTCAATAATACATAAGCATACAATTGTTTATCAAACGATCTCAAGCTTCAATACACAAGTCTTTGAATTGTTATTGAGCTTATTTTTAATTAGTATTAGTAGTAGTTTAGTATTCCTGTATGAGAAATGTTTATCTAATCTCCAATTCTCTCGTGTATCATGAAAACAACAAAAACACAAACGGCCATGCTCTATTCGTTGTGGTTTTGTTTACTACATGAGACATTTTTTTTTTAAATTATGGTTCATCGGTGATAAACAATCAGGTACAAACTATAAACTAAGTGGTCGACGGTCGTTCTAAGATGTTGCTAGATTTTGTAAAACGTGTCGAGGAGAAACCGTTTTACAAGTCAAATTTAAATTTGATGATATAAACAGAGTATTTTGGATGTATGCAACATTAATCACGAAGCATGAAAAAACTGCATATTTATCAAATTGAGAGAATAATATTATTTATACTTTCTGTAACGATGCTATTATCCAATAGCAACATTACAGTTTAGTGTTTTATTTTTTTATTTTCGCAAAATTTTCCATTTACCTGGAAACATTTTGACGACTGATTTATTTCTAAGAAGACAAACAGCACAGGGCACATCATGTTGATAGAATGTGCGTAGGTAACCGGGAGAGTTGTCTGTTTCGTATTCCGCACCATAAACATAAGCTCTGTATCCATCAGATCCATCACTGTATAAACCCCCCACTCTTGATCTCTCGGTAAACACAGAATATCAAATGCTGCTCCCTTGTGGTCATACCAAGAACCGGCAGTGTAACCTTAAAAATCATCGAAATGTTCGTATTACATACTGTTATGTAATGCCTCTAAATACTTTATTGATAACTTAATTCAGATTTTTTTTTTAGAAAGTGAAGGTTTTTTCTTTAATCTAAAAGTGTTTATTTTCTTTACTCTGTCCGGAGTTTTTGATTCCACCACTTTTCGCTTGATATATCGATAAGGATAAATTCCTTTGTCCTCAACCTATGTTCATCCACTGATATGAAAAATAACCAGATTATCTGTTTTGAAAAGCCCATTTACCGCTTCGGATTTAATACACATTTCAAGATAGATAATATACGGGGATTAGGCATCACAGCAGCCATGTAATAGCCCAAATAATAACATTAAAAAAATCCTGCAAGGTATTCCAAGTGAGTTACAAATGGTGAAAAGATGTAGCTTTTACTATTATATATCCCCGTAAGAAATTATTTTTCTTTCCTTTGAACTTTAATGAGTGAAAAATAATAATGGGTTAGTTAAAATATCTTTGATAATTGTCCTTTTATCAATTTCAAGCGTATTTGTTTCCTAGGTATGCGTATTTTTTTTTATCAAAAATCATTAAATGTAATAGAATTATAATTTTGGACAAACTAAAGACTGCACAGTAAAATGCAGTTGTAAAAGCGTTTTATCTAAGTGTCAAATATAACATGCATTACGATTTCAGATATAGAATTACCTGATAAAACTAACTCGGCATTTGAAGGACAGGTCTTCTTCCCCTATCTTGTGTAAACAACGCTTTTGTTAACTTGGTTGGTGTCTTGTCATTGCCAATAACTTAAGAAACAAAACATAAATATAGCATCTCGAGATTTTAAAAGTGTTTTCCCAACTTTATTTGATAAATGTTTAATACCTTGTATCTTTTGTGGGTGAAGTTCAGTTTTTTCTTGAATTGCTTTCACTGATTTTTCAATTTTGTCAGTGAAACTTTGAATTCCCGCCTCAAAGCCTCCACTTGGTATGCTCCAAGAGCAGACGACAGTGGTCCTGTCAGATAACCCTGCAGCATGTCTTTACAACTTCCATTGTTTGTTTCAGCCCATACGCCCATCACATAGGTCACAAAAATAAGTGCCACACTTATCTGCAATACAATTAATATACAATATCAATTTGGTAAACACTTCAGGTCAAGGCAACTTAATGTTTCCTTAGTTATATTTGTATATAAAAAAATAGATTTCCCTTGTTGAAATTTTGGAGTAGATTCCTTTTGTCCGACTTTTGGTAAATTTTCAGTCTCCGTGTTGTATGAATATAAACTGTTCTTGACACTTTAACACTATAGGCATAAATGCAAACAATATTATAGACTATTCATAATTATTTTTTATTGAAGACTTATGTTGTGTACTGTTATATGTATGAGCTCCAATAACTGTGTGTGCAACTCCTGAATATACACTAACCATAACCCGCACATAAAAAAGATAGCATAAAACTTTTCAATTAATTTTAGTAAATACTGCTAGAAATTGAATTTCATGATTAATAAATAACTTTCTTTAAAAGTAAATCCTTCTTAATATTTTTAATTTAAAGATCTATTTAGTATAGTTTTTGCTCAAGTATCTTCATCACAAAATAAAACATGATATCAACTCCAATAAACGCTTAGACAATTTGATCATATATTTTTTTTAAATTGTCGAAATTAACTTACCATTATGAATCCGTAATGTTTCACTAAGCATCTTTTTCAATAAGTATTTTATATATAACAACAAAAAACCGTAACAGATCATTTTTTTTAACCTACGCATTTTGAAAATGCTTATCAAATTGAAATTAGAATGAAATTTTATACCATACCAAGGTATTGAGTTACTCAACTGAATAGCATGTGCGTGCAAAACACTTTTTATACATAATTTACAAGTTTTTATGAATTACATCAAATGGTAACAAGTTAAATGCATCATTTTTATTCAAATGATATTCATATTGAAAGGTGGTATATATTGAAATATCAAACATCGTCATTCTAAACATATGCTTATAGTTTGATTCAAATTATTGTTTCCATCACATTTGGACTATTTTAATTAAGAATACACTTACGCGTGAAAAAAATACAGATAAAAAAGGCAAAAGAGAAAATATCAAGGATATCTTTAAAGACCGGACCTTGGGTATAAATAGCAGCCAATCACGAAATTGGAGGAAATTTCAATTTTCTTGCCACCTTTCACTTCAGATAAAACATTTTTAAATTTAAACTTTAATCAACAAAAACCAATAATTAAATTTTGCTACAGAGCCAAAGTCCACTGAAAGGCATCTTTTGGTAGAAAAAAATAAATAATTGATGCTATATTCCTTCAGAAATTCCCATTTAAAATTATGAAGTGATCAAGAAATTCAAATTTCCTGAAAATGATTGACAGATAGGAGAACCGGCATTTTGTTTACATTTCTACCGGAAATGCTCATTGCTATAGACGCATATAAATGGCTGAGAGCTTGTCTTACCTTTAATCTAAATACATGTAACATAAGATTATCCGTTTTATTGGTTTATTACTATGATATCACTCTGCTGATCATAAATAAAGAGAACACGAGGAACATACACATGCTGCAATGATAGTTTTCCCTGCTGTTTTACTCCTATAGTATCAAGTTTCTTTCTCAACATTAAAAGCCGCCTGCCTTTGTTGATATCCACAGACAGACTATTAACTGCATATAAAACACATAATTTAAAATAGAATCATTTTCAAAAACACAGGGATTACTTCCAGTAATAGCTGATCTATGCACGGCACATTAATTTGGATTAGCAGGTCGCATCTTGGTAAAAATTGTGGGCCAGCCCATCACTGCAAATGCTAGTCACTCAGTCTTTGGGTGTAAAAATCTGTTAAAGATTTATACTGGTATTGGAAAACCCATCTGTGGCACAGCATCATTCAGACTTGCAATGTAGTGTCTGTGTAAACAACGGAGACATCCCTCAACATTCCAGAGCTGACTTGTCTTGGAATGAATATTTTCCAAACCTTTCTTGCACATCATCACTTTTGTAGGTTCATCAGAATTTCTTCTATATTCCAATCAAAATGTTGAAAACTTTGTAATTGCCTAATTACTCTTTTGGATGTTTTTCCGCCATAATTTCATTTTGGAGGGAACTTTATTGGGGCAGAGGCAATTCAAAAGGAAACTCCTTATAAACACAATTGTTGTACAACAATCATGAAATAAAACAGTTATATCGTGTTTTATTGAAAAATATAATAAATAAATTGGATAAAGAAAACATCTCTATGCAAGTATAAAAATTCAGAGTAAATAATCACGATCAAGGTAAATAACATAAACCTCTATGGAACCTATTTCACAAGTTCCCAGACTTGGTGTCTGATTTATTGACATTTGGCGGGAGGGACGCCCCAGTGCAGCTAAAACCGACATAGGGGTGAATGATAGTAATGTTGACCCCAATGAAGTAAAATTGTGAACTAAATTTGATTTTGTAACACATCTTATACTAGTAATATTTTGATGTGAGAATGTTTTAAGCAATCAAAATTAAAAGTTAACCATTAATTTACACTTCCTTTTGGCACCTTTGAAAAAAAAGGTTTATACATATATTTATAGAGAGGGGATATATATGGAAGAGACAAACGGCTGTTCTACATTGAAAGAGACTTGCATGATTGTACATCTATACCCAGTGTATTCAAAAACAAACTTTAAAAGTCTGTGTTTTTTCTTTACAATAATATGAATAATTGTAGAGTGTATTAAACAATCACTGCAGTGAAATCTTTTCAGTTTCGTCTGCTACAAAGGAGCACGTGTAGGATGCAAGCGAATGCTGATAACAAGTTCTAACTTTAAACTGCTTCTGAGTTAGCCCTGTCCCTCTTGCCATATCGGCTTAATTGCTGTAGGGGTGTAAAATTTTCTAGGTCACTCTCGGCCTTTAAGACGACTAAGAGAAAAAAATATAAAAGTCTAATTTCTTTGTTTGGAACAGACAACACACACAAGTTCTCTGCCCTCAACACAGAGAGGACACTTCAAAGAACAACAACGTGCAAGTAATTGTCCATATTATTATTTGTTCTATTTATAGTACCAGAAAGCCTGTCAAAACAAAGTGAACATAGTCCCAGCTTTGTGCTTTTAATGCCCCGTAGATAAGCACTCTGTTTACTCTTATGTCCAGCCTTTGTAAAACAGTTTTCTTGCTACAAAGGTACACTGAATATTAAACGTTTTGATTAATTATAATTAAAATGTACAGCACTTCTTAATTTGGATACATTTTATTTTCATCCTGTTTATGTATTTATTTGTTGAAGGAATGTTAATGAATTATGATCAAACCATTTAATTATCTTGTATTTATTCAGATAACCTTTTTTAATTTTTTATTCATTATATCACTTGTTTCTTTGTTTATCTATTCATTAATTCATTCATTTTATCTATGCATAATTTGTGAAAAAATTCAATGAGACAGAAAAATTTGCAATATAATGCTTCAGGCTTTTAATGTAATTGCAGTTTTATCATTCTTTAGAACAGACAACACAAACGACTTCTCGTCCCTCGACGTATGGTGGGCACTTCAGTGTACCACATCTAGCCTCAACTGGATAAAATAGATATCCATTTTTATTAGCATGTCCTCCATGCACGGTGTCTGGATGACTGTCCACACAGGTGTAGGTAGATCCGGCTTTATAACCATGGTAACCAGCCATTAGGTAGCCTTGATACTCTAGCTTCCATCCCGCGTAGCACGTCTTTCTTGCTACAGGATATTTATATTTATATTGTTTATAAACTCGTATCCATAAAATGTGAAGCAAAAAATGTATTTGATTAATAATTAAAAGTCCCACAAGTTCCCAGTGAGAGCTACACTTTTAAGTTAATTTAATAGATTTTCGTTTCATTTTATGCGTTATAAATTACATTAAAGAAGCTTGGTTTTATTCCATAATATATTGACGTTTCATATATTAAACTAGAACAAGCAATCCGTCACATTTCGTGTTAGCTTTTTCTTTTTTTCTTTTTTTTCTTTTTTTCTTTTTTTTTTTTTTGCATATACATGAATATTTCTCACCTGGGAACATTTGAACAACGGACCGTTTACGAACCAAGCAAACCACACAAGGGACATCGTGCTGATAAAGTGTCTTCATGTAGGATGGGACTGTGTCTGTCTGGTACTCTCCACCATACATGTACGCTTTGTCTCCATCTGTTCCATCCTTGTAAATTCCCCACTCTGGATTCTTTGGTAGGCAAAGTGGATTTACAGCAGCCCCAGTGTGATCATACCATGACCCTCCGACATAACCTTTCAATATATAATTTTTAATAATATAATATTTAATTGTTTCAAATGTGTGATTTCATAGCTGCCAACATAATCAATAGAAAAGAATTATGAAGTGCTTTGTCCCTCACAACAAGTTTCTCAACATCTGTAACAAGATGGCAATTTTAATAAAACTTTTGTAGAAATTTATATTACCCGAGATAACCTGTTCAGCATTTGAAGGGCATGTCTTTTTCCCCCATCTTGTGTAAACGATACTACTGTTCTGGATTTCTAAAATCACATACAAAAAAGGAGAAAAAAGTTTATATCAATTGCCAGACACAATATTATATACTTTTTATAATTACCTTTAAGAAATGACAAAATTTTACACACAAGAAAAAATTGAAAAACAAAAATCTTGCATTTAAATTCTACCTTGAATCATTTTTATATCGGCCACTTGTTTTTCTTTTACTTCCTTTAAGGCTTTCCTAACATCATTAGAGAAGCCTTCAAAATCCCGCCTCAAAGACTTTACTTGATACATTCCTAGAGCAGACGACAGTTGTCCTGTCAGATAGCCCTGTAGCAGGTCTTTACAACTTTCTTTCTTAGTCTCAACATAGACTACGACACAGAAGACCAGCAATATTTGAAACACCATCCTGTCTACAATAGAGAAAGAGGAATGCCTTCAAAAAGGACACGTCATTTAATTAATTTTAATCAATCAAAATATAGTGGTAAATTAAAACTTTTGATCTTAAGATACGATTTTTTAAAAAAAGAATTAACTTCTGTCAGATTTGTGATCGCCGGCTTTAAAATAATATAAATAAGTTAACTTATATTCTCTATATAACGAAATCTTCATTTACTACTTTTGACTTCTTATATATTAAAAACAATGCATATCAGCACTCAGAGCCAAAGCGACAAAAGCTAAATCTATGCAAAAATATGAACAAAAATTCATTAACTACGAACCTTGTGATAAAAGATGAGCTAAACGCACATAAAACATGATTAATATGATTTTTACCGTATTTATATTATTTTAAAGCAGGTGTTCACAAAACTGACTCTTCAAATCAACCCACGCGTTTTACCAAAGCAATTAAAATGATACTGTACACTTTTTCAAAAATTGTTAAATAAATGTGATATTGGTGTCTATTACAAAATAACACACGTTTAGGTGAATATTATCATTTAGTTTGACAAATCAGAAAAACAGACTAAAAAAGGGCTCCTTAAAATAGTGAAATCATCCAACATCGGATGCAAGATAAAATAAAGTACGAAATCTTCCCTGTACACAACTAAAATGAATAAATTATATACAACATATGCATGAAATAAAATCGTAAATCAAATTAAGGGATTGTATTTTGTCCTGATAATGCTTTTAATTTAGTAAACATGTTGCCGTAATGAAATATTGCAGAGCATAAATCAGCTTATTTTACGAATGAGAATGATAATTATAATTTTGATTCTTACTGATCAGATACAAGCAATTGCAAAAATTTAATGTAGCAGTGAAAATGTGGAATATGTTTTGGGGTTTTTTTTTAGAAAATCAAAATTTATACAGATCCTTTTTATCGTATTACCTCTATGTTTGTTTCTAATATTCTAACAAAGTATGTATCTCTATTTTAAAAAAGCATTTTGAAACACACTGATTACACACACTTTTGCGTTTTTCAAAGAGTGAATCAGTTAATTTAATACCTGAAACGTTTTGGTTCCCTCGAATTGTATATGACTAATCCAATCACAGCTGACATTTTTTATACAGTTCAGAGTTATTCATATTTGGAAGTGGTACATTTATAATTCTAGCTGTTACAATTGTTCAACATTTGCAACCAGCTTGTGAAAAGTTTCAAACTAAAACTGTTCAAATATTTATGTTTGAAAAAAAATAATAAAACAAAGCCTAATTGCTATACCATAATCTCAAAAATATTTCAAACTTAGGAATCACTGACATTTATATAACAGATAATACTGCGCATGTTATCGCAGTTGGGGTCTTTTTCGGTCTTCATGATAATTTAAGTCTTATATAAAACAGGTATTAGAACTGCTTTTAATTAAAAAAAACATTAAGAAAATTATAGAGTGTGGCTTATGATAATCTCTAAAGTTTCACATCTGGTAGGTAAATTGTTGACATCCCAACCTTTCTTATTTGTTTACATACTAGGAAAAAAAATTATTTCTTGTAAAAGTAAAATACTGATATTCTTTTTTGATTGACTGTTAGTACATATTGAGCTCTTGTCGTTTAAAAATGTATACATGTTAAATCATAAGTGTTAGTATATAAAACATACCTCTTATTTCTATCCAAAAAAATGCAAAACTGGCAACAGAAAAAAGTATTTAAACTGATTTATTTGTAGTCCATGTACCACATTCAGCTGTTTGATCTGAAATGAATATGAAAATGTTGAAGCATATTTTATATGTGAAAAATATGAAAAGATATTTAAACACCACAATCTTCTCATGACAACATCTGGTCATAAACATTACTGAAATTGTCTTTATTTATTATTTATAAGAAGTATGCTGTATGTGCACATCAAGTAGAGTAAATGCGTTCTAGAATGTAGAGTTAAAAGAGTATGCTATAAATTTTTATCTATTTAACTAAATGTATTATCTGGTCTCTGAGACAAAAGGAGTTACTGCCAAACAAAAAATAATTGTGTTACATCCAAAAATGAATTCATTACAAAAAAAATCAGCATTTGTGGTCATTAAGATACATGTATATGTACTTATTTGGCATTTTGATTCTCAGTCACTGTTATTACATGATGCGGAGATTAACCTCTAATGATAAAAAAATGAATAAAATGAATAAAGGTAGTTTGTTAAAAATACATTTATATCATAAATATTTAGGATCCTGACGACCAATGCAATGTATTATAAGTAGGTGGTTAATCATTGATGGTTTTTAATAATTCCAAACAGACAAACAGCTTTTTTTAAATGGCTTGACTATTTAAATAGATATTCATGAATTTATATTTATTTAATTTCTTTTAACTAGCTTTGTTTAGAATAAGATTTTTAGGCAACAAACTGAATTCATACATAAACATGTTTTACATTCTTTACTTCAAGGTCATTGTGATATGCAATATGAATCATGCGTTATTTTGTATCGTTAAAGTCGTTTACTTAGTTTTTCTAAGGTACATTTTATGAATACACAATATCTACCAAGCAAATAAAAAAAATCAATATATACAATGTTCTATATTTCAAAAGATCAACAGTACACCTCCTCCTACGGTAGACCAATCTTAAATTACAACAAGTATTGATCAAATTTTTATTTCACGCATTAAAGAACGTTTTTATCACACCTGTGACTATTATGTTTGGGGCCGCTAATTTTTGCATATGAGATATTGGTAGATATTACAAAAATAATTGCTCATCTTTAAACAAAAGCCAAAAACAACAAAATGCTGTATTGATTTATAAATTATCAGAGTCCCTATTATAGTCAAGCCATGAAGTAACCATGTATATTCAGATGTTTTCAAAGGATGTCCAGTTGCATCAATGGCCTGGCCATTCATGATATATATATCAAAAATACAGAAATGATTTCTTTGGTGCTAAATGCAGGTAGGAAGGTAACTAGGATTGCAAAAAATATCGTAGCGTGTGTCAGCATTTTACTGTGTGTATATACATATTTCTCTATATTAATTAATCATTTATCGATAACTAGTGATACAAGAGGTCAATGGGCCACATCGCTCACATGAGGAACAATAGGTATGAAATAATCGGCTTACTGGAGTCATAATACAAACTATCTGGACAATGTGGTATAATACATGTAGATTCTGTATAAATAAAAATCAATAATTCTATGTTTATTAACATTAGTCCCTTTTCTAACAGGATGATTTTATAGTAATATCACATGTTGAGCATTGCGGCTCTCAAAAAGATCCTAAACAATTGTTTCTGTATGGGATAAAAAGCTACATCAAATCTGAACCCCATGTGAGACTCATTCGTCCAGGAATCATCCAGAAGCCAAAGTCTAAACAATCTTAAAAAATCATCTTGCAAATTAGTGTCTGAGATGAAGATTATTAAAGATTTACTCTTAATATTCCTATGTAAAAATTTACACCCTTTGTTGTCCCACTCTACCCCCAGGAATCCTGATTTTTACCAATTTGAATTTACACTACCTGAGGATGCTTCCAAACAAGTTTCAGCTTTCATGGCTGATTACTTTCTGAAAAGAAGTTTTTAAAGATTTACTCTATCTATTTCTATTTAGAAATTCGACCCCAATTGTGGCCCCACTCTAACCCTGGTGGTAATGATTATAACAACTTTAAATATAAACTACCTGAGAATGAATGCTTCCACACAAGTTTCAGCTTTCCTGGCTGATTAGTTTCTGAGAAGAAGATTTTTAAAGATTTACTGTATATATTTGTATGTACAACGTCGACCCCCATTGTGGCACCACCCTACCCCCGGTGGTTATGATTTTTACAACTTTGAATTTACACCACCTGAGGATGCTTTCAGATAAGTTTTGGCTTTCCTGAGAATGAATGCTTTCCCACAAGTTTCAGCTTTCCTGGCTGATTAGTTTCTGAGAAGAAGATTTTTATTATAAACATTTACTGTATATATTCCTATATTTGCGTAACCATTGTTCTTTCCCACTGTAAGTCCATACGGAGGAATTGCAATTATTTTTCTATAATCACAATTGCTCTGTCTGTATACTATGACGTCACAGAGATGTGACGTCATATACTTTTCCATGACGTTATAGATTGAAACCACTATACGATACATCATGTGTTTTTCTCCAACTCCATAAAATTGATGTATTTAATATTAAAACCTGTCTAATAATAACATTTTAAAAGAATTACTGTTATAACATATCATTGATTCTGTTAACAAATTTAAGTGAATTAAAAAGATAAATTACAGTCTTAATATTTATTTTTGATGCAATAGCTAAATGTCAAGGTCTTAGCTAATACAGGGTATTTGCAAGTGGTAAAATGCCAACAGAGCAATTGCTATTCATAACGCCATGTTCACTAAATAACGTTGTCTATTTCCTAAATGTACAACGTCGACCCCCATTGTGGCCCAACCCTACCCCCGGTGGTTATGATTTTTACAACTTTGAATTTACACTACCTGAGGATGCTTTCATATAAGTTTTGGCTTTCTTGAGAATGAATGCTTCCCCACAAGTTTCAGTTTTCCTGGCTGATTAGTTTCTGAGAAGAAGATTTTTAGTAAAGATTAACTGTATATATTCCTATTTAAAATGTCGACCCCCATTGTGGCCCCAACCTACCCCCGGTGGTTATGATTTTTACAACTTTGAATTTACACTACCGGAGGATGCTTTCACATAAGGTTTGGGTTTCCTGGCCTAACAATTTTTGATCAGAGGAATTTTAAAGATTAACTTTATATATTCCTATCTAATTAGTCGACCCCCTATTGTGGCCCCATCCTACCCCCGGGGGTCATGATTTTCACAACTTTGAATCTACACTACCTGAGGATGCTTCCACACAAGTTTCAGTTTCCTGGCCAAATGGTTCTTGAAAAGAAGATTTTTGAAAATTTCTCGAACATTTTCATTGATTCTTTATTATCTCCCTTTGAAACCCCTCCTTAGTCTAAGGATGCTGGGTGCAAAGTTTGGTTGAATTTGGCCCTGTGGTTTTTGAGAAGATGTTGAAAATGTGAAAAGTTTACAGACGGACAGGCCGACAGCCGGAAGACAAACAATATTTGATCAGAATAGTTTCGCTTGAGCTTTCAGCTCAGGTGAGCTAAAAAGGTAGGTAAATTTTGATTATTTTCTGGACTTTACAAATAATAAGCAGCACATCATACTTATACCTGAGGGTTACCATATAATGACTTCAACTAGTTTTTGTAATCTACAATTAGTCCGTACAAGTCTGTTCAGTTTGTCCACTTAGTGTAGCCTTAGTTTCTATTTATGGAGAAATAACCAAGTAAAAGTAAACACAAACAGGTGTTAAGGAACGATGTTAAAATCATTTTTTTTATGGATTTTTGAATTCAAGTTGACATTTTATTTATTGCCAACAATGCATTTGAAAGCAGCTTTCAAGAATTAAAAGAATAAGTACACTTATACGTAAACAAGTCGTTTGGGTCTGTAGTTCAGACCTATATTTATCACAACCGATTTTCTTAAAACATCAATAAAAGAATATGCAGTGAATGTAAATACATTATCAAAGTTTTACATTGCTCGTTTAACCATTATTCAAACCATTTCAGAAAAAAAACATCAGCAATGGCTTACACCAGAATTTGAGCCATAGCTTTCAGATGCTTGAGGAAATGAAAGATTTTGAAGTAGTTCAATTACATGTATCTACTAATAAACGATGAGCTTTGCCATTGCAAACTTACATGGTTGATTTAACAATGTATATGAATAATGGAGCTTTAAATAAGTTGTTTAATGTCAACTATCTGGATACTAGGGCAGATTGGTGCTTTTGCGGCTGTTTTAAGTGGGTCAGACTCTTATAGCTGGTAACACTATTACTGGTATTCACCCATGGTTTAATGTAACTATTGATGTGTAGCATAGAGGTAGCTTTAGATACGGACCTTGATCTTTTCTAGCTGTTCAAAGCAGATTTTAATGTTGTAACTGGTTACATAGTGAGTGGGATACAACACTTACAGACCGGACCTTGGGTATAAATAGCAGCCAATCACGAAAATGGAGGAAATTTCAATTTTCTTGCCACCTTTCACTTCAGAGAAGACATTTTTGAATTTAAACTTTAATCAACAGAAAGCAATAAATAAATTTTGCTACAGAGCCAAAGTCCACTGAAAGGCATCTTTTGGTAGAAAAAAAAAACAATTGATGCAATATTCCTTCAGAAATTCGCATTTAAAATTATGAAGTGATCAAGAAATTCAAATTTCCTGAGAATGATTGACAGATGAGAAAATCGGCATTTTGTTTACATTTCTACCGGAAATGCCCATTGCTATAGACGCGTATAAATGGCTGTCAGCATGTCTTACCTTAAATCTAAATACATGTACGCAAGATAATCCGTTTTATTGGTTTATTACTATGATATCACTCTGCTGATCATAAATAAAGAGAACACGAGGAACATACACATGCTGCAATGATAGTTTTCCCTGCCATTTTACTCCTATAGTATATCAAGTTTCTTTCTCAACTATAAAAGCAGCCTGCCTTTGTTGATATCCACAGACAGACTATTAACTGCATATAAAACACATAATTTAGAATAGAATCATTTTCGAAAAACACTGGGATTACTTCCAGTAATAACTGATCTATGCATGGCACGTTTATTTGGATTAGCAGGTCACAATCTTGCATGGTGTAAATAGTGGGCCATCCAATCACTGCTAATGCTATTCACTCAGTCTTGAAATTGGGTGTGAAAATCTTTTAAAGATTTAAACTGGAATTGAAAAACCCCTCTGTGGCACAGCATCGTTCAGACTTGCAATGTAGTGTCTGTGTAAACAATGGAGACATCCCTCAGCATTCCAGAGCTGACCTGTCTTGGAGTGAATATTTCTCCAAACCGTTCTTGCGTATCATCACTTTTGTAGGTTCATCAGAATGTCTTCTATATTCCAATCAAAATGTTGAAAACTTTGTAATTGGCTAATATCCTCAGTGAGCCTAATTACTCCTTTCGATGTTTTTCCGCCATAATTTCATTTTGGAGGGAACTTTATTGGGGCAGAGGCGATTCAAAAGGAAACTCCTTATATACATAACTTTTGTACATCAATCATAAAATAAAACAGTTATATCGTATTTCATTGAAAAATCTAATAAATAAATTGGATAAAGAAAACATCTCTATGCAAGTATAAAAATTCAGAGTAAATAATCATGATCAAGGTAAATAACATAAACCTCTATGGAACCTCTTTCACAAGTTCCCAGACTTGGTGTCTGATTTATTGACATTTGGCGGGAGGGACTCCCCACAAACCCTGTCCAGCTAAAACTGACATAGGAGTGATTGATTGTAATGTTGACCCTAATGAAGTAAAAATGTGAACTAAATTTGATTTTGTAACACACCTTAAAATATTTTGATGTGAGAATGTTTTAAGCAATCAAAATTAAAACCATTAATTTACACTTCCTTTTGGCACCTTTGAAAAAAAAAAAGGTTTATACATATCATATAAATTATAGAGAGGGGATATGGAAGAGACAAATGGCTGTTCTACATTGAAAGAGACTTGACTGTACATCTGTACCCAGAGTTCCATACATTAGAACTGCATGTGTATTAAAAAACTAACAAACTTTAAAAGTCTGTGTTTTTTCTTTACAATAATATGAATAATTGTAGAGTGTATTAAACAATCACTGCAGTGAAATCTTTTCAGTTTCAAAGGAGCACGTGTAGGATGCAAGCGAATGCTGATAACAATGTTCTAAATTTAAACTGCTTCTGAGTAAGCCCTGCCCCTCTTGCCATATCGGCTTAATTGCTGTAGGGGTGTAAAATTTTCTAGGTCACTCTCGGCCTTTAAGACGACTCAGAGAAAAAATATGAAAGTCTAATTTCTTTGTTCGGAACAGACAACACACACAAGTTCTCTGCCCTCAACACAGAAAGGACACTTCAAAGAACAACAACGAGCAAGTAATTGTCCATATCATTATTTGTTCTATTTATAGTATCAGAAAGCCTGTCAAAACAAAGTGAACATAGTCCCAGCTTTGTGCTTTTAATGCCCCGTAGTTAAGTACTCTGTTTATTCTTATGTCCAGCCTTTGTAAAACAGTTTTCTTGCTACAAAGGTACACTGAATATTAAACGTGTTGATAAATTATAATTAAAATGTACAGCACTTCTTAATTTGGATACATTTTATTTTCATCCTGTTTATGTATTTTTTTGTTGAAGGAATGTTAATGAATTATGATCAAACCATTTAATTATCTTGTATTTATTCAGATTACCTTTTTTAATTTATTATTTATTATATTACTTATTTCTTTGTTTATCTATTCATTAATTCATTCATTTTATCTATGCATAATTTGTGAAGAAATTCAATGAGACAGAAAAATTAGCAATATAATGCTTCAGGCTTTTAATGTAAATGCAGTTTTATCATTCTTTAGAACAGACAACACAAACGACTTCTCGTCCCTCGACGTATGGTGGGCACTTCAGTGTACCACATCTAGCCTCAACTGGATAAAATAGATATCCATTTTTATTAGCATGTCCTCCATGCACGGTGTCTGGATGACTGTCAACACAGGTGTAGGTAGATCCGGCTTTATAACCATGGTAACCAGCCATTAGGTAGCCTTGATACTCTAGCTTCCATCCCGCGTAGCACGTCTTTCTTGCTACATGATATTTATATTGTTTATAAACTCGTATCCATTAGGAAGCAAAAAATGTATTTGATTAATAATTAAAAGTCCCACAAGTTCCCAGTGAGAGCTACACTTTTAAGTTAACTAAATAGATTTTCGTTTCATTTTATGCGTTATAAATTACATTAAAGAAGCTTGGTTTTATTCCATAATATATTAACGTTTCATATATTAAACTAGAAAATTGAACAAGCAATCCGTCACATTTCGTGTTAGCTTTTTCTTTTTTTCTTTTTTTTTCTTTTTTTCTATTTTTTTTTTTTTTTTTGCATATACATGAATATTTCTCACCTGGGAACATTTGAACAACGGACCGTTTACGAACCAAGCAAACCACACAAGGGACGTCGTGCTGATATAGTGTCCTCATATAGGCTGGGACTGTGTCTGTCTGGTACTCTCCACCATACATGTACGCTTTGTGTCCATCTGTTCCATCCTTGTAAATTCCCCACTCTGGATTCTTTGGTAGGCAAAGTGGATTTACAGCAGCCCCAGTGTGATCATACCATGACCCTCCGACATAACCTTTCAATATATGATTTTTAATAATATAATATTTAATTGTTTCAAATGTGTGATTTCATAGCTGCCAACATAATCAATAGAAAAGAATTATGAAGTGCTTTGTCCCTCACAACAAGTTTCTCAACATTTGTAACAAGATAGCAATTTTAATAAAACTTTTGTAGAAATTTATATTACCCGAGATAACCTGTTCAGCATTGGAAGGGCATGTCTTTTTTCCCCATCTTGTGTAAACGATACTACTGTTCTGGATTTCTAAAATCACATACAACAAAAGGAGAAAAAGTTGATATCAATTGCCAGACATAATATTATATACTTTTTATAATTACTATTAAGAAATGACAAAATTTTACACACAAGAAAAAATTGAAAAACAAAAATCTTGCATTTAAATTCTACCTTGAATCATTTTTATATCGGCCACTTGTTTTTCTTTACTTCCTTTAAGGCTTTCTTTACATCATTAGAGAAGCTTTCAAAATCCCGCCTCAAAGCCTTTACTTGATACCTTCCTAGAGCAGACGACAGTTGTCCTGTCAGATAGCCCTGTAGCAGGTCTTTACAACTTTCTTTCTTAGTCTCAACATAGACTACGACACAGAACACCAGCAATATTTGAAACACCATCCTGTCTACAATAGAGAAAGAAGAATGCCTTCAAAATGGACACGTCAATTAATTAATTTTAATCAATCAAAATATAGTGGTAAATTAAAACTTTTGATCTTAAGATATGATTTTTAAAAAAAAGAATTAACTTACGTCAGATTTGTGATCGCCGGCTTTAAAATAATATAAATAAGTTAACTTATATTCTCTATATAACGAAATCTTCATTTACTACTTTTGACTTCTTATATATTAAAAACAATGCATATCAGCACTCAGAGCCAAAGCGACAAAAGCTAAATCTATGCAAAAAATATGAACAAAAATTCATTAACTACGTACCTTGTGATAAAAGATGAGCTAAACGCACATAAAACATGATTAATATGATTTTTACCGTATTTATATTATTTTAAAGCAGGTGTTCACAAAACTGACTCTTCAAATCAACCCACGCGTTTTACCAAAGCAATTAAAATGATACTGTACACTTTTTCAAAAATTGTTAAATAAATGTGATATTGGTGTCTATTACAAAATAACACACGTTTAGATAAATATTCTCATTTAAAATATTGAAATCATCCAACATCGGATGCAAGATAAAATAAAGTACGAAATCTTCCCTGTACACAACTAAAATGAATAAATTATATACAACGTATGCATGAAATAAAATCGTAAATCAAATTAAGGGATTGTATTTTGTCCTGATCATGCTTTTATTTTAGTAAACATGTTGCCGTAATGAAATATTACAGAGCATAATTCAGCTTATTTTACGAATGAGAATGATAATTTTGATTCTTACTGATCAGATACAAGCAATTGCAAAAATTTAATGTAGCAGTGAAAATGTGGGATATGTTTTGGGGTTGTTTTTTTTAGAAAATCAAAATTTTAGAGCTTCTTTTTATTACCTCTATCTTTGTTTCTAATATTCTATCAAAGTATGTATCTCTCACAGCTGATATTTTATAGACAGTTCAGCGTTATTCATATTTGGAAGTGGTACATTTATTATTCTAGCTGTTACAATTGTTCAACATTTGATCAGCTTGTGAATAGTTTCAAACCAAAACAGTTCAAATATTCATGTTTGAAAAAAATAAAATAAAATAAAGCCTTATTGCTTTACCATAATTTCAAAAATATTTCAAACTTCAAACAATCAATGACATGTATATTACAGATAATACTGCGCATTTTATCGCAGTTGGGGTTATTTCTGTCTTTATGCTAATTTTAAGTCTTATATAGACAGGTATTAGAACTGCTTTTAATTCAAAAAAAATAAAAAATGATGGAGTGTGGCTTATGAATGATAATCTTAAAAAAAATATTTCTTGTAAAAGTAAAATACTGATTTTCTATTACATATTAAGCTCCTGTCCTTTAAACATGTACGAGGGTTGTTCGGAAATTATTGAGACAACTCGAATATTTTCTTTTCTAATTGACGAATTTTGGTGAAAATTGGTATAGTCACTGAAGAAACGCCAACAAATAATAAAACAAAGTAATATAAAAAGAATATTTAATATTTTGTTTACAACGATATATAAACAAGTCGGTGGTCGGGGTACCCGGCGCAGCCATGAACTTGGAGATTTAACAACTTTAACATCTATTTTATAAGTGTCCGTAGAATTCCAGTTAATGATTAAAGAAATCAAATTAAATATGTTCATTTTGCTATTCTTTTCGACTAACTTTTGATTAAGTTTCACTGATGTTCGAGTTGAAATACGAATATGGTACACACATATTTACCAAACAATAGAAATCTGAGAACGACTTTACATTGAATTCTGACGTCATGGCGGCGCATTGAAAACCGTCAAACTGGTGGATATATCAGAAGAAGACCTTTTAAGGCCACGCAATTGCTTAAAATAAGTATACGATGACAAGACAAGGTATAGAGCTTGAGTTCATCCTATTTTTTCACTGATTGTTTAACTAGAATTAGGCCTTAGGGATTAATTATCAAGTACTGTTGACACACTTACCGTTGTCAACAATTTTAAAATATATATATAAAATGACTGCAGGAGACATTCACAGTAATTAGACTTTCGGGTAAAAATAACTCGACCCCCCCCCCAAAAAAAAAACAAGAATGAGAGAAAATGTAAATGATGACATCTTGAAATGAAAACAAAAGATGAGAAATAAAGAATAATTATTATTTCCGTTCGTTTATAAGGTGTTTAAAACACAGGAGCAATAAGAAGCGATAAAATGACATTGCGAAAAGTTTGTGATTGCGCCGGGTCACTGGACGAAGGCACGTTGGTCAGCTTACCATGAATGATCTTTTCATGCCATGGACAGGAAACTTTTCACATTGATAATCTCTATCCTGATTTACGTTTTGGTGAAATTTCAAGAGTTTATCTTTCTTATTAAAAGAATAAGAGAAAATGTCTCAATAATTTCCGAACAACCCTCGTATACATGTCAAATCACAGTTGCTAGTATATAAAACCTATTATTTCTATCAAAAGTTTGCAAAAAAACATGGCAACAAAAAAAAGTCATTCCAACTGAATTATTTGCAGTCCATGTATCACGTTCTGCTGTTTGTCGAATAAGATATCGAAAAGCAAGAAAATTGTGCCTAACGTGAAATGAGGATGAACATGTTGTGGCATATTTTATACCTGAAAAAAAAAAAAAAAAAAAAAAAAAAAAACAACATCCAAACATCACAATATTCTCTTGACATCATGTGGTCATGAACATTCTAATGTTCATTTATTATCTATCAGAAGTATGTTGTATGCGCATATAAAAAAGAGTACTGTTTTCCCACACGATAAGATTATTATAATGGTTGAATCCAAAAATTAATTGATTATTCGCTGGTCAAAAAGGTACTTATTTGGCATTTTGATTTTCTGTTATTACATGATGAGGATTTAGACCTCTAATCATAAAAAACAATTGATTTTTTTTTTAAAAAATTTTCATTAATGACAGCTAGGTAGTTCGTTGAAGATAAATAGTCAGGATCCCGACCACTAGCGCTAACTTTATATCATAATATATGGTTAATCATTGATGGTTTTTCTACATTCCAAAACAGATCTAGACGAACACATTTTTAACAAGAATAGATTATTTAAAGAGATGGTTATGATTTACATTTATTTAATTGCTTTTTAATTATCAAATTTTAGAATAAGATTGTTAGGCAACAAACTAAATTCATACATGAACATCTTAACCTTCATTTATTCAGAATAATTGTGATATGCCATATAAAACATACATCATTTTTATCGTTAAAGTCGTTTTTTTAGTTTCTTTTAAAGTGCATTTCATAAATATCTACCAAACAATTAAGAAAATCAATATAGACAATGTTCTATATTTCAAAAGATAAATCAGTACACATCATCCTACGGTAGATCAATATTAAATTACAACAAGTATTGATCGAATTTTCATTTCACGCACAAAAGAAGGTTTTTTCACACCTGTGACTATCATAAATGGGGCCGTTAATTTTTGCATATAAGATATTGGTTGATATTACAAAATTATATCTCATTTTAAACAACAGAATGATGTTTTTATTAATTAATTATCAGAGTTCTCTACTATATTCAAGCTGTGTAGTAACCATCTATGATCAAATGTTCACTTAGGATATCAAGTTGCATCAATGGCCTGATCAATAATAATATATAATATCAGCATATGAATGATTTTTTGCTATTTAATGCAGGTAATAAAGTAACTAGGATTTCAAAAAGAAAATTGTATGCTGCGTCAGCGTTTTACTGACTACCTATATTTCTCTCCATCACTTTATTAACTATTGATAACAAATGATTAAAAGTAGGTAAACCATGATAAGTGCCTGAACTTCTTAAAACATCTGCAGCACATTATATTAATTTATAAAGGTTACCATAATGAATGCAGTTACTTTTGGTGTCTAAAATTAGTCTGCACAGTCCGCCAAGTGCGTCTACTGAATGTAGCCCTAGTTTTGATCGATGAAAACATCAAGAAAATAACGAACGAAATAAAAATATTTATTATGGCTTTTCGAATTCAAGTTGACATTTAATTGGCAACAAATCATTTGAAAGCGGTTGAAGGATTTAAGAAATGAGTGCACTTATACCATCTTGACTTCATATATACACTATATACACATATCTCGAAGAAATATTTTTCATGGAACTCATCGGAGATGATCTCCTCCTTTAAACACATTGTTTCTTTTTACACAATACAAAATACAATACTACATTTGTTTCACTAATTTACAGCACATCTAAGAACTGGAACACAGTCATCTACATCCCCCAACAACCATAATGAAAAAAAAAAATTTGTTCCTTCTTTTCCAGAAGAAAAGAAAGAACAAATGTTGTTTTTTTCATAATGGTTAGGTCGATCTTATTTTGCCAAACCTTGTCTAATGAAAGTTACTCCCTTTTTCTAATCAATATTGGCCAATTCTTCTCCAAATTGGAGAGCTTGTAGAACACTGAATCTCTTGAAAGTAGTAATTGCTATTAAAAAAAAGGTTTTGAAAATAATATTTCTTTGTTCAACATCCTTTCCGTTTGTCTGATCTTCACCCTGCTCAAATGATCTGCTAAATCATGCAAATTCTCAGCTATATGTGTCGCTTCAATTTGATATTTTGACTTACTAGTATTGCCCAATTGCAAAGATCCCAAGTTTGGAACAAAGAGGAGAAGATTCCGTTTTCCCTTGCTTGTTTATGTACTGAACTACGAGTACTGTTGTGTTGTTGCATCTGATCAACACTGTATTGTTTTGAATTTGTCTTTGAAAATGTTTCAAAGTCAAAAATACTGCTTCCATCTCTAGACAATCGATGTGCCAATTCTGGTGAAAACTGTCCCATAATCCTTGAACTATCTGATTGTTGAGGTGACCCTCGTGCCCTGTTAGAAATGTATCTGTAGTTATGGTAATTCCTATTTCTTCCATTTGCAGCGATTTTCCCCTGGAAATGTGTGCTGTATTTTACCACCACTGTAGGTGCAGTTTGAGATGCTGTGTAATAGGAATTACCTTCTCCAAATCTAATGAACTTGGTTTCCAAAACTTAAAAGATGTTATTGTATTGGTCACATATATGGACGTGCATTGGGAATTAGATCTATACAAGAGGAAACTATTCCTAACGATTGAAGAAGATCTCTGGATTTTTTCTGACCATTCATTAATATTTTGGCTGTGTGTACCAAATTTATCATTCTGTCTTGAGATGGAAGTACTATTTATTGTTTAAACAGAAACAAAGCTCTAAGATAAACAATGGAGTGACAGGGGTCTAGACAAGATTTTTTTTTTGTTGATTATGAAACCTAATGAAACCAGAAGATTCAAGTATATCTCTCGATCTTGAATTAAATTTTTTATGCATTGGTTTACCACCAACCAATTGTCCAAATACACTACAATGGGAATGTTGCGTGTTCTGATAAGTGTCTGCCACTGATACCATTTTGGTAAGCACTCTTGATGTCTATGTTGAACCAGAACAGAGCGTTGTCCATTGGTAACACTTATTTTGTACACAAAACCTTAAAGGGACTTGGACACGATTTGAGCTCAAAATTAAACATTTTATTTTTCCAATTTTCATGTTTAGAATGGTTACTATGGTCACTTTTAATGCGTTATCAAAATTTGAAAGTCAAATATTGAGTTATAAGCAAGATACAGAGTTTGAAAATCTTTGTTTTGTAAACAAAGGTCGTGCTTTGTTACGGTTTACATACGTGTTTTATTGATAAAGTCTCTATCAAATGTTGCTTTTATCTATTTATCATATTATATATGAACACTTTGAACCAGTTTACCTGGTTTGCCACGAGTCATTTGGTCAAAGAAATGGAAATTCCATACTTTACACTATTTGTAAACAAATATAAGACTCCAGCTTTGTTTACATAACAATGACTTTTTACCTCTGTATCTCTCTCAAGACATGACTTCTAACATTCATATTTTGGCCAATCATTCAAAATGAGCAAGTAAACCCTTTTATACATAAAATAAGAAAAAGAAAATTTTATCCAAAATTGTGTCCAAGTCCCTTTAAAAATGTTCGGTGTTTTGAAAAATTAGCATGTGTAGGAAAGCATCTGTTAAATCGATTGAAATTGCCCATTGGTTTCACTACATTCAAAACTTTGTTCAAGGTTTCTTGAAATACCGGTTGAGAGCTCTCAAATTTATTATGGGTCTCATTTTTCCGCATTTCTTTGGTACAAGAAACATGAACTGTAAAAACTTGATAGCTTCTCTTGGTGTAATACAATTCCATTCGCATTTTTGCTTAATACTTTTCCTACCTCTTTTATCAAAACATAATTTGTGCAGTTGCAATTGTGGGGTTTTATTATTCTTATAAACATAGGTTTATAAAAAAAATTCTAGTTTGTACCTTCTTTAATTACTGACAAGACCCATTCGTCTTGAGTAATTTGATTCAAATTTTCCCAGAAAAATTTGATACGACCTTCAACGGATATCTTGGGGAACATTGCTAATATGTTTACCTGTTCTAGATTGCAGTCATTTACTTGCCTTCTTTGGGATTCGAACGGAATTCATTCCGTCATCAGATGTGGCCGCTGAAGTGGCTCTAGAATTGTCATCCCTTTGTTTGTATTTATAAGATCGCGTGCTGAAATTTGATCTCTGAATAGTCTGTCCTCTATTATGTAAAACAGATGTTTTTGGTCTCTGTAAAGTTCTTGATTTCACTTGTAGTTTCTGGAAATTTTCTGTTTTGATTTCTTTCATTCCATTCTGGAATTAAATATGTGATGGAGTCTTTCTGTTCTTTTCGGGGTTTTTTTAGCTTCTTACCAAAAACAACATCATTTGTCAGCGGTAGACTTATAAATTTACCATTTCTTTTAAAGTGACCAAACCAGTGTCTTTAGCTGCTGCTTTCCTTTCTATTAAATAATTAAGGGCTCCAGTTCTGCCAATCTGATCTTTAGCTTTTGTGGACATTGAGAAAATATCTTGATTGACTGTGCTGTATCAACGTCTTGACTAGAAATAGAGTTTAACAAAGTTTTAAGAGCTGGTTGCATATATGCTATGGCAATGATACCCATATGGGCAGCTATCTGTCCTTGATAAGCTCAAGTTTAAATGCACATCAAAGGTTGTGCAACTAAATTTCTGACCTACTGGAACTACCCATTTGTCAAGAAATAACATGTCCTCTGTCGTCATCAAGTGAACACCTCTTGCTTTTTTCTTTCAGGAGTAAATTTGAACATCAGTGTACCCATAATTTGTTAGCTGACTAGTTGAAATTCGTCTGGAAACAGTAATGCATCTCAGTTTCAATAAAAGGTTCTGCATTCTTACTATTATTGTCGACCTGATTTAACTTCCAATGGTATTTAAGGGGCAACTTCACCAAAACACAGAAAAACTACTCTAACAGCATGCTTATCATGTTGTGCACAGACGTTAGCGGCGGAAATCTTTGTTTACACTGGTTTTGAAATATACCCGCACTGAATATATTTTAAAACTATATTTCAACGTAAAAAATATGTCTATCATAAACAATTAAACTGAATTTATATGAATTATTTATAGTTGGAAATCTATAGCTTTTATTTTTTTCTTAAGTTTTTATGCCTCCAAATATTCATTTGGCAAGGAAGGTAACTGATATTATCAAAGATTGGAAGAATTTAATACTTGTCTAAAAAAAATTTAACGCAAGCTTTCCCCACAGATTTTTTTTTTCAATAAAGAGTCAAAATATTCTTTTTATTAATCAAAAGTACTAATTTTCACAAAAAACAATGTATTGGATGTTAAAGCTCACAGTTTGGTACATGGTTTCAATGATTTATATAAGCGGATGAAATATATATCGTCCCGTCCAAATAACCCCTTAAATAATTTTTTTGACAAAAAATCATCACCATTGTGGGTCAAAACGGAATGCAAGGAAATTATTTTAATGGGAAAACAGAAAAATCGTGAAAATTGATGTGCGACGTATGCTTATGTATCTGCCGGATATATGCTTGGACGGCCTCTTAAGATCTTTTCGAAGCGTGGATTCTTGTAAGGAATGAAGTTAGCGTTACAAGATTTATATGCTTACACAAACTTTCTTTTCAGAGGAACTGAAATGTTCTGTACTTCTTTACAATTTTCAACAGTTGTGAAATTGACATTATTTCTTAAAAAGAATGTTATGTGAATAAAACAATAAAATTTTCATAATTTAATATATCCTTCATTCAATTTAATTCAAATTGAATTCTTTATTTTTTTTAAGCTTTACAGCTTATCAGTATAATATATGTATAACATGAGGTGGTAGTGTATTTACAGGAGAACGTGTGTACGTACAAAGAATAACATATACTACTTCATGATTTAACTTATATAAAATCAACTATATCTTAAAAAAAATTCATTGAGACAGTAAAAAATTTGAAAAATATTGCTTCATGCTTTTAATGTAAATGCAATTTATCTATTCTTTAGAACAGACAACACAAACGACTTCTCGTCCCTCGACATATGGTGGGCACTTCAGTGTACCACACCTAGCCTCTACAGTATAAAAAAGGTAGCCATTTTTATTGGCATGGCCTCCATGTACGGTGTCAGGATGACTGTCGACACAGGTGTAGGTAGATCCAGCTTTTTGACTATATTTGCCAGCCATGAGGTATCCATGGTACTCCAGCTTCCATCCTGCGTAGCACGTCTTTCTTGCTGAAATGTATGTTTTTTAATTATACAACATAACTTTCAAGATGTCCTAAAGGTCTTTTAAAGTGAGGTTAAACAATAAACCAAAGATTCGCCTTTTTTTTTTTTGGTGTCATTTTCTGTGTCTCTTATTTATGGTTTTTTACTTACCGGGAAACATTTGCACAACAGATCGCCTGCGAACTAAACAAACAACACAAGGGACATCATGCTGATTAAGTGTCTTCATGTATGCTGGGACTGTGTTCGTCTGGTACTCCCCGCCAAAGATGTATGCTTTCTCTCCGTCGGTTCCATCTCTGTAAATACCCCACTCAGGATTTTTTGGTAGGCAAAGTGGATTTACCGCTGCTCCTGTGTGCGTGTACCATGATCCACCAACGTAACCTAATGATATCTCATTTTAATTTTGTTTTGAATCTGCTATTTTGCATTTCTAAAAGTCTTAATTTCTCAAAAATAGTTCAATAATCGTAAACTTGACAAAATTGCTGAATGAAATTGCAGTTTAATCCAAACTTTTTTTTATTAAGTTTAGGTTTCCTTTCAATGAAGACCTAAAGATAAAAAATTAACAATTTTTATTGTAGTTGACTTTAAGTATCAATTTGTGTTTTATTTTACTCACAGTATAAATGAAAAAGTCAACATTTCTTTTTAATTTTTTACCAATAGAATAAATGCCAAACCATTTTTCTTTGATATTTCATTAAACGTTGATGACAAAGGATTTTATTTGATATGGTCATAGAGGATATCTAAATTTTGTGATTTTATATTTGCTTTATCCAACGAGTTGAAACGGTGTATATATTCGCGAGGCTTGCCGAGCGAATATAACCATTTCAACGAGTTGGATAAAACAAATATAAAATCACACAATCATAGATGTTCTATTGATCTCATTCAATTTGATTTATATTATAAAGCTTTTGAGACAGTCCCTTATATGACCCGAATAGATTTTTTTTTCAAAGATAAAAAAAAAACGATGATGCAACGTTGTGTTAAGCGGTTCTTGTGACCTTGCACAATACAACTTAGTACGTCAATTCAGAGATAAATCTAACTGTTTTAATGCAATTTTTCACTGAAATAGATTGTTAGCTCTACATATTTTTTTCTAAGAGCTTAATCACCTGATAAAAATTGAAATACTGATCAGTCTCAGAAGACTTGAATAATCAAGTTTGTTGACATGCACAAAGTTGCGAATGCTCTTTAGTTTGAATTGACTCGATCTTAAACGAGGAACAGTTGTTGATGTTTTATAACACAAACGCTAACCTAATGACTCGAAATTAAAAATATTGAATAAGGATACTTACTAATGGTGGAATAAAAGCCTTAAAGGGGCATAGTCACGATTTTGGTCATTTTTTTCGATTTTAATGTTTACAATGCTTCAGTAAGGCCTTTTTCATAGGCAACCAAAATTTGAGTGTCATTTTTTTTAGTTATAAGCGAGTTACAGAGCTTACAATTCTTTGCTATGTAAACAAAGCGTTTGTTTACATTTTGAATGTTGAAGTGAAAATACCAGTTTTAGACCTCAAATAAATGTGTAAATCGTTAGGAACTGTTTATTTATGCTTAAAATGAATAAGAAGATTGACAAATCAGCTTGAAAAAGATTTTTTGCTGGTATATTGAATCTATGTAAACAAAAACAAGGCACGAACCTTGTTTACATGACGAAGAATTGTAAGCCCGGTATCTTGCTTAAAACTCATCGACTGGCACCCAGATTTCGTTTGATCATTAGAAATGCACTCCTAAAGCATTGTAAATAATAAAAACACAAAAAATAAAATTTGGCCAAAATCGTGACCATGTCCCTTTAAGAAACATTAATATTAATTCGGTAAGTTCTTGTATATAAACAAAATAAAGCGTTCTGTTATCATCGCTTCTTCAGAATGAACTCCTGGATAGCTAACGTGATTTGCAGTTTTATAAACTACATAGTGGCGTCTGAAGCAAATTGAAAGTTGGGGGGCTAACTTATCATTAATCTTCGCAAACAAACAAAAAGGTCCTCGGTTACGTTTTTGTTTAACTTTGCAAATAAGGGTGAGGGGACCGACCCCCTCCCCCCGGTTCCGACGCCTACACAGTTAGGGTTTTCCTTCATTATAGTAATTATATAATATATATACATTTTGTAATATATAATTTTGTATATTAATAAGAATTGATCAAAATTTTATATCATTTTGTGGTAGTAGATGTAGCTATGTTGAAAGTACTAGCAAATCTTCGAAAATGGGTCACTGAAGCGTTGAAGTAAGCTAGGGGCTGTGTCAAAAAATAGTTCGGACCGGAAGTTTTAATAAAGCATCACCCGTTTGATAAAGCAAAGGTTTAACGCAGGGGTAATATACATCAATTTTTAAATGGTATTGTATAAAAATCAAATCTTCATTAAACATTATACAGAGGATGCATATCACTTTAATCTTGATATCAGTCATCTGTAAGTCTATGACGTCACCTAAATGGGAAAATTCCACCAATATTGCAAACAAATGAAAATATTGTCATTTTTCCTTCATATTTTTCCGTTGGCAATATTGAGCGCAGGTCTAATCACGTTCGATTTTTACATATGTTTTGTTCATATAACACACATCATAGTTAAAAAACGGTATGTCATCAAGCATGAGCTTGATGTTTCCCAGTCGATTAACCGTCGGAAAACGCATATATTTTGCTCCAAAAACATAATTAATAAAAATAAGACGATCTTTGTGACGTCATTTCCACATTATGACGTCAATAGGATGGTTACCTTTTGCATGATTATTTTTTAATAGAATGATTTTATGTTTTAAAATAACCCAAGCGACAAGCGATGAGCGCGTGCTATGATCATTGTGACGTCAGGGACCAGTTAAATTCATAACTATGATGGGACCGGTACAAACAAATTGTTTTACCTCGGACTAGAATGTCTCGACGTCATTGGATGAATCGCGTCACATGATTGCCTTATAAATTTCTTTACACGGCGAGCGTCAAAATTTATACGGCAACATGGCGGACGTAACGTTATTTGAGCTGATTTTTTACACAAACGTTCAAGCATACCTTTAATTTTTAAGCTCCAAAATATTTAGAGTGACCCCCCCCCCCCCCCATTTGCCCGTGACATAATAAAACAATCCTATATACAATGGCATCCAGGTTTGCATGCACAGACGACTGACGAGAAAGATACAAAATTAAGCCTATGAATTTAATTGTTATATATTATCTTTTGTTTACATATCAAACGTTAGGTCCTCGACAAAACAAAATACTTATTAGGTTTGTTACTGACTGTTCACAGAACTTTGTGGGGTCGGTAAAGTCCATAGAAGGCGAGGCGGGGCCTAATAAATTTAAGTAATAATATTCATTTAAAAAATTGACATGTCCCATGGCTTTCACATTTAAAAAAATATGTGTCCCTTGCCTGTAGGCTTAAAAAAAGTTACTGCCCCATGAATATCCATCTTCATATTCATAAGATTGTAAGCTTAAATATTGGAGCAAGAAATGCATAATACAGCATATAGTGCTCTTCAACAAAATAACAGTAGTAGATTATATTAGACATATTACCCGATAAAACCTGTTCAGCATTTGAAGGACATGTCTTTTTCCCCCATCTAACGTAAACGATACTACTGTTTTGGACTTCTAAAATCACAAGCAAAAAAGGAGAAAACGAATTTTAATCAATTGTTAATTCAAAATATGAAAAAGCTATTTATAATTTAATTAATAGAAAATGACCAAATTAAAAAATAAATTGTAATACATTATTACATCTTGTATTTGAATTCTACCTTGAATCATTTGCATATCAGCCACTTGTTTTTCTTTAACCTCCTTTACGGCTTTCTTAACTTCAATAGAGAAGCTTTGGAACTCCTGCCTCAAAGCCTCTATTTGGTATCCTAGGGCAGACGACAGTTGCCCCGTCAAATAGCCTTGCAGCATATCTTTACAACTTTCCTTGCTAGTATCAGCACTGACTACGACTGAGAGCATTAGAAATAGTAGGAAATCCATAGTCTGTCTACAATAGAGAAAAAAATACTGCATTCTTACTGGACATTATGTTATATAATTGTTCGTTAATCGGACCTTTTATGAAGTTGCACATTCTATTGTATTTTATTCTTTGGATAACAAAAACGTTTCTGTAATGTTTGTTAACCAAAAACATTTTCTTTGTAAATCGTATTATATTGAGAAAAATTAAAATTTTCGATACTTGTCCTTATAGTTCCTTAATGAATTGCGGTAATGGTTTTATGTAATGTTTTATCAAAATGTTTAAGTAAGGTTGCTATTCCAACTATATTCAAAAGAAATTGCCTTTCAGCAGGTTTCATTAAAAACCGCGATATTTTGTTTTGGCTCACTTTAAAATGATCGTTCATTTATTGCACTTTGTTTTGAAATCAAAAGAGACACGTTTATAAAAGGAAACTTTTTTCCTCAACATACGATTAAAGATATTGTGAGGATATAAGCAACAGCTAAATCTTAATTATATTTACTTCTTTTATATAAATTATGGTTGTTTACTACTTTGTTTTATATCCGGAACATTTTCCTGTAAAGTATAAAAAAACAAAGCGATTAAAGCAAATCTATTCTAAAATAAGAATTGCATGGCTTATGCAATTCTTAAATCAGTTACTAATTGATAAAAAAAAATTACTTTTAGCATCTCAAAATTGATTAAATATGATTTTAAGGACATAATTATATGATTTTTAGACGTGCAGTCAAACACTGATACCTCAATTCAATCTACACGTTTTAATAAAAATAACTGAAATGATATTGTACACCATTTCTACTCTATCTAGGGGGTATTATGCATGATAGTAATAAGATTCCTTAAATAACAATCATGTAGTAAGGAGAATTGAACATTTTAAAACACACTGAATGTTTAGTACACTGTTTGTGTTTTAGGGTAAATCAGTAATATTTTTACCTGAAGCGTTCTGGTCCCCTCAAATCCTTTTGATCATCCCAATCACAGCTGACATTTTATATACAGTTCCACACGGAGTGATGTGGGTTTTTTGTCATATTATTCAGTTTTGGAAGTGGTACATACATTAGTATAGCTGTTGCAGTTTGTTTTAACATTTTCAACAAGCTTTTGGGTGTTTTTAAAAAAAAGCTGTTCAAATAATGTTATTTGATAAAAAAAAAAATATCATAAATCATAGCCTTATTGTTGTACCATAATTTCATATATATTCCAAACTTATGAATCTGTGGTATGGAACAGTTTGCACTGCACATACTAATAAGAGTTTTGATTTTTTTTTAATTCACAGTAAAGAAATTTAATGCATCAGTGTTCACCCCAATTAATTAATAGTTTGAAAATTTCGGAATAAAATAATGTGAAATTTTTCAACATTTCGTCTGATATGTCTTTTCAACAAGAGTACAGATAATTTTTTAAAAAGCACTGATTGAAATTTTACCTGTGACAAAACCTCAAAACCATAGAATAGCGCTTTTCAGCTCAAGCTCCATATACTAGTAACTGAAAACTTTTTTGTGATTGACATTAGTGGTTGGTAATAGTCACGAATAAATAATTTAATTCTGGTTGTAACGCGGCATTTGATTGGATAAAAAAATTTAGTTAAATTTGTATAACCTGGTTTGCACGTCACAAGACACGTCACAATGCACCAACGTACTAATTCACTTGACGTTACGTTTGAATTTTGAACAGATTTATATCATTTTTAAAAGTAAAACGGACTCAATTTGTGCAGCAAATTCCAGAAAATTAAATTATAAGGAATGAACTCAATATCTACCCAAGTTATACTCGTATAACCTGGGTTGGAGCAATTTACGCTTTTTTATAATCCGCTTCGCGGATTATAAAGCGTAAATTGCCCCAACCCAGGTTATACGAGTATAACTTGGGTAGACATTGAGTTCATTTCTTAAATACACTGAAAATGTGCAGAATTATCATTGCAGAACAAACCAGAGTGGTTGGAACGTTAGTGTCTGAATTGCTCTTACGACAGGTTGTACTGACTTTACATTCGCTATTCATTTTATCCTTAATATTGCTTTAAATCATTGGCAATCAGTATAAACAGTTATTTTAACATAATTTTTTAAATGCTATAAGTGTATCGTCATTTCCATCGACAATAGGTAACTCATTATAAAGTGGAGAGTTGGAATATACATAAAACTTAAACCGTGAATTTTTGCAATGATTTGTTAAGAATTTTAACGGGGACTCAAGAAAACTTCGCTTTATCCGAGAATTCGCTATGTCCGTGTTCGTACTAAACGAGTTTACTGTACAGTATAGTAAACTAATATCATATTAGATATATAATGTTGACTTTATGTCTCTTTGCCTCAAACAGAAGGAAAAGTTACCGACAAGAAATGAGTTGTTTTTGTGTAATATTGTTTTCTAAACATAATTTTATCAATAAAGGTATAAATGCAATATGAACATAAGGAACACACATTGTCAACGTCATTCTTTATTTTGGTGGAATATCAAAATAGATGATACAAAACTAAAAATTCATATATAATTGTAGCCAAATGATCGTTAATTATAAAATTGTTTCAATAATGGTCAGGATACTGACCACTCGTGCACTTTTATAACATAAGTGTAGGCCGTATCATTGATGATTAATACAACGCTTGAACAGACGAACATATGCTGTTTTATTTAATAAAAGTAGATTATTTTAACGAGGCCGAGTACAGTTTGAGTACGCATGCTTTCGTGCAGCGTTTTATTTGCATTGTGCAGTCAGCTTTTTGCTTGGCTGGCGCCATGGCGTTATGGTTTAAACTGCATATATTTAGCGAATTTTTTCGAAAATAATTCGTTTGAGGTGTAAATTGACATTATAATGTAGAATAACCATAAATGCCTTGAAGCATAGGATATATTTGGGCTCGGGTCGAAAACGTAAAGAGGGTTCTGTCGCGTTTTCTTGGACCGGCTAAATATAGCTGAATACGGTATTTCAAGACAATAACCACATATTCTATATCTATGACCCTTAATATCTAATGTTTTATAGATTTTTGGGAGTTGATGTTAATCAACTCTCCTATGCAGTTACTCTGGCAAACCGAAAGTGAAACATTGTTTGGACCTAAGCACAAATCATCACCGCTGACAAGATTTAGTTCTTGAAAAAAATCGATAAATGCGATGTAATGTATATTGAAGCATTGGTTTTTAAGAAACTTATTTATGAATGCCTTGAAAATAGTCAGATGTTAAATAGTACGAACAATTTAGATATTTTTTGCAGTCGTTTGTATTCATACGCCAAAGTCCAATAAAGTCTCGTTCAACCATCGGCTGTCTACGTAAATCTCCGACAAGCAGAGATTCATTCTTTATTTAGAGGTCGCGTCGTAAAGCTATCTCGTGACCTGGTGTACACTATTCTCTTGCTTGTTGGAGATAAACGGAGACAGCCGAGCAAATGGTTGAACGAGACTAGAGTTCATTATTGCTTGGATCCATACAATTTTTTGAATATTTCATTTACTTATACATAGTTTGATGGAATCCATTCTATCTTTAATCATTACACAACACGATTCATACGGGGTTTCTCTTAAAATTCTAGTCGGAAAAGTCCGAGAATCCATATTATAAAAATGTGCATAATTCAAAGACAGATTATTAAGTACTTGCCAAGCAAAGTAACATGTCGTTGATTTTAAAATGAATAATAATCGATAAAATCAACTCCCGTCAGTACTTCAGTACTTTGATTATTATTATTAATAAATGGCTTAATGTTTAATAATACTATAAAGATCACCATCTCTAACTTTCCCAAATAAAAATAGCCATTGTCTGACAAATCGGGCTTGGGCATGTACACGAAATAATTTGATAAGACCCCTAGAACAAACCAAGAGGTTAATGGGGTTTTTTTATTTGATCATATCATTTGATGCCTTTTAGCAATAAATTTCAAATGTGGAACGGAAAAAAATCCTTGGGGAGAAGTTTAAATAAAAAAAAATGTGCTAAATTGATACCCTTTAAAGCCAAATCCCATAGGGTCTTATGTTAATCATCAACAAACTTTGAGGTGACCCCCTTAACAAGCGCTATGGTAAATCTGAAAATATTAATTATATCAACAGAAGTTCCAGTAAAAAAATCATTTAAAAATCTAGGATAGAACAAATTAGACCCGATCTCGTTAAGGGATATTTATTGGTTGTGATTAGCTTTAAACTAACAATTTTCTTTTTAAAATGTTTATGCAAAAATTATGCTTATACATAGACACTTTTTGCCTTTGTTTATTGCTCTATCATTGTAATAAGCCATATTTTCATCTTGTTCAAGCATAAGCTTCTTTAAAGTACATTTTATGAATACACAATAACTATCCAGCAGAGAAGAAAATCGATTCATAAAATGTACTATGCTTCAAAAGGCCACGCAGTACACCATATGCTACAGAAGACTAATATTAAATTACAACGAGTATTGATCAAATCTTCATTAAACGCGATCGTGAAAGTTTTTTATATCACAAATGTGACCATTTTTGGTGACTACTTTTTTGCACGTTAGATTATAGTAGATATTACAAAATTTTACTCATCTTACTCATCAATTATCAATATAACAACTTAACAATTTATTTAAAGTAAACTATGTATATTATGATCATGCGCGGATCCAGAAAATTTTTCCAGGGGGGGGGTCCGAAGGATAATTGTGTTTGCCAGGGGGGGTCCGAGGCATATTTTCGCGATAATTTTACTATGTAAATTTAATAAATTTTCATTTTCCAGGGGGGGTCGGGACCCCCCCGACCCCCCCTCTAGATCCGCGCATGATGATTATTGTCGATCTGAACGTTACAGAAAGGTACAACAAGCGGTCCTGTCAAAGAGACTTTTGAGAATAAAGGGGATGCACGAACTTATACGTAAAGATCTTGTTTAACTCGATCGCTTAGAGCTTTGCTTGTAGTTTATAACTGTATGAATTACAACTGATTTTCTTGAAAAATAGAGGAAATCAATATTCGGCGAATGTAAATATATTATTAAATAATTACATAACTCGTTTGTACATTATTTATACAATTTCAGATAAACATCATTTTAATCAACATCTTCTAATGACGCCAAATAAAAAAGGAACGTTGACATTAAAGGAAATACATTGTCTTGATGCTATAGATTATGGGCATGCACTCCATAGTAATAAAACTAAGGAAAATTGCACGCAAATTATTTATATACTTTTGTCTCTGTCATATTTACGTTAACAAAGTGTGAATTAAAACCTTTTTTTAATTTTGTGAACTTGGGATGGTAAATTTAGAGGAATGTAAATTTAAGCCAAAGGTTTCGGATACTGCAAGAGGTTTAAGTTTTTGGAGCAGTTATCCAGTGAATTGAAAGAGCCATAGTTTCCAGATACTTGTTGAGGCTGTTGAAATCAAGTTTTTTGTGCAATTGATCTTTTTTTTTTAAATCTTGCAATGATGATTTAACACTGCATAAAAGGTGAAGGACTAGCTACACATATATGCAGTTTGATCTCAATTATCAGGATGCTATGGCAGGTCTCTGTTTTTTGCAGCAGTTGTTAAAGGATTAGAGTCTTGTGGATGTAAATATTGGTCATGGCTTATTCAATCCTGAACGATTAATTTAACTATGGATGAATCACATAACAGTAGTTTTAGATACAGCGCTTGATCTCGATCATCCAGATTCTAAGGCAAGTTAAAGTTTTCAGAGCTGTTCAAAGCAGGTTTAATATTTGAACTGGTTACATTTATCATAGTAATTGGGATAAAACACTAGTAACGACTGAAAGAACGGATAAAAAATAGTTATTTATTGTTTGAAACAGACAGCATACACGAGTTCTCGTCCCTAGCTTTACATCGTTATATTACATAGTGACACATGATCATTTGTTGTATGAAAAATGACAATAACAAGGTTAACTGTCAACCATCTCGAATATCCATAAAGAGAAATACAAATTCAAAGCAGAGTATTGTATGTTTATTGTTTGGAACACACAGCACAAACAATTTCTCTTCCTTCGACATAAGGTGGACACTTCAGAGAACCACATCGAGCCTCTACCTGGTACACCAGGTAACCGTCCATATTATTACCAGATCCATTAATAGTGTCTGGTACACTGCATGTCAAAACAGGTGTAAGTAGTCCCAGCTTTATGTCTATAATACCCTGCCATTAGGTATCCCGTATGCTCTAATATCCAGCCTTTGTAACAGGTTTTTCTTGCTAAAACGGTACAATAAATATTTGGCCTATTAATTTAATTTACAACATTTAACTTTTTTTCAAATATTTTGCAAAATTTCTCTTTCTTTCTTCTTTTTTTTTGGGGGGGGGGGTGCAGGGGGTTATTTTCTTTTTTATCATATTTTATTTTATTTTTAGTTGGTTGGTTGGATTTTTCTGTATTGTACTTTACTGAATTTCATGAAACTTTCTTTTTAAAAGGAAAATATATATAGATGCGCAGATTCATAGATTTTTTTTTCTCGTTTTTTGAAAGAAATTCTTTGACTTTATTAAAGGTGTCGTATTTTTAAAATGCGCACTTTGTTATTCACCATGCGTAGTCTTTTCTAGTAGTGTGAGGGAATGTGAAATGTGAGTTTCATTTTTTATGTATTCCTTTATTGTTAATAATTCCTTTTGTTAATTGATTATTTTCAAGTCCACTTTATACAGAATATTTTTTAAAGCTTTTTCTCATTTTTATAGGGGTGGTCTACAGTCGGTAAGTGATCGAATCTCTAATAATTTAATATTTAATTGAATACATGTTACCAGTTCTGCATCAGACGGACAAGTCTTCTTACACCAGCTTGTGTACGCAGCACTACTCTTTCCAAAACTAATGATTAACTAAATAGATGACAGTGAATATATATACGACATACTGCGAAATCATTTAAATTTATTGTTGCCATTCATCGTACATTGTCGTTTTACTTAGATGTTATATGTGTCAACCTTTCACATTTGAAATAATTTTCAAAATGTAATTGAATCATGCTATGGTGCAATAAAATATGTTTAGATTCATGATTATATATTTGGTTCAGTTGATCAGAGAGCAATTCTAATTTCGCAAAAAGTAACGTAAATTTAAGGTGTGGAGTTTTAGAAAAAAGAATTGCTAACAACTAGTATTTGAGGCAATGTTGTTAGGGGAGCAATGTTACCTATATGCCTTGTGTTTGATGATCGTGGAATAATTTTGTTTATATTTTTTTAAGAATACTTACACTCGTTGGAATACTTTGAAAAAACGTGCTTTTTATATTTACTATAAAATTAAATGTACAAGTCAATTAATCCCATCTGTTTTGAAAATTTTTCAGCCCCTCCAATTTTATAAAAATATGTCATGTGCCTTTCGTTCTTCATAGAATTCATAACTTGCTTCTTTTTAAAATCAGTTTCAGTTTCTCCTTTGAAATCATCCATAGATTTCTCGATGACGTTTCTCAAAACGTTTGAATTCCTGTCTCAGAGCCTCCACTTGGCACGCTCCTAGAGCAGACGACAGTTGTCCGGACAGAAAACTCTGTAGCAATTCCTTTTAACTCCCAGTCGTTATATTCTCTTGTGCCTTGACCAACGGCATCAGAAAGAAAACTAGTAGGCTAATTGTTCGAGAACAATTAGAGGTCTTTCCACCTAATATTTTAATGAATTGCTAGATTGCTCTATAAGATTTACAAAACATTACTATACCTATGATATATGTTGTACTATAAAATGGGAAAACCACAAGGCCATTAATTGATAAATGGTTTTAAAAGAGATTTTTTATTTTTATTATTATCAAGCCATTTTTTAAAAAAATTCCATGTTGTATATATCGGTAAAGATTTATCTAATTACTTTTCTGAATTTTTTTCCACTTACTATGAACAAAACTGAGCCAAGTGAATATTCTTTACACAATCGTATAAACAGTAAAGCTAACAATAGAAGAGAGTGTTCTACAGGCTAGCTGTCTTTGTACAAAATGAATAACAAGTTCCACTTGAGTAGCCACAGGACTTGATGTGATACCTGGCTGACCCAATTGAATACCTTATTGCGCAATCCAGCAAGCTATTGAAACCCTTACTATAATTCTGTATTTCAAATGATATGAAAATTCATTAATTAAAAGACTTCTAAATGACCTTGACCTTTGACCTTTAAATCATTTTGTTTGGCCACGGTAGACGCTTCTATTCCAAGTGGTCCGAAGTCTGTACGACAAATAATAAAAAAGTTGGAAATGATTTTATAGAAAATTAAAAACTTTCAGGGGGAATAACTACTAGAAGAGGGCCTCAGATCCTTTCGGTATGAATAGATTAAAGAACCCTCCAAGTATACTGAATACATTGGTAAAAGTTCCAAGTCTTTATCTCTTATAGTTTTAGAGGAGTAGCGATAACAAGCATTTCGTACATGAGGGGATATAACTCTGTAATTATTCAAAGGTATGAGCCAAAGGGATATATTTTAAAATGGCATAAGATGTCCTACTACATCCATAAAAATGTTTTTCTCTACCACCCTAAACAAAAGAGATATAAAAACTCGTTAATTAACAGCTTCTCAAATGACCTTGACCTTTGACCTTTATGTCATTTTGTTCGGCCAAGGTAGACTCTTCCATCCCAAGTGGTCCGAAGTCTCTATGATAAATATTAAAAAAGTTGGAAGTGATTTTATGGAAATTTAGATACTTTCAGGGGCAATAACTACTACAAGGGGGCCTCAAATCCTTTTGGTATGAATAGATTGAAGAACCATCTAAGTGTAATGAAGACATTGGTAAAAGTTCCAAATCCGTATCTCTTATGGTTTCAGAGGAGTAGCGATAACAAGCATTTTCTTCTCAAAGGGCAATAACTCTGTAAGTTCTGGGAGTTCTTTGACACAGGGTCAATTGGTACCATAACTTTTAATGAGTAACTACATAAAGTTTAAATTGTTTGGATAACTCTAATAATAAAAAAGTCACCCCGAGCTAAATAGAAAAAAAGAAGAAGAAGAAGAAGAAGAAGAAAAAAAAACATAAAGAAAACAAGAGGTCTTTCACCTGAAAGGTGGAAAGACCTAATAAAAGTCATCCTTTTGGTCTTGGTCTATCAATTTAAATTGTTTCAAGTTTACATATTAGAAAACAATTACACTGCGTTTTTATCAAATATACCGAGTACTAACCAGAAAAAAAATGTACTAATTGTGTTAAATACACATTATACGAAAGATAGTATGAACATCGACATTTGATGAAAAAATGTGAAAATACTCTTTTATCCAAAGAGAGCAAGTACATGAAGAAAACATTTGTTTTTCCAAATAATGCATTCCTATTGGTTATCAACCAATACAGTAAAGCTAAAATATTATTTTCTTTGAAAAACTATCAAAAAATGCTCCTCTCCTGAAATGGTTTTGATATAAAAACATAATTATGAATAATCGATCATATTCGACAGAAAATTTGATTTAACATAAAGATGCATCGTTGCTACAATTAATTTGACTTACTGTGGAATCACATTTTCGTGGGGGACCAATGTTCGTGGCTGTCGCGAACCTATACACTATCATTTGTTTTATATTTATCAAAATTATCCTAATTACACTGCCAACGAAATTACGTCTACACACATTAGGAAATTTCTGGCTACCCACGAACATTGACCCCCAGGAATAAAAATGATTAAAACTGAGTTAAATTATCCCTGAGTGTTCTAATTAAAAGACGACATGAACATGTTACATCAAAACGATATTTCGTACCATATTTTATTTTAACCCCTCGACATTGCGTGCAATATAAGAGTGCAACTCTGGCAAATAAAAACGTGTGACTAAGACAACTCGAATTTTTACGATGTTCTGATGATTCCACACAAGCAGGGACGGAGGTGAGTTCAGTACTTTGATCAACTACTACGGTGTATTTCCCAGTCAGTAATTACAACAATCAAAAATAAGAACTGAATTACTTGATGTTAAAACATATATAATTTTAAATGTTGGTTGGGTTTTTTTTTGTCTTAACAGAGGTACAACTCATTTTGAAATTTAAGTAAATGTTTTTACAAAAACAATTAGGAAAAGATAATCTGAACAATAGATTAGTACACATATATATTTATTCCTTTTCAATCTATTTTAAATGTGACAAAATGCTTTCATATTCATATTGCACCATCTAAAACAATAAAATAAAGCTGAAAAAACTTTCGTGGCTTTAACATTATAAAATCAATGGCACCAACCACACATACACTAAATGATTAAGAAACACTGGTGCAGCTGTACATGCAATGGAATAAGACTTCACATCGTACCAGATCTTCTCCTTTACAATTGTCTTAATTCATTTGATTGATTTACATGTAATAAACAATATCAAAATACTGAATGCTAATGCTTCACAAATATTTTACAAACAATATTACACAAATATATCGCAGATTATTTAAAAGTGCAATATAAAAATTTCAAGTGTTAAATACATAAAAGTAAATAAGTTATAAGTTTAGGGACTTCAATTTTGCCAAATCAGTTTTCAATGCCAGAATAGTCAAAATATAGCAACCAGCAAAAATAACTCGCTACACCATTCACAGGGGTTTTCTTTTTATGAAAGCCCCAGGTTAAAATCACCTGCACAACAAAACATTATTTAAAGACGGGGTTTTAAAAGAAAATGTCTAATCATTATAGACTCCCTAAATCTTGTACAATAAATTATAACTTCCATTCACTATGTATATTTATCAAGTGCAGGTTTATCATCTTTATACACTATAAATTTCTCCATTGCTGTTTTCTGGTTAAACATTCATTTCATGCCTGGAAGTTGGAACATAGTACAGGGCTTAAAACTTAGGCTCATGTAGTATTGTCCTTACATAGAAAAAAACATGAGAGATAAACAAATAAATGAATGTGTACCTTGCACCGACTAAATTGTTACCAGAACCCTACTCAACAAATATCATGCCTAGTAAATTGTGGTAAAATGCACAAAAAATAGATTTTATGTGGTTGTTTGACACAACTGGTGATACTTTATCAGTTTTGCCAAAAATCTTCTTAAGGAAAAATAAAAATGAACTTATCAGAATGCTACATGAACAATTAGAATTAATATCATTTTAAAAATGAACTTTACATTTTATGAAATGAAGTAAATAGCAACACATCAAATGATATGTTTACATTTAAACATGTTGTAACGATGAATATCATAAAAATCAAGTCCAAGAAATTTCAGATCACATTGTTGAATGCTCCAGCCCTTCAATCTAGAGTCAGACAGCAGTTAGCTCCCCTTTACACTTCTCACAACAGTTGAAGGTCAGATTGTCAAAGTTGGCGTAGGGATGGTAACGGTTGGCCATGGCTGAGGTCAAGGTCATTTGATTGGTTTCCTTCTCCGTTTCTCGAGACAAAAGCTGTAAATAATAATTGTATGTACACATTAATTTCTTTTCTATTACCATTAAGACTCTAAATTACAATTGATATTTTGACATTGTTCATTTTCTTCCGTATTAATTTTTCTTATATGTTGCATAATTTTACATTGCAAATTGGGTTTTTTTCATGATTGATCTTTTGAGAAAAAAAAAATACTTAACTTGATTGTTCTCATTGATTTAAATTTTTGAAAATATGTATACCGTAAATCAATCTTTTCTTTTTCAGTCATCAAAATTTGTATTGAACACAAATCAAAGTTATTTGAAAAGAAAATTAGGAAATCTGAGAGCACTGACCTGGTGGGCGTAAGATTCGGCTAGAGTCAGATTGTCTTCCCAGGCCGGCCCAGCCTCTATCTGGATCACGGTGTCGTGGGGGAGGAGGCGGTACCGAATGTTCTCGGTCAGTCGCTGGTTCATACGGGCAAGGTCTAGGGCGTTGGTGGAGGGCGGCTTGGTGGTTCTCTGAGAGGTCAACGGGTCAAAGGCAGATCTAATTTGTTCTAAAGACCTAAAATTGAATTAAAATCTTATAAAAACATATTCTGTCATGATGGGATGTTTCCCCTTGGTGGATCTCTTGCTAATACAATTACGATTTAATACACCCTTCACTATTCTAAATCTTTACTCTTTATCATTATGTCTCCCTTTCAAAGGGGAAACATATTGTTTTTCTTCACTGTTTTTCCATTAAGTTGCCACAATGCATATAGACACACATATACATATACACAGTAGAACTTGTTTAAAGATTTTGAACAAAATACTGAAAAAGATTTACTGATAAAAGATCAAACAAATGAACTGATACTTTACCTAATGATTGACAGTAAATGAGTCTACATGTATAAAGGACGTACAACTGATGACTTACTTGTAGGTCTCAAACAGGTTTCTTCTGAGTTCATGTCTCTCGTTCAACATCTGCTGCAGTGCATTATGGGATTCCTGACAGTTCATGGCTAGGTAAGCTTTATCCGCGGCCAGTTCGTCAATCATCAGTCTACAGAGCAAATACATGTAGTACATAGATAAAGACACAAAATGACTGCATAAGAAGAAATTCGGATCTTACATTCTGATTCAGGTTCAGAATCTTTATTTACATTATATAGTTAACTCTTTTACCTAATTGACCAAGCCCTACAACTAAGCACTGATGTTCCATATCCATGTACCTACCGACTTGCCAGGAACTTGCTGCGCCACATGTCAGCCTGAATGGAGATCTTGTCCAAATGTTCGTAGTCTTCTGAATGTTTCTTGGAAAAATGGCCCAGCTCCTTAGACAGCTGAGCTTTGTCTCTGTAAGAGAGAACGGAATTTGTGCAATAACTTGTACTAGTTACCATGTTTACAAGTGAAAAATGCAAAACAATTGTTTAAAAATTTGTTTAAAAATTATTTTTACAGTTTGAAACCCTAGACTATGCAGTAAAGATTTTTTGAGGACCGTGGCCCTTCTATGATATTTTTACATTCAGATATCTGAAGTGGTTTTGTTCATACATGTACATGACTGTATTAATTTTAATACTCTTACCTCACGAGGTGTTCCATTGTAAAATGTAAGTCATCACCAACTGATGCCACCAACAGTTTCTTCAGCTCAGTGTTTACCTGAATTATATAGAAATCTTTTTAATTCATACATTCATTTTATCAGCAACAAACATTTATCAATATATATATATTTAAAGGAAATAACAGAAGGAGCAATTCATAACAGTTCATAAAGTTGAAGACTGAGAAATTGCATTGAAACAATAATAAGTTATAAATGTAACACATAGATGCAATGTCCCTCTCAAAGTAAAGCTTACTTTGAGCCATGTGTCCAACATATTTCATCACAACCTTCTTTTATTGATGCTTATGGACAATACTTTAGAGTTTTTTGGATGCCCCTTTAATTACCTGGTGTTGTACATCGAGCTGCTTGGTGAGGCTGGTTATCTGGGTGTCCAGCTGATTCTTCAGGGCCGCGTTCTCCTCCTTTAGTCTCCTGATCTCCTCGGACTCTGACCCTCCATTGGTAATTCCTGTGCTCTCTTTGCTGTCCGCCTGTACTACTAACTCTGGTGTCTTCCTCACAGCAGCAGCCTCCTTCACTCCTACACTCTGTCTACCGGTCTCTGTGTCCCCTGCTTTAAGAGGGCTGACTTTTGACACAATTTTACCTCCATTTTCTGAAGAGCTCCCCCTAGGGTAGGGTTCCACATTTGCCACAGGTTGGGTATATTTTGTCTCTACACTGGGCTTTCGAGTCTGTGTTTGGAAGCTGTATTTTGGCAATGGCTGCCTTACGAGGACTGTACCTTTGTCTTCTAATGCTGCTTTGCTTTTCCTTCCATCTTTGCGTTTGTTGTGGGCCTCACTGGAGGTCTCCCGAATCACCTGGGGATTGGCTATGATAGTCTTAGGCCTGACCGAGGGCTCGGCCATTGTGATTGTGCTAAAATTCTATAAAAAATAAAGTACATTAATCATATATACCTTGGGTTATATACCATGTTTACAAGTACATAAAAAATTTTAATATAATCGTTATTCGTTGTATGACAATCTTTTTGTAGTTCATACATGTACGTATATAAATTCGGCCATTTTAGCTTAAGGTAAAACTACATATATGTGCACTAAAACTAACATACTTTCCTTTAGAAATTTTTCTCTCAAATTCATGATAAATGTATAACCTACCTCTGGTCTACCAAATTTTTACACAGTAATCCTACAACATATATGCCTCTATATTCCTAATTTACTTGATAAATCCCATAAAATCTGTTAAGAAAGTAACAGCTAGTCAGAGTTGATTGTCACACAAACGTCATGTTTCTGTTCACGCATGAGATCCCTAGCCACTTACACCTACAACCTACACTTCTGTACGAGCCTCTCTCTGTTGACATGGTTAAGTGACCTTTGGTAACATTAAATCTGTCAGAACAATGCTTTTTCTCCTGGGTTACTCAATAAAACCTCCATTATCAATCACTCCCTCTCAAATCAGTCAATTTTTCCACTAGTCCTCTTACTCTTAGTGATCATAATTATGTACTTGATAATATAAAATTAGCAACTGAATATTGAATAATTCATAGAAAAGAAATGTTGTTATGAAATATATAACTATGAGACTTTGGTTCACTGTTAATTGATGGAGGGTAATGGAGATCATTGTTTAACTTTGTAAACACAGCAGACTTCCATATTAAAGTTCCTTATAACAGTGTACTTTTAATTAACAGTGTTTAAATCATAATTTTAACAAATTTTAACTTAGTGGGCTGGGGATAGGATATATTATTCAGATCCTAAGCATTTATTCATCATTGCATACATCATCTTTTTTTTTTCATCTTCACAACATCAAGTAAGTAATAAATACTATAAATTATATTACAGTAGCATATATTATAATAGTTTATTATAATACATGATTGTATGTTGTATGCATTGTTGGAAAAAAGTGATTTATAATCACAAATTGCAAGTTTTTTAAATAATTACATTTTGTGTTTGCATTTTAATAAACAGAGGAGAGACTCAAAGTCTTGCAGGTTCCGAGTCTTGGTACCTTGTATGGTACTAGTACTAAAATGAAATCAATACAAAGGAAAAAATTCTAAATTTATTCAATGACATTTCATCCATTTTTACCCGGAGAAATTAAAATGAATGAAAACAAATTTCTTACAGAGATTTTAAATGGGAAATGTTTACATCTTTTCTCCCTTCGGAAGTACTCAAGATACCTTGCACAATTTTTCAACGTTATCATGCAGGTACTTTTCATGTCTTCTGCAATGCTTTATATTTTTTTATTGTGTATTGAAACCTGAAGCAGTAAAGGGGGTGTATCAAAACAGATAATCTGTACTTTTTTTTCATTCTAGAGGATGAACATAGTTTGGGCACAAAAATATTTATGATTATTGAAACATTAAGCAAAAAGTGGTGGAAGCAGAATCTTGGGACAGAGTATGGTACATGTATAATTGTATCTGTAGATAATCAATACACAAAGATTCTGCACCTTGTCAAGTTGAAATAAAACGTGATGATGTGAAATCTGATAATGATGCAGCACACTGAAATATGAGAATGTGTTTCACCAGCTGTTCAACAAAAGCCCACAATTTTACTGTTTTAGTTCACTTAAGGACCTTGAGTTTGACCAGACCAGCCAGATTTTGATAGATAAATCAAAGCAATTGTGTGAAAATGCCCCCAAGTCAGTAACATGACATAGGGATAATGTACAAACTAATACCAAAGAAATTCTATTTGTGATATATATGTCAGAGAGCATTGTACCTCAAAAAAGGATTTAACATTCATTTCAACTAATTATTAATGTAGACTAGTCTTTTTTAACCAGTATATAAACTACAATACTATTCATAGAATATTACAGTAAAATTACAATCAAAATTGTTCAATCCAGATATTTCAATTTTGTTTCAGGAATACAGATCAAAATCAAAATGGTACTGCCTAGCCGGTGAATAAGTCTAAATAATCACTGAATGACTAGGAATAGATGAGCACATAATATATTTATTTATTTATTCACCAATCAAGGGCCCTCAGGGGGCATATACAAAAAAAAAAAATAATAATAATATCATGATTATAACAAATAATGAATGAAATACTGCTCACAATGTCCAGGCAACAATATGCAAAATGTTTCATTAATACAATGAAATATATGTATGGGATTTACACATCAGTGAATACAACAGCTATACAGAAACAAAGTGGCCTGGAAACAGAGAGTACCAAGGGACGGTGCCTGCACAGTCGATTAGACTGGTCTACTTGTACTCAAAGTGTTCAAGCCAGTATGCTTATACATAACATAACCCCCCCCCCCCCCCCACCAAAGTAAATACACTGCATAATATATCTGTATATATAACTATAACCATTATATTCCATCTTTAAGAATCATTTCACTGAGTTGTACAAGTACTTGTAGATCTTCAGTTGTCATAAGCCAGTAAAATTTTTGGTTATTGTCCATATATTGAAAATTTTTACAAGAGTCATTAGCTAATTTGTACAGAGTATCTCTTAATGCCTTATTATGATCACATGAGAATAAAAAATGTTTTTCATCATCCACTGATTTGACATTACATCTATTACAGTATCTTTCTTGTCGTGGAATGTCTTGATATCGTCCTCTTTCAATATTAAGTCTATGAGCAGAAATGCGAAAACGAGTTAAACTTCTCCTCTGCTCAAAATTTTTAAGTAATCTTAGGTAGTTCTCTTGGCCAAAATTTTGCTTAAAAGTGCTGTAGCAACTTAGTTTTTTGTCAGCGTGTATAGTGAATTTAGAATTCCATTCTTTAATAAAATATTTAAACAGATAGTCTCTAAGTGCTCTTTTGAATTTTTGTTTTGTTACTGACTGTAAATTGTTTGTGCCATCAATGCTGTTAGTTAAAAAATGAATTGAGCCATACCAGGAGGGAGTATTTTGTTGAAACAACTGTTTTGATTCACAATAAGCATTATACAAAAGTGGAAATGATTGACTTTGATTCTCAAGTCTGTACCAATAACTTAACATAGATCTAATGATATCAAAATGTAAGGGAAATCTTCCCAATTCAGATAGAACGGCAAAGTTTGTTGCAGATTTATGTACACCAAGTATCGATTTGCAAAACTTAAGATGCAATTTGTCACAAAGTGTGCTGGAATAAATTTTGTCCATTGTACAACCAGGGTGAATTTTTTTAGCAAATGGATTAAAATACCCCCAAATTTCTGCTCCGTACATTAAAATAGGTTTAATAGTATGATCAAAAATATGAATTGTGGTTTTGATGTCTGGATTCATAGAAATAAAGTCCTTTTTGAGTTTGAAAAATGATTTTAAGGCTTTTTGATAAAGCTGCTTTTGAGCAAAGGAGAATGAGCCTGAGGAACAAAATGACACACCTAAGTATTTGTATTCAGACACACATTCAAGTTCAACATCAGCAAAGTTAAATTTGGATTTAGAGAGCCTGCCTGCTTTATTGAAAACTATTATCTTGGTTTTGGATGTATTAATATTGAGACACCAATCATTGCAGTATTTTTGCAAGATATTAAGCTTTTGTTGCAAACCATCTGCTGATGAAGATAATAAAATTATATCGTCCGCATACATCAAGCAATTGATTGGATTTGAGTTTAAAAACACAGGATCAACAGACAAGTGCAAGTATTTCGGGAGATCATTAATGAAAATTTTAAATAAGTTGGGACTAAGATTGTCACCCTGTTTTACACCCATTTTTATTGGGAAAAAGTCTGTGATGTTATGTTCTAGTTTGATACAAGATTTGCTTGATGAATACATACTTTTGATAGTGTTATAAAAGTTTGTTCCTACACCAATTTTGAGGAGTTTAATTTTAATTCCTGTATGAATGACTGTGTCAAAAGCTTTTTGAAAATCAACAAAACAGGCATACACTCTACCATCCTTAGTACTACAATACTTATCAATAATAGTCTTAAGAATATACATATGATCTGACGTTCTTGCTTTTCTTGTAAATCCAATCTGACAGTCGTCAATAATGTGATACTTTTCCAAAAATTTATCTAGCCGAATATCCAATATTTTATTAAAGAGCTTGCCAATTGCATTTGTAACAGTAATGCCTCTATAATTATTTGGGTCAGAAATATCATTACTTTTGTGGATAGGTGTAATGTAACCTGAAGACCAAAGTTTGGGATAATATCCGAAAGTAAGACAGCCATTAAATAACTTGTGTAGAGATGGTAATAAAACAGTTTGACCACATTTAATCATGTAGTTAGAGATATTGTCTAAACCAGGAGCTTTCCCACTTTTTAGTTTTGAAATAGCATTTGATATTTCAGCTATCGATATGTGACTGTCAAGTTCAGTGAAATATTTTTCTTTTTCCAGTTCTGTAAGGATATTTTCTAGTTGTATTAAGCGTTGGGTGAACTTGGGTTTTGGTATGTTTAAATTTTGGAAGTGGGAGACCCAAGTTGGTGGGTCAACTGCTTCTGAGACATTATCTCTTTCAATACCTCGTAGCTTGTCAATTAATTTCCAATAAGATCTAGGATTTTCTTCATGTAGTGTTTCCAACTTTTTAAGAATGGATTGCTTGTACTGACGACATTTGTATTTTCTTGACTTTGTATATTCTCTGTATAGTTTATAAAAGTGATTTTTCACGGAGGGGTCTTTAGGATATTTTGAGTAAATCTTTCCATAGTTAAGTAAATTTCTCCTCATGGAAATCAAATCAGAATCAAACCATTTTTGACCTTTTTTCTTTGTCTTGCGAGTAATTTTGCATTTTTTTAAAGATTTGTCAGCTGTATGAATAATAATATTTGATAGTTCGGCTGAAGCATTATCAATTGACTCATAAGAATGAAGATTTTCCCCTTTTGTAAGATTTTGTAATCTTTTCTGAATGTCCTCAGAATTGAGGGCAGCTGCGAAACGAGCAGACGATTCCTCAGACCATATATATCTAGAGGGTACATGAGATGAATTAACACATTTGTTTTCAGGTTTAAAACAGAACCTAGCTGATAGTGACCATTGTAACAGACAGTGACAGTCAGACAATGTGGGCAAAAAATCAGATACCCCAAAATACAGTATTTGATTCAGAATGTTTTCTGATATCAGAACATAGTCAACTGTGCTACATCCATTAGGTGTAAAACAGGTATAGCTACCAATTGTGTCTCCAAAAGTACGACCATTAAGTATTCTCAGTTGATTTGATACACAAAGATCTAATAAATCTCTGCCTCGGTTATCTAATTTAGAGTCCATATTACGGCGACTGAGAATTTGTTTGTCAACAATGTAATTTGAATGAAGAGGAATGTAGCCATTGTCATCATTTACAATAAAATCTAGTTCTGTAGAGACTCTGGCATTAAAATCGCCACATATTAAAATATTGCCTAAATTTTGGTAATGAGTTATATCTTTTTCAATACAGTCAAGAATGTTATGGTCGATACCTTTGGAGTAAGATGAATTTTCTGGAGGGTCATATACCATGCAAATAAATAAATCTTGATCAAAATTGAAAAATTCTTTTTCTAACTTAATCCACTGAAAGTCAGATTTTGTATTTTTCAAAATCTTAATATGTGGTTTGAATTCAATTCTGCATAGCATTGCTAGACCTCCAAATGTTCTATTGTTATGCTTGGATGCAGATCTACAAACAAAATGACAATAGTAGTTTCCAATCTTATGAATGCATTGGTCATGACCTACATGTGTTTCTGCCAGAAAGATGATATCAAATTTTTCAATTTGTTTGAGAAAAATTGCATCGTTTAACTTATTATATGACTTGCTCATAAGGCCCCCTACATTCCAGAAGCCCATTTTGATTGATGAGTAAACAAAAGATGAACTCATTGTCAATAGAACAAGAATTTAAACTACAGTCCTATTTAAAGGATGAGGGCAAAAGAAATTAAAAATAATAAATGAAAAAAAATAAAGGTGGGCTTGTCTTCTTTTACACTATAGAAGACAATGTTTTTCAGAACCAAAAAGATCTGCAATAATAACACTGCAATAATAACACTATCCCAGCCGTTTACAATAATGTATGCACAAACAAAAAAAAAACCAAAAAATGTGTGTGCTCAATATATGTGTAAACATGTACATATATATACACACAAATACATGTATGTGCAATGTGTATTACTAGTAATGGTTTCAAAAAAATAATGTACTGAAAATAAAGATATTTAAGCTACTCTTAATTGAGAGTGCCATTAGTAGTACTGGTTGGTCAATACACCAGTATAGTGAACACAAGAGTTTAGAATGAGATTTACATACAACTTAGTAAGTTTATGGTGATATATCTGTTACAACACTTTGGCGAATCAGACTGGAAGTTATCATGGTATCTACAACTGCATCCTCGCGAATCGCGTGTACAGTACACATGTTCTGAGCTGTAACTGCATCCTCATGAATCGCGTGTATGGTACACATGTTCGGAGCTGTAACTGCATCCTCACGAATCGCGTGTACGGTACACATGTTCAGAGTTATAATGGTACCCACGACCGCGTCCTCTTGTGCTGTTGATGCGAGACCTGGACCTTGATCTACCGCGATTTATCATTGGAATGTTAAGCGAGGTGTGAATGGCCTTTTTGATGTTTGCTGCAAGAATGGATGTGCCTTTCTTGGAGAGATGGTACTTATCATCAGATAGGTAGTCGGGGGTTGGATTCCCATCTTTAAGCATATTGCTGTGATCGCAGTACGATACTTCTGTAATTCTCTGTTTAATTAGTGCATTAGTGATTTGTCCATTAGTATGGTACCCTAAGTTATCCAGTCTGGGGGTTGCCAGAGATATTATCGTTGTTGTGTTGATCCACTTGTCTTTAACTATTTTAATCAGTTCTGCTAATGCATCAACACATGCTTGAGGATCCATCTTTGTTAGGTCATTTGTAAGCGAGTGAAAAATTACGACATCTGGACACAGTTCGCAAGTTTGGATGTACTCGATTGTTTCATCAATTGTGTATTTTATGATTTTGGTTGTTGTTGCGGCTGGTGTAAGTTTGTCTTCTTTGATACCTTTAATGTTTGAGGTTCCAATCAGTAAGACGTTGGGTCCTGTAGTGGCTGCACAAGATATCGGCAGATTTTCCTCTCTATTTGATCTCTTCACAACTTCCGAGTATGATTGGGGGCTTTTCAATTGTCTCTCGATGCCTTCCAGCGCTGCAGTGGCATCTATTTTAAATTTCTGGAGAGAATTACAATTTGTTTTAATTTCTTCAATTCCAGCTAGACATTGTTGAATCTGTGTTGGGCAATCTCCCTTATTTTGACTGACAATTTTGATCATTTCGGCCAAGCCTTTCTTTTGACTGAGTTCAAGTTGATCAAGTTTTTTTACGCAGTCATCTCTGTTTTGGTTGACGATTGTAATTAAACTACCTATGTCTTTCTCATGGCTGAGTTGGATTTTTTGTATGGCATCCACCATACTTTTTTCCATTCTTTGTAAGTTCTCAGTCCAATTTTCATTGGAATGTGGCTCTTTCAAGTATGTCTCGTCCACCATACATTTTTCTTTTCTTTGTGAATATTCAGTCCTTTTCTCAGCTTTGGAATGTGGCTGATTTAAGTGTGTCTCGTCCACCAAACATTTTTTCTTACTTTGTAAGTTCTCTGTACGCTGTGATAATGCTGACTGTGAGTAGCACCATGTGCTACTGCTGTGATTTTGTTACAGAACCTAAGTATGATTGGTTATGTCTGGTTAATTTTATATTCAATATTAAATATAAAACTATATAATAATCCATATCTTCATTTGGATTTGATCTATTTATAAATTTGAACATGTTGAACACACTCTATCTTTCTGAGAGAGCTGATCTAAACATATTGATTTTATTCGCAACTTCTAAGATGCATTTAATCTATTCAAATATTATTTTACATGCCAGACATCTTCGCTAGCCAAGCGTTGGATTCGTTTTTCTCACAAATTGGACACTTGGCTATAGAGAAGATGCATGCCAGAGAGCAAAAATCGATCAATATTTGATTTTTGAAAAGAATGTTTATTTAAAAAGTTGTAACTGGATGAGAGAAATAATCTGGCATTGGTATTTGTACTGGTCTGACTGTCACAAAGTATGAATAGAGGCAGGAGTACTTAATCAGGTGGAAAACATAATATCAATTGCGTAAACTTAAAGCGTAATTAAAACTCAACAAAATTTTAAGCTTGATCACTGGATGATTAAATCAGGAGGCAATAAAAGCATTTGACCACCAGCCGTGATTATAACTACCAATCAGTGGGCTGTGCCCAATACCCAGTCTGAAAATGTGTTACAGCCCTATCAAATTGCACATTAATAATTTACGACTTATCATTTTCATCATCCATAAAGTTAAATAAAGACTTCTTACATTGTCAAAAAAATCTATAAAAATATATTTATTAATTTTCAAAAAATATACATTTTACAACTGTATAAATAAATACTAAATCAAGAAGTGGAGTGTCGAATCATTATCATTGTTATATTCAGTAGTATATTCTCACTATATAACTCTATATAGACGAATAGTCAATAAATGTACTATTAGCTCGTCGGAAAAATATTGACCGGTCAATATTTTTTTGATATTGACTGGCTAGGAATAATATCTAGAGAACATTCCCTCTATCTAAAATAATCGCCTCTGATTTGTTGATTCGTAAACAATGACGTAAATAACTATTCGCGACTCCAAAACAAGGTGACGTCATAATAGACGTCAGTCAAGGCAAGTAAACAACGGACGCGCAATGCGACGGTTTTCTATCATAACGGATATATAAGGATTTGCGAATTACTGTGAAGTAAAATCAGGTAGAACATCTGTATGTTAATTCTTACTGTCGGCGGAATGTCACCAGTGACCTTTTGATGCTGAGGATATTTTGGAAATGAACTATGCACAAAATTGAATTCGTGAATTCTTTGTTGAGCTCAGAAAATTACGGCGATTTGTTTTCAATTACTTTCTTAAATTTTGGTTTGTTTCTTCATATAACAAAACAAATGTTGACTGTGTTTTCGGGCAACATTGATTATATTAGCCCCCTTGGGACGAAAATATTGCCCTCCGCTTCGCGTCGGGCAATATTTCGTCCCTCGGGGGCTAATATAATCAATGTTGCCCTCAACCCCAGTCAATATTTGTATAGTATTCAATCAAACCCGAATTACCTCCAAGATAACAGCGTAATTTTATTCAGAAAAAGGATTAAATATGCCTCAAACATATGTACGATAATACATACCTTTGCCAAATTCTGTTGAAATGTTACATTTTAACGTATCTTCAGTTCTTTACCAAAATTCGGCAATAAACAATATTTACTCTTTATTCCGTAAATAACTAAAACCTAATGGAAAGGAAGTCATAATTTTATCCAATCAGAGCGAGGCTTTCAAAATACCTTGTCTAATGTTGCCAGGAACAACAACAGACTCAAGTTAGAAACTGCATGTGGACACTTGTGTGATTGTAAATTAACAAAGATGGTAAGTCTTTTAGGAGCTTTACATTGTTAATATTTTGGGGTATAATAGCATTCAAAGTATACACCATCCTTTTTCTACTGTTTGCGATGGAAGATTTGAATTTTTGAATATTGTTTTGTGATCATTGAATGAAGAACTTGATATGTCACTGTTATATTGGAATTTGATTAACAGCACATAGTTAAACTTACAAAAAAAATCTTCTGTAAATTTACCGACACTATGATCCATTAGTTATTTTTGTACGTAGGCCTATATGTTTGAAATAAAGATGATATGTTTATATTAAATACAGTCAATATAGTGCATGGTCAACATGGTCAATGACAGTGCATGCATTTTACATCAACATGACCATTGTTGGTAGATCTAGTATGTGGACAATTTTTTTTTTATAGCATGCATAAGGGGTATGCTTTGTATACAAAACATTGCATCAAAGAGTTGATTACTTTGGTTCCAATATGATGAAGCATGCATGCAGTTAAGATGTGCATGATTGTGATGAAATTATTAAATTGACGACCTAAATTGGTCATGCACTCGGACATATTTACTTTGATTAAATCAAACAAATCAAAGCTGTGATGATTGCATAAATATATATTCCGCCGCACCGATTTAGTTTAGTTTGGTTTACCAGCACAAAACCATATAATTTACTGGTATAATATTGAATATGATCGATGCTTATAAGTTTTCATTAAATTTAAAGGAAAGAGAAGGAGAGGAACGGTTCTGCTTTATAGCCGAGTGGTACGACCCTCACGCTGCCTTCATCAGGCGGTACCAGTTTATGTACTACGTCAAAGATGGCACAGTGGAGATGGTAAGTATACATGTATTAAAACTCAATCAGTTGTAGACTTATCATTCCAGTACTATCAATGCTATTTAATTCCTAAGTTTCACCTAATGGATGTTTGGTATCCTCCTCTTGGTCATGCACTATTACATGTATTACAATAAATGAGACATTTATGAACTGAAAATCTGCAAAGACCACTGGTACATACTTAACAATGTTAACATTTGTTTTGTATCAGTACTTATTTTGTAAGTGTATTATACTATTAGATTTGTAAACATACATGCATATGAAGTGAATCATTAATAATAAACCAATATACAGTACATGTACCTAGTGTACGTAACTTAATTATTGTCTTTTCTTTTTAGACGTGATGAAATCTTCATTACAGTACCTAAGCTAATTTATGATTGTATACTCTTTTACAGTTTGACATAAAAAATCACAGAATGTTCCTGAAGAAGACTCGGATTGAGACTATTCGCCCAGAAGACTTGTACATCGGGAACACTGTCAACATTCTGTCGCGTCAGATGAACTTTGTGGATTATGGAGATGACTTCACCAGAGCCAGACTCTCACATAAAAAAGAAAGGTATCCTCAAAGAAAAGATGCATCATTTTATCCAAACTGTATTAATTTCATACGGTTATTACTGAATATTCTTGTATAACTGTTACAGCATTGTTATTTTGAGCATATTTGCATTTTGTTTAAATTAAAAATGCTGACATTAAAGAAAATGAAAAATAATATTAATGTAAAAGAGATAGCTTTATATATGAATTAATTTTAAAGCAAGTTGCATGTTTTGTGTCTGTTTTGTGTTTTGTTTTCAAATTCTTATGATACTATTTTAAAGACACACATTCATTTCATTTTTTTTTTTCCAGAACTCTGGGGATGATCAAACCAGATGCAATGTCTAAGATGGGACAGATCATTGACCTGATTTGTCAGAAGGGTTTCCTGATTACAAAATTAAAAATGTGCCAGCTGAACCGGAACGAGGCCTTCCAGTTTTACCAGGAGCACCAGGGAAAACCTTTCTTGGAGTAAGAGACCCCAACAAAAATTGTTACAGATATATCAATGAAATAAGGCCAGTTTTCAAAAACTGAAACATGAAAATTAACAAAAATTAAGTACCCAACTTGAGATATTTTTAAAAACAATCTAAGTGGGTTATTTTTTTTAATGCTAGTCATTTTGTTGATATTTTTTAAATTTATGAACTTTTGCGTTACTTTAAAAATAAATATACCTGTATGTTTTCTACGTCCTACTAATTTAATGTTTATAAAACATTGAATCAAGAGAAAGCATTTGAACATTTTGTTGATTTTGTTGATTGGCTGCATGATGGAAATTTTGATGGATTTTTTTTTCTTCATTAAATTTAATATTTGCCTTTAAAAATCAAATTGTTGTCAGCCTCTGTTACTAAAAATCAAATTAAAACTAAAAATTGTATTGTATCAGCCCATATTGAAGATTTCAGGCTGTATGTATATAAATACATGTACTTAAAATGACTTGCAGAAAAGATTCAAATTTTATGTAATTTTGATCTTTGTTTTTTTTTTTAAGTACCCTCCTGAACTTTGTGACCAGTGGTCCAGTGATTGCGTTTGAGTTGATGGGAGAGAACTGTGTGTCCCAGTGGAGGGAGGCCCTCGGCCCCACCGACTCCGCTATCGCCCGCTCAGAGGCTCCTCAGTCCATCCGCGCCCGGTTTGGTAAAAGTGAGTAGATGTATTCACTGGCTATGAATGTCAACAATAACATAGGCCTGCAGATTGAAGAGGCATTTTCCTACCGTAATAATAAACTGAGTTCTATTTTTCTATCGTAGATAAAACAGAGAATGCCTGTCATGGCTCAGACAGTAGTTCATCGGCTGCCCGGGAGCTTGAGTTCTTCTTCCCGAGTAACGGTCCATCTAGACAGAACACCGCCAAGTTCACGGACTGCACATGTTGTGTGGTGAAGCCCCACGCCGTCAAATCAGGTATGGACTATCAATCCAACATGTATACGTTAACAATCAGGAGCAATTTCACTCTTTTAAAACAGCAATTCATTCGTTTATATCTTGGTAAAGCCAGAATAGTAAAAAATTTCACTATTTTAAAGCACTCTTACTAAATTCTTTTATTTCACAGTCAGTTATTAAATGTATTTATGAGTTGGATGATTAATACTAAATACACCTTAGTCAAACACATATTTTTTGTCAGTGTTTTTGTTCCCTGAAAAGATCTGATTTTTAATGGATTTAAGTTTATTTTTTCCACATAGTATAAATGTTTCAATGTTTCAATGAAAATAATTATATGTATTTGTTAGGCATGTATTTACTTATTCTGCTATGTACCGGTACATTTATTTCTCTTCATTGTACTTGTACACGCTGTTCAATATTTGGATGATGTATATACAGTGTATAGCAACATTTTGAAATTACGTACACTTCCAGGTTTAGCTGGAAAAATCATCAGCAGCATTTTGGAGGCAGGATTTGAAATCTCAATGCTGGAAATGTTTAACATGGAGAAGGCCAACGCGGAGGAGTTTTACGAGGTTTACAAGGGGGTAGTCCAGGAATATGGGTCAATGGTAGCTGAGCTGACCTCAGGGCCGTGCCTCGCCATGGAGATCCGTGCACAGAATGCACCCCAGGCATTCCGGGAAATGGTCGGCCCCTCGGACCCGGTAAGAATCAGTGTCCTCTAGTCCATTCAGCTCCGTTGTTAGTAAAAGAATCTGAATATAATAAATGTATTTATAAGTCCAACTGTTAATATAGTATATAATATATCAACCAGTGTTTTGGTGAACTTTTTTTACTGTTTATATTCTGTATAGAAATTAAGGTAGACTTCTAAACAGTGAATGGACTATGTTCACAAATAAAGCATGGTTTATTGTAAACCCCTTTGTCCCTACAGGAGATAGCCCGCCACCTCCGCCCCCGCACACTGAGAGCTCTCTTTGGAGTCGACAAAGTCAGGAACGCGGTCCACTGCACCGATCTCCCAGAGGACGGATTATTAGAGGTTGGTGTACAGTCTTTTTCAATAATTTAGCCTCCAATCTATAAGTTTCAGAATATCTATATGAGAATTCTTTTTTTTATGGTGAAACCCATTTTGACTGTGAAGAACATGTGACATTAAAGTATTTCTCAATAATTGGAGATAATTCTACTAATTTGTACATGTATTGCAAAAATTAATTGTCATTAGTGATGAGGAAAAAGCTGAATGTACCTGTAATATCTGGCAATTATTTTTTGTCCTACTTGTATGTTAAAAGGGAGACAACTTGTCTATATTTTGCTCATATATTGATTTAATACTTACAAGTACATGTTGAATGTCACTGAAATACTAACTCTTATTTTAGTAAATTTTTATATGATTGTAAAAAAAAATTCTTATCATTTTCCAGGTTGAATATTTCTTTAAAATTCTTGGACGTTGAAGAAGAACATTGTTTTGTGAACATCAGTGTACACACTCCTATACAGACTTGTGAGGAAGGACGAAGATTTGTGCTACTGACAGCTAGAGATGGGAATTAACTGATCTGTGATAGTTTCTATGGCAATGTGACCATTCTCATTTCATTTGTTAAATTAATAAAATATCCATGTATTATATTAAAACAATTCTTATACTCACTTTTTTGTGGTGTTTTTTTTCATTTATTGATTAATTCATCAAATGTAAGCTTCCAACTGAACCTTGAAACATGACAATTAGTGTATCATACCCATCCATAGGTATATGTAAAGCTTTGGATGTACATTACTAGTTAGTTTTAGTTGCATAAAAAATATGTTTATTGCAGTGTAATAGGATAATAGGAATGAACATAATTATACACAGAATGAAAATATATGGCTCGACAGCGAATCAAACCTGGACCCCTGCAACTCTCGTCAGGAGCTCTTCCACAAGCTACCCTAGCCGCACATCACTATCCAAAGTCCATATACATGCAAGTCCCAATAATTACAGCAGCTATTCATGTTGGATTAGGAAATACTAAATCAACTTTACCCCCCTGTCAAATGGTGGTTTATGATGGTTACCTACACTTAGTAACTTGGTCATAGTTAGGCACCTTACATGTAATTCAAAGATACATCTTTGCATTTTAATTTCTTTTTAATAGTTTTTAATAAGACACAACATAGCACCTTTGGTCTAGTAGGTCGCAACTTTTGACGTTTGACATAACATGGTATTTATGTATTTCACCATCATTATCTTGAATCCTTGGATATCTCTGCTGCATCTAGTTCAAATTAGCTGGTCCAAAATTGACTGCAGAATATTATTACACAAGAATACCCATCCAACTTCAACAGTTTTCTGAAATGGTAATCTCTGTTACTATATAAGCATGTTGTTTTCAGTACTTCCAAGACACACTGAAAATTTCTTTTTACATGCTGTTCAACTGTTTGAAATTAACTAGATACTAGTATAGACCATGCAGGGCTGAGATCAAAACAAGTGTGATATTCTATATATACTACATGTACTTGTATCTAGATGAAAGAATGTTCAAGTGGTGATATAAATAACAACAATAGATCAACATTGAGATATTTTATTTGAACAACCACATTCAACTTGTTTTCAATAGTCTGAGCTGCTGGATTGTAGGTTTGTATCCCCCCAAAATATACAGCACAGCACAAAAAAAGAAAAAAGAGACGAGAAATATACCGTAACTAATACAAAATATGCCGTCCTATTATGTAAGCACTCTCTCTTGGAGTATCTTCCCCCCCCCCCCCCCCCCCCCCCCCCTCGCTTCCTGTTGGGTTTATAACATCAACATACATGACATGCCAATTAGTTGTACGCGATTATTTGCTGTGAAAAAGGTCTATAAATAACACCTGGCTGGATGAAACAGAATTAAATACATGGGTATACAATGTACTGTCATCAATTTTCTTCACTCAAAATACCTTGTGAATAGCGTTATAATTACACAATGAACAAAAAAAAAAGAGAAACAAGATTTTCCTATGGTCAAACAGTTCACAATACAATCCCTTCATTACAATATTTGTTCCCCTTTTCCCCATCTCCAAAAAAAAATGAAAAAGTGTGAGATCAATACCCAGCAATATTGGATTACATGTAAATCATCAACTCGCTGTCAAAAATGTATAACTTAATTTGCTCACTTAAAAACTGCGCAAGGAACAAATCAAGCGCCACTGTTTGAACCATGGAAAGTTCCGTTTACATGAGTTTGATTTGGACCCTGTCCCTCTAGATATCAGTCACACAGGTCAAAGACTCTTTACTGTCAAGCAAACCATTTACAAGGCCTTCTTTGAAGTCCGTTTTAACAAAATTCACCCTCTGCCAATATTCCCCCACACTCATCAAAACCATGTACACAGTATGCATTTACTCCTTATTTTCATGTTCATTCACACTCCACTCTCTAAAGTAAAAAATAAAAAAAATAATAATAGGAATAAATTAATTTGTATATATAGTATAAAAAAAGATTGCCATTTCAATATGTGAATGTTAAACGTCCTCTGTGAAATATACTTGTATATTAATAGGAATTGCACATATCTTTTTAAAACAATTTGATCACAGACAACGAGCTAAGTTTGCAACATGAATGATGCGACAAGGAGGATGCAATGTGCACCAAATTTCATTTCTTCCATTTACTGTTTGGAAGCACCAGGTCATTCAGTAACAATATACGCAGCACCAAAAGTCTTTTATATATAGACGTTTCTCTAAAGTCAGAATACATGTACATCTTTGATGTTTTCTAATGCGGGCACAAAAATGATTATGAGGAAACCTTCATGGCAGAGGATGAAAAACCCTGGGTCATAAAATAAAAAAGGCCCCGCAAATACTGCCTGCTTCTTATCAATACTGTGTGAACATTCAATGGAAATATATTACGTGTAGTTGTATATAAAACACAAAACACAAACACCAAAAAAAAAAAAAAAAAAACTTGTGACAGGGAAATAGAATGTTCTATCAAAATCAATGGCAGAGATAATCTGAGTGAAAAATATGAGACCCAATGATATACACAGGAACTTGAACACAGTTTGGAATGTCTTGAACAGTAAAGATTTGTGGGTGTATATACCATATAAAACTCTGGATCCCTAACTCTACGTTAATATGCGTTACATTTCTTATGTTAAACAATTGTTTTTGGCACACTGAAAAAGACACATGGATATAATCAATACATTTTAAAGGGAGCTTTTTTCCCCTGGGCATAAAAATTGATTGTGTAAATTATCATACACATTAAAACTCAGTTCAATGAGAAGAAATCCCCTCCTGAACAGGAACTAGCTTTGATATCGGTGATCCATGTGCTCACCTTAAATAAAACTGGCACGGCTCCTCGATAAGATCCTAAACTATTCACAGTGTAACATAATACACTCCAAACATTGACCCGGGCACCTTCACTGTCGCTCTCATGCATTCTAAATAAATCTCTTTACACATAAAAGCAAGCCCCTTTCATTTGAACAAGAAAATATCGAGAGCCATAGTTATTTTCATCATGAGAATATATAAATACATGTAACGATACAGAAAACATGTAACAGAATTTGAAAAACAAGGGATCCAGAGCAATCAAAAAACTATTCTTTAAAATTTTGTTCCTTTTGAACAAAGTTTGAAAAAAAAAATGTGAATTTACACATAACAAATAATTTCCATCATTAACATTCAGGAAAAATAAAAACTGACAACAAAGCCTGACAGCTTCCTGTTTGTTCTGGGACTATCAAGAGCAAAGGTCAAGGTCATCACATAGAAAGAATAAGATCGAGTGTCTGGGTATTACAGTTACCTCACCAAAAAAATCAAAAGAAAAAATCATCCACAACAAATAGTTAAACAAAAAACTGGCACATGACATGTTCTGTCCCGGAGTAGGTGACCTGATGAAAGACAATGTGGCTCAATCATTAAAATAAGGATATACAATGAGGCTTTGTGACACTAGTCCGAGAAGTAAATCAATGAAAGCTTTAAAAATGCCCCCGCAATAAACATATTGGCTTCATGCAAAAATATAAAGGCAAGTATTTTCACATTGTTCTGTCAATACAATGTATATGCATTGGCAACTTTATGTACATGAGCTATTGCGATTATTCAATAACTCTGAAACTTATTATCCATGATCAAAACCTTCTAAATATAAAAAATGGAACAAAATTGTTTCAAGTAAAAAACATCTAGTGACATTTTAAAAAGTGTTAATTTTAATTTCTGATATATTCTTTCATTTTCAGTGAATACAGTCAATTTGTGTTTTCAGATGTGTCAAAAATTAAATCCTTAAAACAATTGCAATGTCTTTGGTAGGAGAGATTGGATTAAACTTAGCACACACTATAAAATATGAAGTCCATAAATATACACTATCACCCTTTTAGGGTCATGTTATTGGAATCTTAACAATCTTGAAAGCGGGGCAAGAAATTTGATCTTAACTGACTAGCATCACAAACTTGATATTATTACATGTACATTAAAAAACCCATTTTCCCTCCTCCCAGCATTAGATTTTGTTAGTGATTCAGACCAACAAGTCGGAACCAATGACACAGCCGTGTCTGTCAAGTTGCTCATCATTCACAGAAAAGCAATAAGTTTGATCTACACACCAGTTTCCAAATAATGAATAACAATTATTCATAATATACAGGGAACCTTTATATTAGATTCCAAATTTGAACCAAACAAATTAAAGTAATTAGATCTTGCCCAGAATTTCTACATTTGGAAACAGGACGGCATCATAGCAAAAAAAAAATTTAAAACTCTTAACTACAATACTACAATATTCAGAAAAAAATCTTACACAATAGCTTCTTGGCAATACACAATAGAACCAGCAAATATTACTAATACTCCATTTCTGATCACTTTTTCGTAGCTTCTAATGCAAACTCTTATCAGTCCTGATACACCATACAGATTGAAAAAATAGATACGAAGTTTAACATGCATGTACATTTATATTCACACCACTAGAGCGTTGTGTTGGGTTTATTGTACGAGTACACAGTCAGCATTCTGTGTGTCATTGCTATTTTTCCCAAAGAATTGACAATATTAACATAATTATTCTAAAAGTCATGTCAACATTATGCAGGTACAAACATTTCCCATAACTCATTGTCAAATACAGGAAAATACACATGTACACTGATATTCCTACATAAAATTTCAACAATATATTCTGTTCCAAAAATATTGGAAACAACAAAAATACTGGAATCCAAAGTCTTATGATTTTGCTTCAACATACTCAGTTCAAGTGTATACAGTTTCATAATGGCAGCTTCATTTTCTCTGCCATCTTTAAAACAGAAAATGACACAGCAATTCATGATATGTACTCGTTTTCAACTGCCGACATTACTTAAATATTAAAATGACTAATCTTTATCCATTACATAGTTAAACGAGGGCTCTCCTAACACAGTTCTCTTCCGCAAAGTCTGTCTTTTCCACGTCTTGTACCACGCAAGCTCTCGTTTCACTGCAGTGTTTTTTTTTTTAAGGAATTCACCTGAAAGAAGGCAACCAGGCTGCCTTCTGAAGCCAGAAGTTTTAACATACAGGGGCTGGTTCTACCATATTGTCAGCCTGCAAACTGTACAACAGTTAAGATAAACAAAATGTGGTTGCTGCTTGCCGCTGGGCTTCCCCTCAGTTGCCCCACCAGTCTGGAGCCGCATTGTTGCCACCACCAGAGTAGGCCCCGCCATAGGAGCCACCATAGTTGCTGTACTGGCCGTACTGATTGGCCATCGGGTTGTTGAAGTTGCTGTTGTAGCCACCTCCCGCCCCGCCCTGTTGCTGCTGCTGTTGTTGCTTAGGTTTGGTCTGCTGACGATAATCTCTGGATCCAAAGCCAGAATTTCCAAATCTGCAAGACAAACCAAGGAATTTATTTTTAACTCTGAAAAGCTATTGTTTTTTATAACCATCTTCCTTCTTATAATTACATTCTTCTTCAAGATAACACCAAGCTCTTTTCATCAATATGGCTAATGACCAAATTAAGTCAAATTTATAAAATATAACAAGGATTTCCCTACTCCCTAAATCTGTAATCTTTCAAGAAGCTTGCATGTAAGATAAATATCACATACACAATATATAGTAACAAAATTAGGGATAATCAAAGCACTGAGTCTTTGGTTTAGTTGAGAGAAATATTACTGTGTGTCTGTGGAATTTTTCTTAGGTTTAGTACAGAGTGAAAAAGAGAATCTCTCTAAACATTAAACAATGAATTCACTGAACCTATTCTGAAGTCTGAACCTTCCTAAAATATAGTCCAAAGAATCCATCATTCAGAACTTCTCTGGGGTTAAGCAGCAAGCTCACAGAGCCCTATATTCAGAACCTCTCTTGAGTTTAGCCCTAACTCACCTTCTTCCGCCACCTCTTCTTGATCCCCCTGCTGGGCGGGCCTCATAGGCCATGGACTCGAGCCAGGAAGGCACCTCTTGGTGGGCCTCCACCAGTAGGTCCATCAGGTCACGCACAATGTTTTTGTTCTTCTCGTTGAAGAAGGATGTGGCCAGACCTAAAAATTCAATCAGTCAGGTACAAGGCTCGCATAAATCACACAAACTACAACTAAAACTTACAGTAGTATGCTGTTTTCTTCCTCCAACTTTACACATTACAGATCTTTTATGCCAATCAAAATTTGTAACTCACCCAGGTTTCCCACACGTCCAGTTCTACCGATTCTATGTACATACTCCTCAATGTCACTTGGCAGATCAAAGTTCACTACGTGTCGGACATTTTGAATATCCAATCCTCTTGCAGCCACCTGTAAATATACAATATGTTTACCAGCTTACCATCCTGATTTTCAATTAAATTATTGGTTAATTCATTGCTATAAAACTCCTGAGTAAACCCCCCCCCCCCCCCCATGATGCCCCACTTACAGCAGTAGCTACAATGATGGGTCTGTCTCCACTCCTGAACAGTCTGAGGGCCTCCTCTCGCTCCTTCTGAGAGCGATCGCCATGGATACTGGTGGCGGGGTACCCCTCCCTGATTAGAAAATCCTCAAGCGAGTCAGCGCCCTTCTTGGTCTCCACGAACACCAGGGTGAGGGAGTCGGGCCCCGCGGCGGCATTCAGGAGATCCAGCAAGAAAGAGCGCTTCTCCATCTCCTCCACCCACACAACCTTCTGGGTGATGTTCTCGCTTGTGCTGCCCACACGACCAACTGCCAAGAAGATGTAGTTGTCCAGGAAATCTCTAGCTAGCATCTGAAGTTCAAAGGTCAAGAGTGTTATCAACTTGTTATATGTCTATGAATAGCACATACATGCAACAGTCCCTGGCAATTTTCTCGGATATGATCAGTCCTCTCAACCAATAAGCTTTAGGATAAATCACACACTTGTTTTTTTTATTGTGACACCTGCTCATAAAAGTGTAGGGTTTTGCTTTGTTTATTAACTGCCATAGATCAGGATAAGTAACATGCAATTACTATATTTCTGTATTTTGGGGCTAGACCAATCAAAACAGTAAACTTTCATGGGAATAAAAGACCTTATTTCTGATAATTACCCATGTATAGTTCTAACTGTCACCTATGTATATACAAGTAATTCTATACTTGGATAAGGACTACATTTTATAAAATTCCAGTTACATGTATAATGTACAGCCATACAGAAGCTTGACAAAACTCCGAGGTTAATACAGCCAACTAGAGGTGTACCTGAATTTCCTTAGGGAATGTGGCACTGAACATAAGAGTCTGCCTCACTCCACTTGGAGGCATGTTGTCTTTCTCCACGATGCGACGGATCTGTGGCTCAAATCCCATATCCAACATTCTGTCAGCCTCGTCCAAACACAAGAACCTTGAAAACAAATCAAAATGTCAGTAAACCACTAGTGTGTGCATTGTGTACACCAATCTGGACCATTCTGGAGTGCAAGAAATATTGCCATAATAAAGATAACTTCTCATGGTAATCATTCTTTTAAAATTGGACATAAAAACAGTTTTTTTTTTCTTATTAGAGTATTTGAATAAACTAGTGTGTTATACATGTTTTCAAAAATACATATTTTCAATATACATGAATTACTGCTTAAATGAACAGGAAAGCAAACAAAAGCAAATCTTTCTTCTTAACATAAATTTTAGATCAATCTTTTTTTATCACTATTGTCAAATCCTAATAGAAAATCAGCAAATGAATCAAGTTTGCCTATGACATCATGTTATTGTATGAGCTTGACCTACTTGCAGTGCTCCAGTCCAATCTTGCCCCTCTCAAGCATATCGACTAGACGCCCAGGGGTGGCCACCAGAAGATGACAGCCACGGTCCAGGTCCCGCATCTGGGCACCGATGTCGGCACCACCGTACACCACACAGGGTCTCACTCGCGACCGGTAGGCAAACTGTGAGTAAGAGAAAATGGATTAGGCTATAACAATGAAATAGAGACCCAACTCAACATAATCGACAAGACCAATAAGAGAAGCAAATTCCTTCCATACATGTGAATTATTTAAATATTGTCTGTTCATATCTAGTTGAAAAAAGGTCCAACAAAAAATTGCCCCAATGGTCCTCCCTTGGTGGGTATATATTGACCAAGTTCAGCACAAAGAAAGCTTTAACTTCTAGCTCACTTATATCTAAGTGAAGCGACTTCATACCTTTCTTGCTTCATCGTAGATCTGATAGGCCAATTCTCTTGTTGGGGCAAGTACAAGGGCCAGGGGGTACTGCTTCCTTCGCCCGTATTGTCTGGACTGTGCTACATTCTACAAGGTCAACAAAATATCTTCATGAACATGAACAGATTTGTATATCATTAAACAATTGCTACAATGGGTTTTGTATTCATTGTTATCTTTAGAGACTTTGGAAGTAGCAGTACTTACAGCAGATTCCTCAGGTCCATTTTCATACACTCTGTTCAACACAGGGACCAGGAAAGCAGCAGTCTTACCAGATCCTGTAAAACAATCAATGTAAAACAGACAGTCAACAATGGCATCACAATGGACAAGGTATGTCAAGGCCCATTTTGGTACAAGGATTGGGTCTTTCTCATTTAGAGAAATGTCATATTAGGAAAATTGAAATAAACAATATCGTAAAAATTATATCTACTTTCATAATGATGGCCATTTTTTACTTATTATTTACTGCACAAATACTTCGATATTCTTTTAATTTTATTTTTAACTTGTAAAATATCTGAATTAAGACGCTGAATAGTAATGTCCATTTTTAGACTATAATAGCCTCATCAGACGAAGACTTCTGTATGAGGATATTGCAAAATTATATTTAAAAATTCAATCTAATCTATATGGATTTTTTCATAAACTACATGATAGTTTATAACTTAACAAATCTTATCTGAAAATATAGGTAAGATCTGATGGGTAATTAGTGACAACCCATCCTCCTTACATTATTGACAACCCATCCTTCTTACATTATTGACAACCCATCCTCCTTACATTATTGACAACCCATCCTCCTTACATTAGTGACAACCCATCCTCCTTACATTATTGACAACCCATCCTTCTTACATTATTGACAACCCATCCTCCTTACATTATTGACAACCCATCCTTCTTACATTATTGACAACCCATCCTCCTTACATTATTGACAACCCATCCTCCTTACATTATTGACAACCCATCCTTCTTACATTATTGACAACCCATCCTCCTTACATTATTGACAACCCATCCTCCTTACATTATTGACAACCCATCCTCCTTACATTATTGACAACCCATCCTCCTTACATTATTGACAACCCATCCTCCTTACATTATTGACAACCCATCCTTCTTACATTATTGACAACCCATCCTCCTTACATTATTGACAACCCATCCTTCTTACATTATTGACAACCCATCCTCCTTACATTATTGACAACCCATCCTCCTTCCATTATTGACAAACCCATCCTTCTTACATTATTGACAACCCATCCTCCTTACATTATTGACAACCCATCCTTCTTACATTATTGACAACCCATCCTCCTTACATTATTGACAACCCATCCTCCTTACATTATTGACAACCCATCCTCCTTACATTATTGACAACCCATCCTTCTTACATTATTGACAACCCATCCTCCTTACATTATTGACAACCCATCCTTCTTACATTATTGACAACCCATCCTCCTTACATTATTGACAACCCATCCTTCTTACATTATTGACAACCCATCCTCCTTACATTATTGACAACCCATCCTCCTTACATTAGTGACAACCCATCCTTCTTACATTATTGACAACCCATCCTCCTTACATTATTGACAACCCATCCTCCTTACATTAGTGACAACCCATCCTCCTTACATTATTGACAACCCATCCTCCTTACATTATTGACAACCCATCCTCCTTACATTATTGACAACCCATCCTCCTTACATTATTGACAACCCATCCTTCTTACATTATTGACAACCCATCCTCCTTACATCCTCCTCACATTATTGACAACCCATCCTTCTTACATTATTGACAACCCATCCTTCTTACATTATTGACAACCCATCCTCCTTACATTATTGACAACCCATCCTCCTTACATTATTGACAACCCATCCTCCTTACATTAGTGACAACCCATCCTTCTTACATTATTGACAACCCATCCTCCTTACATTATTGACAACCCATCCTCCTTACATTAGTGACAACCCATCCTCCTTACATTAGTGACAACCCATCCTCCTTACATTATTGACAACCCATCCTCCTTACATTATTGACAACCCATCCTTCTTACATTATTGACAACCCATCCTCCTTACATTATTGACAACCCATCCTCCTTACATTATTGACAACCCATCCTCCTTACATTATTGACAACCCATCCTCCTTACATTATTGACAACCCATCCTCCATACATTATTGACAACCCATCCTCCTTACATTATTGACAACCCATCCTCCTTACATTATTGACAACCCATCCTCCTTACATTATTGACAACCCATCCTCCTTACATTATTGACAACCCATCCTTCTTACATTATTGACAACCCATCCTCCTTACATTATTGACAACCCATCCTCCTTACATTATTGACAACCCATCCTCCTTACATTATTGACAACCCATCCTCCTTACATTATTGACAACCCATCCTCCTTACATTATTGACAACCCATTCTTCTTACATTATTGACAACCCATCCTCCTTACATTATTGACAACCCATCCTTCTTACATTATTGACAACCCATCCTCCTTACATTATTGACAACCCATCCTCCTTACATTATGACAACCCATCCTTCTTACATTATTGACAACCCATCCTCCTTACATTATTGACAACCCATCCTTCTTACATTATTGACAACCCATCCTCCTTACATTATTGACAACCCATCCTCCTTACATTATTGACAACCCATCCTCCTTACATTATTGACAACCCATCCTTCTTACATTATTGACAACCCATCCTCCTTACATTATTGACAACCCATCCTCCTTACATTATTGACAACCCATCCTCCTTACATTATTGACAACCCATCCTCCTTACATTATTGACAACCCATCCTCCTCACATTTCATTGAAAAATGCAGTTAGGAATTATGATTGATTGAACTACTGTTTTGTCATTGGGATGGGTCCAATAATCAGTTTGAATTTCAGGAGAGTGATGGCACCCATAGTGAATATTGTCCCTCCCAGGGGTAGGGAGGGTCCACTCTGGACTGAGTACCCACCTGTCTGAGCACAGGCCATTAGGTCTCTCTTATTCAGCACGATCGGGATGGCGTACTTCTGTACGGGGGTCGGCTTGGAGTAGCGACTCAGCGTTATGTTGTTTCTGATGATCTCTCCCAGGCTACAATCCTCAAACTGAAAACAACAACAGGCTCAACTAACTTTACTGTGTACAGAAACACACAAGTCTTCGTACAATTGATTACCAAGTCCTAATCTATGCCGAAGCATTGTGCTTTCCTCACAATGATTTCCGAACGCTGGATCTAATAAAGTGTTTTAGATAGAGTTGATATGAAACCCAGTTGTTTTTAGACCTTCTTTTGTTATGTTTATCTGTAACACCCCCAATATAATGATGACATCTGAATCAAGTCTATCATCTTCATTTATAGCATCACTTACTGTCTCAATGTTTTTAGGGCAGTTCTCTCCTGTTGCCTCTACAGGAATATCTTCATACTTGTCAAAATTGATACCAGTGTTTCCAGTGCCAAATAGCTCTCTACAATTTGTACAACAAACTTTTAATAAGATGAAGCACAGAGCATCTCAAAGCAGAAATCAAACATGTAACTATCAAAATTTCTATGTAGACTTAGTCTTTATAAATAAGGTTTAGTTCTCTCCTGTTGCATCTACAGGAATATCTTCATACTTGTCAGAATTGATACCAGTGTTTCCACTGCCAAATAGCTCTCTACAATTTGTGCAACAAACTTTTAATAAGATGAAGCACAGATCAATCTCATATTAGCATCTAAAAACAGAAATCAAACATGTAACTATCAAAACTTCTAAGTGGACTTAGTCTTTATAAATAAGTTTTAATTAATCTACATTCCATTATAACACAACATGAAAAACATCATTATCCCCTAAAGAGCCCCCTCCTCTTTTTTCAAATGAAACAGATGATCTTCCTCTGAAGATAACTTCCCTCTTTTCCTCAATAGAGGATTCACTAAGTAAAACACCCCTGTAAGGACCCCCTCCCCTATTCTCTGAATAAAAAACACCCTGTAAGGACCCCCCTCCCCTATTCACTAAGTGAAACCCCTGTAAGGACCCCCCCTCCCCTATTCTCTGTTCTGTGTACTCACTCCTCCAGCCTTGATTGGCTGGCAGTGGGACGGTCCAATTCTCCTTGGTGGTTTCCTGTGGGTACTTGCCCCGGGCGTTGTTGTCAGTGCGGTTGTCCCAGCGGTTGTTGTTGCCCCAGTCACCGCCATCTTGCTGTCCACCGCCACGGCGAGCGCTGAAACTGCGGTCCTCGTCCAGGTTTATCCCAGCGACCCCCAGCATTGGTGGGGCACTGCCTTGTCGTCTGGTAGCGGTCTCCCATCACCAAAGTTGTTGTAGCGATCACCGCCTCCACCACCGCCGTATCTAACAACGACAATCATTACAACTAAAATCTTAATCTTAATATTTTATCTACTCTTTAATTTGTTCTGTCCTATATCAGATCTGTTTTCCCCCCTTTGGATGTTTATTTTGCTTAAGAAACACGATGTCAATAATTTTCTACTTACGAAAAGTTTTTAAAATATCTTTGTTTTCTATAATGCATCTTATCTTTTCTCCTGAAAAATTAATTACGCTGGAACAATTGTATGTATACTGTATGTAAATTCATGTGGTCCATGTACCCTGCTGCGATTCTTTGAAAGAATACAATGAACGATGGGGGTACTCAACAGAACAATACCCGCCACTTTATGACAGCTATCTCCTCGCTCTCTTGGCGTGAGGTTCGGTTATCGGAGACATTTTAATGTAACCAGTAATAAGAAAGCGATCGCTAATGCTTGGAGGTGTCAATATGATCAGGTATGATGGAAGAAACGTAATAAATGAAAGGAGAAACAAAAACAGAAAAAGATATACACGGGAGAGCAAGGTGTTGTATAATTACGGTGTGACACCTTACAAAAGTGTTCCATTATACCTAAACATGTCAACCACGCCCTCGGTGAAATCTACATCAGTTTGCATTGTAAAACATCGATACAAGGTAATAAAGAAACACTTCAGGTGCATTATAAAATGGGGCTTATTTTTTTTTTTTTTGGAAGCACACCATGATGAACAAAGCAGAAACTCTCCTTCATAAAGAAGATGTGATTTATGTTATAATGAAATAAAGAAAATTCTGTTTGAAAGTTAATTTCGTTTTTTTTTTCATTAAAGACACTTTTCAAGGTTATTAAAATTTTAGTTATGAAGGCAATAACAAAGCCTGTTATTCAAACAACAATGATATATGATACACAACAGCTTGTTATGACAGGCAGCCCACGCGTATTTATTAGAAACAGATTAAAAATTCTCTCTCTCTCCTCTCCCTCTCTCTCTCTCTCTCTCTATTTCTCCTCTCTCTCTCTCTCTCTAAAACCCACATACCGCGGAGGAATAGAAGTTCATTAATAAGTCCTTTCTCACTGATAAAAATGTATTTATTTAAAGGTCAATAATTTTGTTTTACACCTGCATGCCATCAACGATTCCACTAGTAACAAAGGTAACAACCTTGTCTATACCGCAAATACCTGCCTTGACAAATACCCCTCTTCCCTAATGAAAATTCCCCTAACTGTGGTTTGTCAATATGAAATGGGGAATTCATCGAGTGAACTGCCAAAGATGCGACAATTGGTTTCAATTAATTTCAATTATAAATGCCTGCTGTTTGTGATGTATTTACTTATCCTTGGTTGTGTCGGGGGTAGGTACACTGTCAGTGTGAGGTGACACTTGACCAGGCTCCATTTGTATCCAATACATAGCACTCGTGGATAAGAAAGTTTGTGTTACGTTTATAACACTCTCCAGGTATCTCTTGGGAGGATTAAGGCAGGTATGTTGCAATGAAATCACGTGTTCCTATTTTGATTGGGGAATGGACGTATAGCTACCAGTACCTCCCGAAATCTGTCCGTGGGAGAAAGAGAATTTCAGAGAGAAAATCCTAAATATTTAATGTGGAAGAGCGAGGGCTTAAGATGTCCCAGAAAATTAATCAGGTCATACGTTGTATCACAATGAGAGAGGAGAGAGAGAGAGGAGAGAAGAGAGAGAGAGAGAGAGATAGAGAGAGAGAGAGAGAGAGAGAGAGAGAGAGAGATTGAGATTGTGGAAGAACTTAGCATTGACTTATCTTAAATGTGTTTGGTGTATTAGTATTTAAAAAAAATAGCGACATTCCTTGTTGACAACACGTGCAGACAGTGATCAGGAATGCCTTTTTGTGGGTATTGGTGTAACGCGGTACAGTCGCCGGTAGAAGTCCCTGTATGTCAGGGTTTAATGCAGGTCTGTCCCTCATAAATTCATTACCAATTCATTAACTCTTTTTCTCTCTTATTAAACAAAGCTATTCCCCATAAATCAATATCAGTCTATTTCGAAACCTCAGGCAGGTATACGTGTAGAGAAAAGTTTATTATAAAGGTGTATTAGTGAAAAGGAATGGAAAAAATCAGGAAAAGAGTGGGGCTTTCAAAATATGATGTAATTTAATAAACTATTCGTGTTTTGTTGATTTAGCGTCTTTCTGACATAAGTCACCATTCAAAAGGCCGCTCTTATCTGTTCTTTTCCTGTTTTGTAACTTATAACCAAGTGCCGTGTCACTCAATAGCCAATACCCGCTCAGAATAACACAATTTACAGATCTTTTCACCGCAGTGTCAATAGTAGACCGCATCAAATGCTGTATATATTGACCGTTTTCATACGGTGATTTATAAGTAACAACAGGCCACGGAAAGTCGCCATATCGAGTAAACAACACCCCCCATGTCACCTAAGAAAGAGGACCCGCAAATACAAGTCTTTGATTACATGACCAGGAAAAATCAAGATCACTTGACGGTAATTTGTACCTGGCATCGGATGACCTTATTATTTCTACAATCTCTGCGCCAACGGAAGTTTCTGTTTGACTAGTGAGCCCTTCAGATTAAATTATCTTTTGATAGCATCTCCAAAAAACACTCGACGTGACGAGCTAATTCAATTTATACGTCGTTAAAGAACAAATATAGGTGGAGATGGATTATTTTCCTCTCTCTCTCTCTCCTCTCTCTCTCTCTCTCTCTCTCTCTCTCCTCTCTCTCCTCAAAATAGTTTTTTCCAATCAATCTTAAACGCATTAAAAATAATTGCAAATAATAACTTCAAATTGCAATGTGCAATGGGAACAAATTTCAGTGGGCCACTAATAGAAGTTCTGATAGAAAATACATAATTCAGTTTCTGTGTCTCTCTTGCGCATCGTTATTGGCTTATCGGTTTACATATGGAGGTCCCGACCTTTTACGGTTGGAGATGAATTATTAATGACAACTCCTTACTAATGACTAATTAGCAATTTCTGCAGATGTCTCTATGCATTTGCTCGCTGTCCGATTTTCTTATCATAGAACGAGCAATAGTTAGCTGAATACATATTATACAGAGAAAACAATTTTCGGGAACCAAATGCAATTAGGCAAAAAGTGCTGCTTTCGAATAAAAACCGATGGTCGATTACATGTGCCATATTTACCTGTCGGCTCCAATGCACGTGCAATGTGGTTTACCTAGTCCGACACACGCGCGATGGGCGAAGCATAACACAAGGAAACGGGAAGAGAAAGGCGTCTTCATGTTTTGATGTATTGTCGCACACTTCAAAGATTTGCTCGTAGAATTACAAGCTCAGCATGCATACCCAATTTACACAATGCTGCCCCAATAAGTTAGGTGTACTCGTGACTCTACACGGCGGCATACGTATGACTCCTGTCCTGTGTAATTTGTGTGCACCAATAGTTAGTAAAATAAACCTACATAAGTAATTACATTGTCTATTTTTCGCATGAATAGATTCTTGTACATCTTTCCGGTTTTTCCAGACCACTTGCTATCGATAATAATATTACAAGAGCATAAACCCCCCAATGCGAGGAGGGTCGGGTAAAACGAGGTCAATGGATAGTAAAATCTGGGCCTGGACCGAGCTGGCGACAGTGTTTTGCCGGGTGGGCGGGAAAGGTGCAATTAAACACAGTGACTGCAGAGTGAAGGAAGGGAAAGTCAATTGTGGCGCTCAACAGATTTGATATTTCTCGCCTCTAAGGAAATCTGTTTCGATCGGGAAATTGCTTTGTTGCTTCTTTTCGCCCTCAAGAGGATTTATTTAGAGACCTGTCATGTTTTCCCTTACTGAAAGAATAATATTTCTTTTGTTTTTCTCTCTCTCTCCTCCCATATCTGATTTGAAGCGTTAGATAAACTTGCAATTGTAAACTTATTAGATTAATAGCTCCAAGGGGAGGAGAAAAAGAAACAAAAATCCCCACCCAGCGTGGGTAAATAAACGGGAAATTATATTTTTGCTGCAACCTGTTAAAAATGTACCAAAAAATCGATGAAATTCGCGATTTTTTTTTATCATAATCAATATTTAGCCAAGAAGTGGTTGTATATGTATACGTACATTAAAGTAATTTGTGCACAACAAATCAAAATGTCGTGTCTTTTTATATATCTGTCTAACAGCTATATAATCTTACAGAATTCAGTCTCAAGCCAATATATTTTTGTCGATTAAGACATTAATCTTGCGAACAAGCGTCATACGAAACGGTCTTTTGAAAATGTGGATTGTAAGTGTACATATATAGTGCAAGCATGCATAAAAAAATCGGCATACATTTCTAATTACATTAGCATTAAAATCCCACTAAACGCAATGGGAATAGAATGCCAATACGTTGTAAAAGGGCATTTAATGTTTATTCCACTGGGATTTCGCTGTTCTCGTCGGGGTGTCCCAGATATGGCACCGATCTTAAAACAAATGTCTCTACATACATACACCTTGCGATATTCACTTATGGACCACTGTCGTTTAACTCTGTATATTTATTTTATAAATGACTTTGAATTGGATAGAAATTGAGTTCTATGGTGTACATATACGTATTTTGAGCAGAAAATAAATATGATACGCTGGGCAGTGCTTATCCCAGACACAAGGGCTTTAATAATTATGTCATATTCCCTCTTGGCCCAAAGTAGGCCAAATATAAAATTTATTTTGTAGTATAAAGACTTCGATTTTTCCCTCTCTCTCTATCTTTCTCTCCTAAGAGTTTGAACAAGAAGTGTACACATTTGTATTTTACCTGGTAAATTAAGGAAAACAGACTCGGGAAATTGACAGTCATAACAACTTACAAATCCACAGACAACAAGTAAAAAATTACTTGACAGATAGATTTTCTCCTTCCATTGTTATAATTTGTATTTGATTGCATGCAAAATATACACCTCATATCGAGAATGATTGTATATGCACGTAAACAGAAAGATGATATCTGTCAGAGAGAGGAGAGAGAGAGAGAGAGAGAGAGAGAGAGAGATGAGAGAGAGAGAGAGATAGAGAGAGGGGGGTGGGTGGGTGTTTTTTGGTCCTCCTACCTGGTACGCTCCTAAGAAACGGGTACTTGTGGTGGGGCCCACCGGGACGGTTCTTTTCCCGACGTCATGGCTGCCATTTCACTTACCTCCTGCTCAAATTTAACCCATCGTTAAATTCAGGAATACAATCACGTCAGCGCTCTGAATCCAAGTGGGAAGAACTTCATTAAAATCCAGCACAAAAAGGACTAGATCATCCGAATATATTTTCACAGATTTCCTGTGTACCTTCTCTGTAACCCAAGTCAAAGCAAATAGTAGGCAAAAAAATGAGTGTGAATCGTTGTCGTTCTATATATCTTAACAAGTTCCGTTCCGAATCCTAATTAATTTCCATTTTATCCAATTAGCTGTAATTAAACGTAGTCACCGGCGAATTTCACGATACAACACTTGTAAATATTATCGATGTTCTCCGCGCTCTCAGCTCGCTCTCTAATGACACGGCCCGGTTTTACCGGCGCCCTGCTTTTACCGGCGTGTAATATAAATATCGACGAGAGAGAGACTTGCTACCTGTTTAAAACACAGTAATCGCCCGTGTATATTACGATTAAATAGCGTAGTAAGTCCTCGTCTGTTTCGCTCTTTTTTCATTGATTGATGACGTCATGGGTGCGTGCTGGAAATGAGCCACATCTAAAAAAATTAAAGTGAACTTTTTAAAAACTTGCTAGAAAATTGAAACTATGAATGAAAAGACTTCAATGGTCTTTTAACGGCGCTTTTGTGCAAAACCAAGATATAATACACCCTTCTCATGTAAAGTCTGCGAATTGAGCCAGCGAGTTCTTTAAGAGTGCAGTGGCGTGCAAGAAAGAACCGCCAGGATGACTGAATACGAACCACACCGTTGTATTTGAAGCTGTTAGAACAAAGAGCATTGACACTTGTATTATACAGGGGGACAGTGGAAATCCCTCGTTCAGGCAATTAGACGCACCTGCAATTTCTCTTACCTAATGACCACCCCCTTCCCCGTCTCTTCTCTATGTCTAATTTTATTGAACTAATATAATTTTCATATGTCCTATAATTTCACTGTGCGAATATTTTAAACAACATCAAGCTGAATGGAAAAGAAACTGCTTTTAATAGATAAGAATCGAAGAGTTTTCACTGAACGCACTCATGAATTTGCAGTCCGGGGCATAGGCCATCTTCGCTAGCCAACGTTTTCGGTCCACTCTGCCCAAGAAGAGTGCAGATCAGAAACCCTTGACTTGGGAAGATGGGGCATAGACATGAAGACAAAATATATTACCTTTTTTTTAATATGTAATTTCATCATGAAAAAAAAGTGATCGGGCATAGCACTAAAATGATATAAATATTCACAATTCATTTTCTTGCTCTAATTTTCATATCAGTTTGCTCCTATGGGCTCCGATGTTCAGGACCGCTATGCATAGTGCTTCTTTGATAAAGAGTGAGATTTGATAACCCTTTGTTTTGTCCCCTGCTTCCAAACAGTTGAAGATGTATTCTACGACGGATTCAAACATTTCAATTAAAGTGACGCTCGAGTTTATGTTAGCTAGTCTGATGTACTTGTTTTCACACAATCCCGACTTTACCTAGGTCGTACAAATTGTCCAACACTTGATAACATACATCCAAATGTTCTCCGTCGTTTGTTCTGAGCGGGCACCTGTTGAGAACACGGGAATTACACGGAAACGCCCACTAACGACATCAGGACTTTATCCTTACTTTTTTTGAAGTCGCCTTAAATTACATTGTTACAATTCCAAGCTAAAACTAGTAAGCTCTTGATTAAGTAAGTATCTGGTATGACTATTTTATTTTGCCTTATGCAAAATGTTGTTTGTCGTCTTGTGTCCTTTCTGAGACTTTTTTTAAATTCATATTGAAACACCATCAACGTCATTGCCGAGAAAGAACCTTTTTTTAATTCATATTGAAACACCATCAACGTCATTGCGAGAATTAACATGAGGCGAAATAACGCGGTACCTTTTATGTCGTTTTTTGTTAGCAAATTTTTTACGTATTTTTCTTCATTGAAATTTGGCATAATTGACGGGTAAAACTACTGCAGTGTCTTGTTATTATACATATACTAAGCATAGCCATTGTTTAAAAGCGTGCATAAAATTTGATATAAAATCGGACCAAGCACTTTAAAGAAGTTGTGAAGTAGTGTGATGTGAGAGATATCATTTTTTTTTCTGTGTTTTGTTAACTATTTACGTCGATTGGTATGTGGTTTTTTCTTTCTTTTCTTTTCTTTTTTTTTTTTTTGAGGGGGGGGGGGCAATGTGTAAGAATGAGATGTATGGCGTTCTTTCTAGCTCTGGACCTGGGTTCAATTATCCGCATGCAATGAGAAGGCATGTCTCTGTTCTTTTAAGGCGAACATTCATAAATCTGTATTCATGATCATTGAATAGAGTTAAGGTTTTAAGGTGTCTACAGAAGATGCATGCGGAGAGACACCAAAGACCTGGAGCATTCCGACTGCGCAGAATCTACATATCCGTCCAACAATGAAAGATGTCTGAGAGCCAACAATAACGGCTTACAAATGTCTTACAAATATACCGGGGGTGCTGGCTA